>JBBDGP010000969.1:4487500-4946050 GCA_037952835.1 Lithobates septentrionalis | reverse complement strand
CCCCCTTTCCTTCCCCCCCCCTTTTTTCCTTCCCCCCTTTCCCCCCCCTCCCCCCTTTTCCCCTCTCTTTCCCCCCCTTTGTTCCCCCCCCCTCCCCTCCCCCCCCTCCCCTCCCCTCTCCCTCCCCTCCCCTCCCCTCCCCCCTCCTTTACCCTCCCCCCTCCCCTTCCCCCCTCCCCTTTTTCCCCCCTCCCCTCTTTCCCCCCCCTTTTTTTCCCCCTTTCTTTCCTCTTTCCCTTTCCTTTTCTCCCCCTCCCCCCCCTCCCCTCCCCCCCACTTTCCTATATTCACACACCCCCCGTGGTCCTCTCTTTATTTGCACACTGTTTGATTCTTAAAACACATCACTGGCACCCCCCCACTCTACTCCTCCCTTTGATTGATTCCTCATTCATTTATTCTACCTCATTATACAATTTATCAATCCAGGGTCTGTTTAGTCATCCCCTGTGTTCGCCGCGGGGGGAATCACTTGGGGCCATGCGTACCCACAGGCAACATAGAACGGGTGAGCCCATCCTTTTTCTATCTATATTGTATATTATATAATGTATTATTTAATGTTTTTGCTGCTTTCTTATGTTTTTGTATAATCTTTGTATGATTGTATTTACTACAATTACTGTATGTTGCACCACAGATATTGCTCTCCTGAGGAAGCGGTGAAACCGCGAAACCGGTCGAGAATCCAAGCTCTATTTGTGTCTACTTCACTACAAGTTGTAATTTAATTGGTTGTATGCATTGCTCCCGTTTTTAATTGCAACTGTATGTGTTATTGTTACAATCTTTTAATCATGTTTTCTATTAAAATGGAATTTTTATATTTTATTATTGTTTTTGTCACTATTACCTTTTATTATTAATATTGATTATACCTGGTACCGGAATAGTCCCCCCGTTTCCCCCCCCCCTCTTTAGGGGTTATTGCCTTTAGTGCATGCGGTATTGAGATACTGGTCGACAGTGGCAGCTACCTACGACCTCTCCCTACCTCATGCCTCTTGCCTTTGTATAAGATATTTGGGATGATGGTACATGTAATTGTTTATATGTCTTTTTGATGTAAAACGCTCCCCTTTCCCATAGTATACATAGGGTGGATAACACACCCACATTTTTGTGCCCCTGGGTGAACAGCAACACCCTTCGACACACTTCCCAGTAGCGTTTATATTTAGTTATTTGATTTTGTTTAACTGTTACTTCTTGTGATTTCTAGCTTTGACATCCTGTCATTACAACATACTCTGGGGTCGCCGTTGGTGGACAGGTACACTATGGATATTCTAGGCACAGATTGGTCAGGCTTTATGTCTAACATCAAAACTGCTTGTTTGAATGAACATAAAATTGATGATGATATTTCAACATTTTTTACACGAATGTCCAAACTCCTCAAACGTAGGTCGCACTTACACTGGCACATTGAATACTTCAAATTATATATGAGCGAAAAAGTCTGCCCCTTGGGCCTAAGGGGTCAGATATTCCCCACCCTTAAAGATCCCTCAGTGGATTTTAAAAAAACCTGGAAGATATTCTAACCAAAAATAGTCTAGAATTAATTGGACTACTTATTCCCAATATACCCTTGACATGACCGTACTTGATGGCGACATCGAACGACTCAATGTCGAATACTCTCATCTGTCTGACGATTTTCAAAACAAGTGGAAAGAACTTAGAGAACGCTTAGAAATCATGAATAAGGACATTATCCTTAAAAAACAGATCAAATTTGGGAAGGACAAAGCTGCCTTCACCGAGGGCCTGGCCTATCACTGGCCAGGCAGAGGTCGAGGTAGACGAGGCCCTCCCCGTACCAATAATAGCAACTTTACCACTGATATCGAATCAGACTCCTCTTTATCCTCCACTGTATTCTTCCCTAAGCACTACCCAACCTAACACTTCATCTGCACTTAACTCATCACGCAAGAGACTTCGTTTTGGGGGTAACACCCACCAACGAACCCTAAAAAAGACAAAAAAGGCCCAAAAGGCCCGAGATCCACTCAAACACCTGCTACACAAACCCCACATGACACAAATACCCCCACAGAAGGGGCCACCGGCCACTCTACACTGCATGGCACCATTCCCAAAATTCTTAATTCCACCCTCCTGACAAACAAATACAAGGAAATCAATGAAGACGCAATTTTTTTAGATCTGAAAAAACAACAGAGCAATCTAGATGCGTACGTCTGAAACCCTCATTGTCCCAACAAAACCCTCTTCCCCAGACCACACCGATCGTAACGTATAAACCTTACTCCCCACACTTTCAGTAGTGAGGAAATCTCGGTCTTACAACTAGGTCTGGGTTTCTGCCCTCTTGACGCACTTAAGGTCACCGAAACAATTAAAGATCTGTATCTTTTTGCACGAAATTTAACATTTAGATTCATCTACGACAAGATCGTGTCAATCTAGGACTGGAGCGTGAGCTCGCGGAGCGCACTAAAGGCTTCTCCATGGATGAGTTCAGGGCGCTTCGCGACCTGATGCTCCTCTATGATGAAGGTGATACCGGAGACCCTGGGCCTCACAAGACTCAGGGGCCCCCGACATTACCCCCTCAAGTGTGTGCGCAGCAGGGACAATTTCCTCTACCTTCCTGCATCTAACAGACGTGATGATCTAGTTACCTCTAAACCAACTTCCTCAATCAAGCCCTTTCGGCTACGATCTCGGAGATTCCCTGATCTCAATACCTGTCCTGAGATTTGGGCCTTCCTGCGAGCAACCATAAGTGACCTTAAGAAACAAAAATGGCCTGACTTTCCCTCAAACCTAGACCCCAGTCAGATTCGAGCTCTTCGCTCATTGCAGCAACGTTCTGATGTTGTTATTAAACAATCGGACAAGGGCGGGAATATTGTTTTGATGACCAACCACCAATACGAATCTATGTGCCTTGCTATCCTTAGCAACAAACAATGGTACAGACCCATTCCTCCTACCCACATATCTTCCTTTGCACAGGAACTCCGGGCACTTTGCACTGAGGCCTACTTTGTGGACCTCATTGACAAAGACACCCTAGAGTTCTTGGTCCCCAAATTTCCCTGCACCCCCACTTTCTATTCCTTACCCAAGACCCATAAAGTGGCACGGATCCCACCAGGAAGACCTATTGTGTCTGGGATAGGCTCTCTAACAGATAATGCGAGCAAATTGTCGACGCCTTCCTAATGCCTCATGTTCGTAGCCTCCCATCCTACATCAGAGATACCACCGACCTTTTGCAACGCCTCGAGGGGAATTCAGGTCCCTCCGGACGCCCTGCTCGTGGCAGTCGATATCGAGGCTTTGTACTCGAGTATCCCCCACGAGCAGGGCGTACGGATGGCTGGTTCTTCTGGCTGAACAAGATACTACCACCTGGCCCTTGAATCAGTTTATACTGACATTACTATACTTTATATTGACCAAAAACTTCTTTACTTTCAATGACCAACTTTTTTTACAAATACAAGGTGTTGCAATGGGGACGTCATGTGCCCCAGCATATGCAAATCTATACCTAGGTGGTTGGGAGCGATATATTCCATGCCCATGAACAATATACAGAATTTCTGGACTATATTCTCCTATGGTACCGTTTTATTGATGATTTGTTTATGGTCTGGACGGGCCCTAGAGTTAAATTGTTACATTTTTACACCTATTGGATAAGAACGATCTAAACCTTAAATTTACCTTCAAAATCGAGACCGAGCGAATCCCCTTCCTAGACCTACTGATCATTAAACAATCTGATGGAACATTGGGCACCGACCTCTACAGGAAACCCACGGCTGGGAATACCTTACTGTTTGCCACCAGTGCTCACCCTAAGTCCCTGGTACGGAGCATACCTTATGCCCAATACCTGCGGTTACGCAGAAACTGTACTCACCATAGTGATTTTCTACGCCAAGCTCAGGCATTACGTGAACGTCTCTTACGATGGGGTTACTCTGCTACCAACCTACGTAAAGCCTTTACAAGTCCCTATTACGTCCACGGACCTCTTTACTTTTCAAAAACAACAAACCTCCCTCCCCCTTAGAAACTGTTAAATTGATTATGACCTACTCTGTACATCACAGTATACTCCGGAATATCTTAACGAAACACTGGCACTTATTGACCGACCATCATGTATTAACCAAATACATTAGACACACACCGGAAGTGGTTTTCCGTAGAGCACGGTCACTACGTGACCAACTAACTGCCAGTCATTATAACCCTACTAGACCCGCTAGGGGTGGTTCCAACGGCACCTTCCAATGCGGAGATTGTCCTAGGTGCCCTTGGATCTTCGAAAGTAGAACTGTGGTCTTGCCTAACGGCGAGATTCTGGTCCCACGGACCTTCGCCGATTGCAGTACGAAAGGGGTAGTTTACCTTATGAAAAGCCTTCTACGTGGGCAAAACAATCAGGAACTGAGGCAGAGAATTGGGGACCACTTGTATGACTCAGAAAATGGCAAATTAACCACCATCGGCCGAACACATCGGCCTTCATCATAGATTCGATAATTCCGTGGTTAAATTCCTAGTATTGGAGGTGGTCAAACCCAATCCCAGGGGTGGCGATTGGGATCGCTCAATACTACAGAGAGAATCCCTGTGGATTGAGCGGCTCAACGCACTATTCCCCTGGCCTTAATGAATCGGTGTCCTATAGGCCTTCCTATGAAGTCCCTATATGGTCCTAGCACCTCTTCTCTCCTCCCCCCTCCCCTCCCTCTTTCCCCTCCCCTTCCTCTTTCCCCTCCCCCTCTTTTCCCCCCCATGTTTTCCTTCCCCCCCCCCTCCCCCTTCCCTCTCCCTTTCCCCCCCCCCCCCTTCTTCTCTCTCCCCCCTTCCCCCCCCCTTTTTCCTCTCCCCTTTCCCCCCCCCCTTTTCCCCCCCTCTTCTCTCTTCTTCCCCCCTTTCCCCTCCCTTTTTCCCCCCTCTTCCCCCTCTTCCCCCCCCCCCTCTTTTTCCCCCCCTCCTCCCCCACCCTTTGTCCTTGGCACTTGGGTCCTAACATACCCTATGATGCCTTTTCACTATTGGTGAACGCCTATGGTCTGTTGCTACTGACTGCCCATTGTCTAGATGTAATATCACATTTTGCTCAATTGTTTATATGTATGTTTACTCCCATTGAATTGTTTGGATTTGTTTGCTGTACAAGGATGCGCTCTTCTTTTTCCCCCCCGTCAGGTTCCTGTGGCTTCGCCTTGCCCCGAGCCTTCTTTCTGCGGCGGACACATGCCCGCCCTGGCAGCCTCACAGCTGCTTGCGTCTCCATGCCTGGGAACTCGATTCCCTTTGACAGGAGCGCGCGCTTGCGCAGTAGCAGCTGACACTGCACCTGCGCAGTGCGGGCGAGCAGACCCGGTGACGTCAGGGACCGCCCTCGATGCCGTCCCTGACTTCCGGGTTGGGGTGCTCTTATAGCGGCCAGCCATGGCCGCTATCTGAGCCTACAGCCCCTGGACGCTGATCAACTGAGGACCACTGCTTTGGGTAAGTGTTGTGGCCCCCACCCCCGCCGTTTTTCTTTTCCCCCCCCTCCCTCCTTGCCTGCCTACAGGCAGTCTCCCTTTCAGCCTATATTTTGTGCTGAATAGTTATCCTTTTATACTGTGCCTACAGCATGCCCCCTTATACCTTCCCATGTTGTTATCCCAGCACTGACTACATACTTTGCTACTTTGACTTGTTGTCCTGTGACGTGAACCTTAGCCAGCTGGCTTTACTGACCGGTGAGTCAATTCTCACATGACTCTATTACCATGTTTGTTACAGCTGTCATTGTAACTTCTTCGAGTGCATACCAAGCACTCCAGCTTTATCTGGGGGGATCCTGTTCACTGCCCAATAACAACCAGTGGCCTCATTCCATCCATTATACGATCATCTGCATTTGGTCCTCAGTCAAGTCCATGCGCATGTCTATGCACTTTAGGGGTGAGTGCCAGTTTCATACCTATGTGTGCAACTTCTTTTTACCTTCTTCCCACACACTTCACCCGTGGGGTTCCTCTTACCCATCTTACTGTCCCCCTCTTCCCCTTCCCTCCTTTCCCTTTCCCTCTTTCCCTCCCCCTTTCCTCCCCCCCCCCCCCCAGTGGCAGCTACCTGCGACCTCTCCCTACCTCATGCCTCTTGCCTTTGTAAAAGTGAAATATCAACATGAAATTATTTCCACAAAGTGCATTTGTGCTAAACCAGTGCTATAAATGTCATAAAGTGACTGCTGCTAAATCATACAGAATCATACAAAATGTCCAGTACTATGAATTCCATAAAGTGACTGGTGCTAGATCATACAAAATCATACTAAATATCCAATATAAAAGGTGACTGATGTGTTTTTAACCAGTAATCTTGGATAGGAAAAGTTCCATTAATGAAAAAAAAAAAACAAAGTTCTTTTTGGAGTATTTTAGGATGTTTAATCTCTGAGAAACAGATTTCTGTGGGAAAACTTCTTATCCAGGTGCTGGCTTTTTAATTAGGGCCTTATCTGCATGCTCTGATACTGCTTGCACTCACCTGATTTTCTTTCCCCTGCAGGGGTGCAGGCAGTCACAGTATCTGCCACTGTGTAGCAATCATAGATGTCTCCAAACTTTACTTTCCTGACAGACTCCATGGCAGCTTACATGTGGGTTAACCCCGCCTCCTCTCCAATGCTATAGGACCCCATTCCCATAAATGAGTACTCACCACTAGCTACTGCGTTCCTTTTTTGTCCTCCTCCAATGGACCTATTCAAGATGTTCGCGTCCGGTCGGACGGATCCAGGATTATGGCATACCTCTTGCGGTGCAGCTCAGGGCCCAGCCATGGGCGGGCGAGTAGCGTCTGAGGCTGAAGGTTTTCCCCTTGTGGTGGAGGGATGGTTGCCTCTGTATGCCGAAAAATTCTGGACGCATCAACGGCTGGCAAGGTCGGAAGCATTGTTTGTGTCTCCATGGCAGTGTTTCTCTGTGTATCATGTCTTCCCCCAGGTATCTCCGGCTTCTATTGCAATGAGACCGGTCGCTTTTGGGTCCTTTTCCGCCCCTCATGGCGGCTGGAGCACTGGTGCATTCCAGCTCGCCTCAGCACTTCCGGGTACGGCGTCCGCGCCGTTCGCGCATGCGCAGTAGCCTCCTCGAGACCGAGGCTTGGCTCGCGCATGCGTAGTACGGCGTAATGCTTTGGAACCGCGCATGCGCGGTATGATCGTCGACCTACGGCGCTGGTGCGTGGGCGGTGACGTCACGGGCGGGGAGCTTCAATTTCCGCTCTGAGACTCCCTCACAGTGGGATTTCCCTCACAGTGAACGGGAGTGGAGCGGTCTTCCCCATGCCCAGCTCTGGTCAACACTAGGTGAGTGTTTGCAGTACATAGGTATACACTGTGTATGTTGAAAACTTTAAAAAAAAAAAAAAAAAAGGAGAAGAATAATATAAAATTCGATTCATGTTAAAAAAAAAAAAAAAAAAAATTTATATATTTTACTAAGTGTAATTCATGTTCAAAAAAAAAAAAAAGAGAAGGGCGGAGGAAAATGTTTCTCCTTTTTATGATGATATGTTGTATTCGCTTTAGGGCGAAGGACTCCTCCTTACTGGTTTGTTGGCCCATTCAGGCCATTTTTTCTTTTTGCAGACCAGCTGCATTGTGTCGCACTTCTTCTGCAAATCATGGATAATTCACCGCCTTTAAGTGGCCAGCCCTCTCGCACAAGGTATGTGCTTAAGAGGGGAGGGGTGGAAAGTCAGCCGCATGGTATATGCGTTATCTGATGTTGGTCCCATCATTTCCCCTTCCCTACTGTGTTTTTTCTTCCAGCCCTTCTAGATCGGACCCTCAGATTTTGGTCCAGAATGATAAAGACCTTGCCAGGCCACAGCGCCAGTCTCCTTCAAGATCCAGACGAGACTCTGCATCTGGAGACCACCACCAGGGGAGACGATCTCATTCCTCCTCCAGACACCGCTCCCACCGCCATGACAGCCGCTCTGATCGAAGAGCCTGCTGGGGATGTGGAACAAGAGCTCCGGAGGGCAAATCACTATGTGATCGGTGCTATGCCCGGGCGGTCAGGGAAAAGGAAACAGAGAACCAACACTTGGAATCTCTAGTTAAACGTGTGGTACAGCAATCCCTGAAAGAGCTGGATTCTCCCCACACGCTGAGCCAGTCTACTTCACTGTCTGGCCCTCCGGCTGATGAGGCCCGTGATGACCCGGGCACTTCCCAGCCTTATGCGGCCTCTCTTGATTCCTCAGATGACGATCCTCAGGAAGAAGAGGAAATCGGAGGCTTTGACTTCAACATGTTGTCACCTTTAATTAAAGCAATCAAGGAGGCCCTTAAATGGGAGGATCCCGCTACTCCTCCAGCTAAACAGAAGAAATTCTTCAAACACCTTGGAAAAGAACGTTCAAGTTTCCCGCTCCTTTCAGAGCTGAAAGATATTATAGATGAGGAATGGAGTAAAACGGACAGGAAGTCCTCTATGGTTAATAAAGCCTCCAGATTGTACCCCTTCAAGTCGGAAGAGGTGAAGTACCTAGAGAATGCTCCCCTTGTAGACGCTGCCCTAATGCGGCTGGCTAAACATGTCACACTTCGCCTAGAGGATACGGTATCCTTCAAGGATGGTCTCAAGAGAAGGATTGACCAGGATCTGAAGAGGATCTATGGGCTGGCCGGCACGGCCTGTAAACCGGCTTTGGCCCTGGCAGCCATGTCAAAAGCCATGGAGGCTTGGACGGAGAATGTGGATTCCTTCCTTAAGGGAATTTCGGAGGAGCTAGCAGGAAGTTCAGCAGCTGCAGAATTAAAGCTAGCGGCAGTCTTCTTGGGGGAGGCATCCATTGATTTGATACGCCTTTTGGCGCGAATTATGTTATCGTCAGTCACGGCCAAGCGGGCCTTATGGTTACGTCCTTGGCTTGCTGACCCTATTTCCAAACAGGCTTGGTGTAAGATTCCCTTCGAGGGGTCCTCACTGTTTGGCAACAAACTCGACGATGCCATATCGCGTGTCACGGATGGCAAGTCGGGCTTCCTTCCCCAGGATAGACGCCTTCTTGGTCTGAAGAAACCTCAGTTTAGAAGACGTTCTCCAGAGCGATCCAGGGAAGCTCGCTCTTACAAGCCCGGCAGGGACTTTAGGAAGAACTGGAACAGAGGTCAAGCTTCCTTTCGCAAGTCCGCTAAAGGCCAGACATCCAGTGGTCGTGAGCAGGCAAAGTCCTTTTGAGATTGCGCCCGCCCAGGCGGGTCGGGTAGGGGCACGGCTGAGCCTCTTCCGGCACGTCTGGGTGGCCTCGATCTCGGATTTTTTGGGTAATAAGAACAGTCTCGACAGGTCACAGATGGACCTTCTCCAATGTTCCTCCTCCCAGATTTGTCTCCACTCTTCTACCCCGGTCGGAAGAACAAAGACAAGCCCTACTGTCCTATGTGGACCTTCTGAAGTCTCAAGGAGCAGTTGTACACGTCCCCAGGGACGAATGGTTTCAGGGGGTATACTCCCCTCTTTTCTTAGTTCAAAAAAAGAGTGGCTCTTGGCGCCCGGTCATAGACCTGACCTACCTGAACAAGTTTATAGAGCAAGGGAAGTTCAAGACGGAAACTCTGTCGACCATTCAGCAAGCTATTCAGCCAGGTGATTGGATGATTTCCAATCCCAGTAGAAGAGGGGCTTCACAAGTACCTACGTTTCCAAGTAGGGCAGGATCATCTGCAGTTTATTTGCCTCCCCTTCGGGTTGACAACTTCCCCCCGGCTCTTTTCAAAAATCCTCTTAGCCATGGTAGCTCTCATAAGGTTAAAGGGGGTGCGGCTCTACCACTACCTCGACGACCTCCTGGTTCTGTCTCAAAGCAGGGACCAGCTGCTGGCCCACCGGGAGCAGGTGATCTCCGCCCTATCCAGCTTCGGGTGGCTCCTGAATCTAGCAAAAACCCACCTAATTCCGGCTCAACGCCTAATATATCTGGGAGCACAGTTCGACACCGTAAGAAGCACTATTTCCCTTCCACTACAGAAATTTCCGGTGGTCCGGGACAGAGTTTCTCGGGCTCTACATACCACACACCTGAAAGCCTCTCAGTGTCTAGAAATCATTGGTACGATGGTCTCTACGACTCCCATGGTCAAGTGGGCCTTGTGGAGATTACGTCCCTTCCAGTCAGGGTTCCTGCAGCAGTGGAGAACAGGGAACAAGAATCAAGTCATCCGGGTGACATCATCAATGAGGAACAGCCTCTTCTGGTGGCTTCAACGCAAGAACCTCCTGACATGTCACTCCATTGCCCCCATCTCCTGGATCACGGTCACGACCGATGCCAGCGGGACGGGTTGGGGAGCCCTCTGCGGTTCGAACCTTGCCCAGGGCAAATGGGATCCATGCCTCCCAGTCCCGGGTTCAAACGTCCTGGAACTCAGAGCGGCCTGGGGTGCACTGCAATCCTTCTCTCACCTATTGAAAGGGAACTCAGTGCTGTTAAGAATGGACAACACAACGGCAGTCGCCTACGTGAAGAGGCAAGGGGGTACCCGGAGTCCCAATCTCCTTCGGGAAGTCGAGCCCATCCTTTCTTGGGCACAAAAGAACCTGTGCAATATCTCGGCGGTGTTTGTCCCAGGAGTCCAGAATACCCAAGCAGACTTCCTTTCACGCACCGAGCTGGACAACAACGAGTGGTCCCTGCATATGGAGACATTCAGATGGGTCTCATCACTAGGGATCAATCCCGAGGTGGATCTATTCGCCTCCCGCCACAACTACAAGTTGGAGAAATATTATGCCAGAGGTCATTGCAGCCAGGCTCTCGGGTCAGACGCACTGACGGATCTTTGGAGATTCAACAAGGCTTATGCCTTTCCGCCGCTTCCAGTCATCCTGAGATTCCTGCAGAGGCTCCGTACGGAAACAGCCGAAGTGTTGACGATATCTCCATACTGGCCGAACAGGCCGTGGTTCCCTCTCCTTGTCCAACTCAGCTTCAGGGACCCGGTGCCTCTCCCTCTCAGGCCGGACCTTCTTTCTCAGGGGTCAGTTCTGCACCCATGTCCGGCAGTACTGAGACTGATGGTCTGGTTCTTGAGAGGGAGAGGCTAATCTCGCTTGGTTGCGCTCCCACAGTGATCTCAACTCTCATGAGCTCAAGAAGACCTAGCACAAATAGAGTCTACAGTAGGATCTGGTCCAAGTTTGTGGATTTTTGCTCTTCTAACGGCAGGTCTTTTAGACACCCGGAGGTGCAAGACGTTCTCAGCTTCCTTCAAACAGGTTTAGATCTACCATTATCCATCAGCTCGCTTAGAATTCAGGTTTCTGCACTGTCTGCCTTCTCTGGGTCCTCTTGGGCAACTAATCCATTAATCCGGCAATTCTTTCGTGGTGCTTCAAGGCTCAAGCCCCAAAGGAAATCCAGGTTCCCCAAATGGGACCTGCCACTTGTTCTAGATTCAATCTCGGGACTCAGTACTACCGGGCCTTCCCCGCTCTCTATTAAGGACTTCTCAGCAAAAGTGGTCTTTTTAGTAGCCGTCACATCGGCGAAAAGAGTCTCTGAGATTGGCTCTCTGGGTTGTGAAGAACCCTTCCTGACGTTCTTCCCGGACCGGGTAGTCCTTATCCCTATGCTGGGTTCGAACCCAAAAGTGTCCTCGGTGTTCCATGATAATCAGGAGATAGTCCTTCCCACGTTTAGGTCTTCAGGGTCCTCCGAAATTCATCCTCTGGATGTAGGGGAAGCAATCAAAGAATACCTGAGAGTAACTTCTCCCTTCAGACGTTCTGACCATTTATTTATTTTACACTCAGGAAGCAATAAAGGGAAAAAAGCTTTGATTAGGACACTCGCTACTTGGATTGTACAGACTATTCAACAAGCGTACAGGGCGAAGGGCTTGGCTCCTCCACAGGCGGTGACAGCTCACTCCACCAGGGGAATGGCGGCTTCATAGGCGGCAGCTCGACACGTGGCCCCAGACACCATATGCAAAGCGGCCTCGTGGGCCTCTATCAATACTTTCATGTCTCACTACTGTATTGAGCCTGCTTCATTGTCCTCTGTAAACTTTGCTTTGAGAATCCTATCGGTTGATAGGACAAATTAAAATTTGGTTTGATTTAACATACCCACCCGTGTGGTCGGCTAGTTATTTCCCACACGTAGGTTGCCATGGAGTCTGTCAGGAAAAAGGAAAATTTATTATCAAATACTTACCGTAATTTTCCTTTCCTGATGGACTCCATGGCAGACGGAGTTCCCACCCATTGGTCATAGAGTAGGCTAGTTACGGAACGCAGTAGCTAGTGGTGAGTACTCATTTATGGGAATGGGGTCCTATAGCATTGGAGAGGAGGCGGGGTTAACCCACACGTAGGCTGCCATGGAGTCCATCAGGAAAGGAAAATTACGGTAAGTATTTGATAATAAATTTTCCTTTTTCCATGTTGTTTTGATGTATTACATATAAAAGAAAGGAGGGATACCCATAGCGTAAAACCGTATAGGAACTTTTATTAAAGCTTAATAACACTGTGGTACTCACATTTTCAATGATAAAAACGAGCATGAAAAAGATATCAAAGTCGCTTTGCTAGAGGTGCTGCAAGACGTCCGTAAGCCCGCGGGCAGTATTTTATGTTGATATTTCACTTTTATTACAATGTGATTATTAGTAACCGAGTACCAGTCACAGATTCCAGATCTAAAACACTCACGTTATTTTGGTACATATAGATTTTTTTTTTTTTGTTCTTTTGCTTCGCTCATAAATATAATTTTTAAGAATAATACTCTAGATCTATAGGAGTTATGTACACCAGGTAATATATAGAGGAATTGTCCACTAATAGAAAAAAAAATTTCTAACCCCACAAGGGCAGCGCCATAACTACTCCTGCTTTTTACCAAATTAAAAACACATCAGTCACCTTTTATATTGGACATTTAGTATGATTTTGTATGATCTAGCACCAGTCACTTTATGGAATTCATAGCACTGGACATTTTGTATGATTCTGTATGATTTAGCAGCAGTCATTTTATGACATTTATAGCACTGGTTTAGCACAAATGCACTTTGTGGAAATAATTTCATGTTGATATTTCACTTTTATTACAATGTGATTATTAGTAACCGAGTACCAGTCACAGATTCCAGATCTAAAACACTCACGTTATTTTGGTACATATAGGTTTTGTTTTTTTCTTCGCTCATAAATATAATTTTTAAGAATAATACTCTAGATCTATAGGAGTTATGTACACCAGGTAATATATAGTGGAATTGTCCACTAATAGAAAAAAAATTTTTCTAACCCCACAAGGGCAGCGCCATAACTACTCCTGCTTTTTGCCAACTTAAGAACAAACCTAGAGACCCGATCTTGTTTGTAACCCGGGGGGCCGCCTGTATACTGGAGTGTATATAAGTTGTTCTAAAAGTCATCCCAATTGATTGTTCTAAAATTCACTAGGCATCCCATACCCCATCCAAGTTCAATTCCCTCAATAAAACAAAAAAAACAAAGCTAATGGACTGTTCATTGCCTTGGAGTGACTGAGGACTGGGCAGGGTGACAGGTGGGCCACAACACTACGGGGGTACCGCTACATATATGATACAGATCAGAGTATATAGTGCAGTCAGTGTAGTATATATAATACAGTGGAGAGTATATAGTGCCATCAGTGTAGTATATATAATACATTGCAGAGTATATAGTGCAGTCAGTGTAGTATATAAAATACAGTGCATATATACAGTGTATATAAAATACAGTGCAGGGTATAGTGCAGTATAGAGTATAAAGTACAGTGTATTGAAGTGGTTAAGGGAAACCCTATGACAGAATTAAGAAAAACGGTGTGGGCTCCCCCTCCCAAAATCCATACCAGGCCCTTTGGGTCTGGTATAGATTTTAAGGGGAACTCCATGGCAAAATGAGAAAAGAATTGGCGTGGGGTCCCCCCAAAATCCATACCAGACCCTTATCTGAGCAAGCAGCCTGGCAGGCCAGGAAAGGGGGGGATGAGTGAGCGCCCCCACTCCTGAACCATACCAGGCTGCTTGCCCTCAACATGGGAGGGTGCTTGTCCCCATGTTGGTGGGGACAAGGGTCTCTTCCCAACAACCCTGGCCGATGGTTGTGGGGGTCTGCAGGAGGGGGGCTTATCAGAATCTGGAAGCCCCCTTTAACAAGGGGACCCTCAAATCCTGCCCCCCCTATGTGAATGGGTATCAGGTACATTGTACCCCTAACCATTCACCAAAAAAAGTGTCAAAAAGTAAAAACCACAAAAGACAGTTTTTGACAATTCCTTTATTATTAAAAAAACCCGGACCTGAAAAATATAAAAAATAAAAAAGCTCCGCCTTGATGGGAGGCCTCCCGGCGACTGCTGTCTCTTGGCTTTGACAGTTGTTATATAGGCAAGGGCGGGCCACCCGGTGATGTAACCGAGTGACCCCATCTGACATCATGTGACATCATGTGACGTGGAGGGGGTGTAGGAAGTATAGGATGCCCAGTGTATTTTAGAACAATCAATTGGGATGACATTTACAACAACTTATATACACTCGGGTATATAAAGATTCTCTTCCTCCAGCACAACTCCTACTGCAGACCCTTACTCCTCAGCTCCTCCAGCACTCTACTTGCTTGAGCCCCCAGGTACAGCTAGCACTGCATGGATAGGACTGACACTGACTTAGCCAGGCCTTAGCAACTGCCTTTTGCAGGCAAGGACTGCGGGCCCCTTTTTAGTGTAGCAATGAACTGTATTATATATACTATACGGACTGCACTATATACTCTGAACTGTATTATATATACTATACGGACTGCACCATATACTCTGAACTGTATTATATATACTATACGGACTGCACTATATACTCTGAACTGTATTATAGATACTACACGGATTGCACTATATACTCTGAACTGTATTATATATACTACACCAACTGCACTATATACTCTGAACTGTATTCTAGATATACTACACTAACTGCACTATATACTCTGAACTGCTTATATAAGAGCTGTCAAAGCAAAAAGACAGCAGTCGCCGGGAGGCCTCCCATGGAGGCGGAGCTTTTTCGTTTTTTAAATTTTCCGTAGGGTGGTGTGAATGACAATGGATGTACATCGCGGGACACTTTTTCTTTTAAATAAATAAATTGTCAAAAACTGTCTGTTGTGGTTTTTACTTTTTTGACACTTTTTTTGGTGAATGGGTAGGGGTACAATAAGCCCGATACCCCATTCACATAGGGGGAGCCGGGATCTGGGGACTCCCTTGTTAAAGGGGGCTTCCAGATTCTGATAAGCCCCCCACCCCCACAGACACTGACAACCAATGGCCAGGGTTGTCGGGAAGAGGCTCTTGTCCACATCAACATGGGGACAAGGTGCTTTGGGGTGGGGGGTGCTGAGCCCCCCTGCCCAAAAGCACCCACCCCCAATGTTGAGGGCATGTGGCTTGGTATGGTTCAGGAGGGGGGTGCTCGCTCGTCCCCCCTATCCTGACTTCCAGTCTGCATGCTCGGATAAGGGTCTGGTATAGATTTTTTTTTACATTTTGGTGTGGAGTTCTTCTTAACATTAATATCAGACCCAAAGGGCTTGGTATGGACTGGGGGGTCCCTATGCATTTATTTCCAGTGATTTTTCATCTTTATTGCAATACATTACAGCCGAAGAAAGTTTAAATTACATTTTTCCTTGAGAAATGTCATGATTGCTGCGACACTGTTCTACACATCACACCGATGCACCACTTTACAGGAAGACTAAGGGGACCCCCCATGCACAATATTTAAAGGAATATTTTATTTTTATTGTTTCACTTTAAGCATATCACAAAAAGCCACACATCATGCCACAATGTAAAAAAATTCTAGAAACTGTTTAGAAACAAAGTAACGTACATGTATCGGTCTAGGAAGGATTTCAAAGCCAAGGCTTTGGAACTCCAGTGAACCACGGGGAGAGCCATTATCCACAAATGGAGATAACATGGAACAGTGGGGAACCTTCCCAGGAGTGGACGACCTACAAAAATTACTCCAAGAGCATGACGACGACTCATCCAGGAGGTCATAAAAGAACCCAGAACAACATCTAAAGAATTGCAGGCCTTACTTGCCTCAGGTAAGATCAGTGTTCACGATTCAACAATGAGAAAGAGACTGGGCAAAAATGGCATCCATGGGAGAGTTCCAAGGCCAAAGCCACTGCTGACCAAAAAGAACACAAAGGTTCATCTCTCATTTACCAAATCACGTCTTGATTATCCCCAAGACTTTTAGGCAAATATTCTGTGGACTGATGAGACAAAAATTAAACTTTTTGTAAGGTGTGCATCCCTCTACATCTAGCATAAAACAAATACAGCACTTCATAACAAGAACATCATACCAACAGTCAGACATGGTGGTGGTAGCATGATGGTCTGGGGCTGGACGACTTACCATAATTGATGGAACCATGAATTCTGAGCTCTACCAGAAAATCCTAAAGTAGAATGTCAAGCCATCAGTTCATGATCTCAAGCTCAAGTGCACTTTATGCAGCAGGAAAATAATCCCAAACACAACAGCAAGTCCAACCCCAAATGGTTCAAACAAAGCAAAATTTAGGTTTTAGAGTGGCCTAGTCAAAGCCTGGACTTAAATCCAATTGAGATGCTGTATCATGAGCTTACACAGGCCATTTATGCTGGAAAACCCTCCAATGTGGCTGAATTAAAATAATTCTGCAAAGAAGAGTGGGCGAAACTTTCTCCACAGCAATGTGAAAGACTCACTGCCAGTTATCGCAAACGCTTTATTGCAGTTGTTGCAGCCAAGGGTGACACAACCAGTTATTTGGTTTAGGGGGCAATTACTTTTTCACATAAAGCCAGGCAGGTTTGGACAGCTTTTTTGCCTTAATAAATGAAACCACCATTTAAAAACTGCATTTACTCAGGTTATTTTTGCGTAATAATAACATGTGTTTGATGATCAATTAAAAGAGTCATTTAAGTGTGACAAATATGCAAAAAAAAAAAATCAGAAATACTTTTTCACACAACTGTCTGTTACTTTGGAAGCAAATCCCGTTGTCACTTTGCAATGGCTTACATAATCACATTTTTCATTTAAAATCAATAACATTCCATCTGCATAGCTCAAATAGGGAATCAATATAGACTCTGTAGAACAGATATGTTATTAAATTCTCCAATTTCAAAAAAATATAGAAATAAATAAATATATATACACAGTATCTCACAAAAGTGAGTACACCCCTCACATTTTTGTAAATATTTTTTTTATATCTTTTCATGTGACAACACTGAAGAAATGACACTTTGCTACAATGTAATGTATTTAGTGTACAGCACCCCTAAGTGAAAGTGTCCAAATTGGGCCCAATTAGACATTTTCCTTCCCTGATGTCATGTGACTCGTTAGTGTTACAAGATCTCAGGTGTGAATGGGGAGCAGGTGTGGTAGATTTGGTGGCATCGCTCTCATTCTTTCAAACTGGTTAGTGGAAGTTCAACATGGCACCTCATGGCAAAGAACTCTCTGAGGATCTGAAAAAAAGAATTGTTGCTCTACATAAAGATGGCCTAGGCTATAAGAAGATTGCCGAGACCCTAAAACTGAGCTGCAGCACGGTGGCCAAGACCATACAGTGGTTTAACAGGACAGGTTCCACTCAGAACAGGCCTCGCCATAGTCGACCAAAGAAGTTGAGTGCACATGCTCAGCGTCATATCCAGAGGTTGTCTTTGAGAAATAGATGTATGAGTGCTGCCAGCATTGCTGCAGAGGTTGAAGGGGTGGGGGGTCAGCCTGTCAGTCCTCAGACCATACGCTGTACACTTCATCAAATTTGTCTGCATGGCTGTTGTCCCAGAAGGAAGCCTCTTCTAAAGATAATGCACAAAAAGCCTGCAAATAGTTTGCGGAAGACAAGCAGACTTAGGACATGGATTACTGGAACCATGTCCTGTGGTCTAATGAGACCAAGATAAACGTATTTGGTTCAGATGGTGTCAAACGTGTGTGGTGGCAACCAAGTGAGGAGTACAAAGACAAGTGTGTTTTGCCTACAGTCAAGCATGGTGGTGGGAGTGTCATGGTTTGGGGCTCCATAAGTGCTGCCAACACTCGGGAGCTACAGTTCATTGAGGGAGCCATGAATGCCAACATGTACTGTGACATACCCTGTTTCCCTGAAAATAAGACCTAGCGTGATTGTCAGTGATGGCTGCAATAAAAGCCCTACCTCCCAAATAAGCTCTACCCTGTTTCCCCGAAAATAAGCCCTAGCCTGAAAATAGACCTACAAGGACTTTAACTAGGGCTTATCTGGGGGGTAGGGCTTATATTGCAGCCATCACCGACAATCATGCTAGGTCTTATTTTCGGGGAAACAGGGTACTGAAGTAGAGCATGATCCCCTCCATTTGGAGACTGGGTCACAGGGCAGTATTCCAACATAATAACAACATCAAACACACCTCCAAGATGACCACTGCCTTGCTAAAGAAGCTGAGGGTAAAAGTGATGGACTGGCCAAGCATGTCTCCAGACCTAAACTCTATTGAGCATCTGTGGGGCATCCTCAAATGGAAGGTGGAGGAATGCCAGGTCTCTAACATCCACCAGCTCAGTGATGTCATCATGGAGGAGTGAAAGAGGACACCGGTGGCAATCTGTGAAGCTCTGGTGAACTCCATGCCCAAGAAGGTTAAGGCAGTGCTGGAAAATAATGGTGGCCACACATAATATTGACACTTTGGGCCCAATTTGAACATTTTCACTTAGGGGTGTACTCACTTTTGTTGCCAGCGGTTTAGACATTAATGGCTGTGTATTGAGTTATTTTGAGGGGACAGCAAATTTACACTGTTATACAAGCTGTACACTGACTACTTTACCTTGTAGCAAAGTGTCATTTCTTCAGTGTTGTCACATGAAAAGATATAACAAAATATTTACAAAAATGTGAGGGATGTACTCACTTTTGTGAGATACTGTGTATATATATATATATATATATATATATATTAATAAAAATAAAATTTAAAATAAAAATATTTGGAAAACTCCTAAAGATTATCAAGCAATGACTAATAGGGCTATGTTAATAATTACTCAGGAAACAACTCAAATCAAATTCTTTGTTTAATCCATCTGGCACTGTTAGGCGCTCCGTCTTCTCATTTGTGGCCTAGGCTCTTGGAGATGGCTCAGTGGAGGTCCTCGCCGGCGGTTAATCAATGACACATACACATATTAGGTATGCTGAAATGATTACAATTCTTTATTTCAGGACTTGCTGTTTTATGCTGTCTTTACAAGACTCTGCCCACAATTTGGGGCCAATCAAAATGATAATACATATTAGCATATTCGGTAATTTCCAAACATTAATACATCTTGTGATTTGATTTTTCATACTTTAATAAAGTCTTGTGATATCAGAAATGGTGACCCCTGTAGTTCAAGTTAATAGGTCAAAACATTCCTTACCCTCTGTCATTTGTCTGCTGGACTATGAGGTATTCAACCACAGCTTCCCTAAAAAAGCCTAATGTTAGCTGTTATGCCGGTCAAAAAAGTACAGAGATAAAACCACAAACAGATGCTTCCTCTGATGGGCATGGAAAAGAGGAAAAGCAGACAGTATGATATATTTTAGAAAAATCATAAGACAGTCTGACCTTCATTAAAAATATACTCAGATATTTTTCTGATTATTAAAGCAAATAAGCAAAACCCTGAACATATCATGAACAGAGTGAAATCAACAATTAATCAATAATGAAATGTAATATGGAATCTCCTTACAATCCTCCCTTTGACCATTCGATATCATCGAAATGGTCATTCTACCTATTCGTCACACCTCAAGGAGTCATATCCCTCGGCCTCATTTTAATACTATCAGAATCAGACATGTCCAGAAGCATAATGTTTTTCCTGACACAAAGGTAGAAATCATTTTGTCAGGTACTGTGTGCAAAGTTCTGTTTACACGTTTCTTCCTGTTGGTGGGGGATCCGTCTCGTCGTCCAGAAAGATTTGTTTTATGCCTTCTTGAATGTCCTTCAAATCCGGTCGTTGTTCCTGAAGAGAGAAGTCATGGGATGCTGGTGGAGGGTCAGGGGTCTGGGGTTGCTGTGGACACTTCTTTAACCGGCTGGCGTGGATCCAGGTGTTTCCTAGATCGGTCAGTACAGCAGTTCTGGAAACCTTCTCTATCTTCCAGGGTCCGGAGAAAATGGGTCCAACCTTCTTTTTGTGTGCCAGTTGTTTCACCAGTACTTTGTCTCCTGGGATGAAGGGATGAGTAGGTTCTGTTGAAAGAGGAGAAAAGGTGACAGAGACTTGTTCGTTCATATCTTGTAGCATACTTACCAGATTTTTCACGTACATTTCCTGTTGAGAATAGATGTTAATGTCAGTGTTTTGATCTAAGAGGGGCAGCTCTATGTTTGCAGGAACTCCCATCAAAATCTCAAAGGGCGAGAGTTTTGTTCTAGCATGTGGTGTTGTTCTGATCTGAAATAGGACAGAAGGAAGGTAATCCAACCATCCTTTCATGGTGCCCCCCGTGGCCTTTTTTAACTTGTCCTTAATGTTCCTATTCATTCTTTCCACTACTCCTGCACTTTGTGGGTGGTAAGGGATGTGCAGTTTCCACTGTAAGCCTAGTAGCTTAGCTAAAGTCTGTGTAACAGAGGAGCTGAAGGCAGGCCCTCTGTCTGACCATATGGCCGTTGGTATTCCGAACCTACAAACCCAATGGTTCAGTATGCATTTGGCAGCAATTTTAGCAGTCTCACCTGTACACGGAATTCCTTCAACCCAACCTGACCATTTGCATACGATCACGCAAAGGCATTTCAAATTACCTCTTTGTTTGGGCATGTGTGTGAAGTCTATTTGCAAATCTGTCAGGGGACCCAGGGGTGAGGGCAGGTGGCCATGTAATCCATGATTTTTCCCTTGGACATTGTTTTGTGCACAGGTCAGACAGCTGCTGGTGAGGAGTTTTGCCTGTTTACTTAAGTTGTTTGTGCAGAAAGACTTTGTGTATATGTTTGTTAGGGCGGTGGTACCTATATGTCCTGGACCATGGAGATAGGAAAGTATGAGAACACTGCTTGATTCTGGTATGCCCAATATCTTCCCCTCTTTTGACCAAAGACCTTCTTGGTCCTTGGTCAAGCCATCCTTGACCCAAAAAGAAACATCCTCCTCTGTAGCTAATCCCTGTATTTGTGCCACAACGGTTTTAAAGTTGGGTGATGTAAAATGTTCTTTGAAGAACATTGTTGTGGGGGCTGGCTGACCAATGTATAGGGCAGCGGCTTTTTTTGCTTCTCTGTCTGCCAGAGCGTTTCCTTTGGAAACTCTGCTGTTATCTGATGAATGTGCTTTCACTTTGACGACCGCTATCCTCTTTGGGAGAAGAATCGCTTGCAGGAGTGCTTTAATTTGCGTAGAGTTAGCGATTGGCTTGTTGTCAGCGGTTTTAAATCCTCTATTCGCCCATATTACGCCATAGTCGTGCGTTACGCCAAAAGCGTACCTACTATCTGTGTAGATGTTTACTTCCTCATCAGAGAAAAGTGTGCAAGCTCTTGTGAGTGCCTCCAATTCTGCTACCTGTGCCGAGGAGGGTGGTAAGGCTTTTGCTTCCAACACCACATCAGGTAGTTGGACAATGGCATACCCTGTCAGGAATGTTGCATCAGAGGGGCGAGAACAACTGCCGTCTATGAAGACGTCCTGTACTCCTGGTAAGGGAATGTCAGTGAGATCTGGGCGAGGGCTGGTTACTGCTGCAACCTGTTCAACACAATTGTGCTTCTGATCAGGGTCTCGTGGCAGCTTGAGCAAAGAATGTAAAAGACGGACAGTGGGATTACTTGGTGATGCGTGTTTGAGGGTGAGGTTGTCAGTATTCAGAAGTGTGATCTCATACCCACTAAGCCTTTGTGCTGTCATGTGCTGTGTGTTCATGTTTTGCAGAAGGTGAGTTACTGAATGAGTAGTGTAAAGAGTCAGTTCACGGCCTAATACTGATTTGTTAGCCTCCTGAACTGCCATAGCACAAGCAGCAAGGTTTTGTAGACAAGATGGCATCCCTTGTACTTGGGTAGGCAACTTTTTTGAGAGATAGGAGACTGGTCGGTACCCGGTTCCATGTTGCTGTGTCAAAACTGCAGCAAAAGAATTTCCCGATACCACACAGTATAATTGAAAGGGTTTGCCATATTCTATCAATCCCAGGGCGGGGGCCTGAGTCAGACTTTTCAACAAGGCCTGAAAAGCACAGAGCCTTTCTGTTGTCCAATCTACTGTCTTTGGGGCGGTGGACAAGGTAGCCTCCCTCAGAATGCCATCATAATATGAACAATCTGGGATCCATTGGCGGCAATATACGATTGCGCCCAAGAATGAGAGCAAAGTTGCTTTGTCTCTTGGAGGACTGAGAGCCTGCAGGGCTGCGGCACGTTTGGGGGATACCAGCCTGGTTCCCTCCTTCAGAATGCATCCCAGGTATTCTACCTGACTTTGACACCATTGAATCTTCTTCTTGGATGCTAGGTGGCCAGACCTGGCCAGGTGATGTAACAGAGATGTGGAATCGACCGCACAATCTTCAGCAGATCGACTGCACAGGAGCAAGTCGTCCACATACTGTATTAGCACCGACCCGCGCTCAGCAGTCCATGACTTAATTGTCTCATTAAGGACCATGGAGAAGGCTGCGGGACTGTCCACATACCCCTGAGGTAATCTTGACCAGGTCAACTGCTTTTTCCCCTCCCATGAGAATGAGAACATGGGCGATACCCCATCATCGATCGGGATGCTAAAATACGCGTTCGCCAGGTCTACTACTGTGTAGCAAAGGGAATCAGCAGGTATTTTCAAAAAGATGAAAGAAATATCTGCCACCAAAGGTGGCAGAGGTATAACCTGCTTGTTTACGGCCCTTAGGTCCTGTACAAGCCTCCATTCCCCATTTGCCTTTTTCACAGGGTAGATTGGTGTATTCCAGGGGCTTATGATGTGTTTCAGAATTCCTTTGGCTATGTAATCATTGATTAATGGTGTGATGCCTTCAATTTTTTCAAGTGGCAGGGGGTATTGCTTGTGATATTGTACTACAGCGTCTGGACGCATTTGTGGTGTGTAAGGTGTACAGTTAATAAAACCCACACTCCCTTTGTTGTCTGCCCATATAGCATGTGTTTCTAGAGTGGGTGGTAATGATGCAAAGAGTCCCCTGAAAGTGTGTCTCTTTGGAGCATGTAAATCACAGAACGGTGAGCTGGCAGTGAGGGAGCCCCCTCTGTCAAATTTAATGGTGATATTCAGTTTTGAGAGTAGGTCCCTCCCCATTAAAGATACTGGGCAATCCACAAGGACAGCAAAACTCTGAGTGCACAGCTCCTGCCCTTCTGGAGTAGTCACGGGCAATGGTGGAGTGATGGGGTGGGTAACTGATGTCCCATTTATGCCAATAGAGTTTCCCTCAGTGCAGTGCGGTGTGTCATATATGGCATCATTCAAACTACTGAATGTAGCCCCTGAATCCAAAAGTAGACATATCAGGTGATTATCTACCCGCAATAGTACCTGCGGAAGACTTTTCCATGATGGATTGTAACACACAAGGCTGAGGGACGGGACATACTCTTGGCATCCCTATTGTGGTGTCCGCCGAGCGGATGGCCACTGCATCGGAATGCGTGGGGGTGGTCTGTTGGGCTGAGGCTGGTATTGGGGTTGTGGTGGGGGTGGTTGGGGTTGTGGTGGGTGAGGATACCTGATATCCTGAAGGCGACGGGGGGTGGTGTTAAGATTCCTACCTCTCCCTCTCTGGGCGTTTGTTCTAATTCTGTAGGGACATTGGGACTTCCAGTGCCCCAGTTCCCCACAGTTAAAGCACCCCTGGTCTGGTGGGTAAGATTGCATTGTCATTATGTGGGTGGGCGGAGTCCCACCAGTTGGCAGAGTCTGGGTTGGTGTCAGGGAGGGAAAAATGCCACCCTTTTGCTCAAATACCCCTGATGTTTCTCGTGACCTAGCATCTTTCATAAATTCATCTGGGGGTTGTTCTGCCCACTTTGGATTAGTGAATTTAAGCAACTGTGTCACCTTCGTATCGCCACCAGCCATAATGGTGGTGGTGAACAATTGGGGGTTGGCGTTATCTACTGCTTTCCACAGACCATATACCCGGGTACAAAATTCATAGAACTTTTCCTTCGGTCCCTGTTTTGCTAGGACAAGTTCCTGAAGTGCAGATGAACCCTTGTATATAGCAGACCAATGATTCCCCATACCTTTCCAAAAAGACACCCAATCTTTATTTTCCTCTATGTGGGCTGTCCATAAGGCATCTACGGGATGCCCTTCTGGGCTGTCAGGGTCAACTATACTAAGAATCCCTGCTATATCTTCCTTATCCAGGCTCGTCCCTGCACTGTATTTTGCAAGGAAAGCACCAGCCTCCCTAGGGCTTTTCTTTGGGCTGGGGCATAACTCCTTTATTTTTTACAGTGTGCCTAGGGGTAGGGGAATATGCACTACCGTCTCCCCTATATGCATGAGTGAAGCTTTAAAGGTGGCACCTAGAGTTTCCTGTTCCACTTCCATTTCTCTTTCCTCAGTAGAGGATTCACCCTGCTCCCTTTCCTCCTGTGGG
This sequence comes from Lithobates septentrionalis, assembly GCA_037952835.1. Lineage (NCBI taxonomy): Eukaryota > Metazoa > Chordata > Amphibia > Anura > Ranidae > Lithobates > Lithobates septentrionalis. The sequence continues at coordinate 4,921,295 of JBBDGP010000969.1, read as the reverse complement.
GGTTTCTGGCTTCTGAGTGTGGTGGATGGCTGTGAAATTATCTTTTCTTCAGCCTCCTTAATCCTTCTCGCCTTTTTCTCTAGTTTCCTCTCGTACGCCTCTAAATCTTCCCTTTTCCTCTGTATCCTTTCTTCCTCTTCCTGCTGTCTCTTATTAAACTCTTTCTGTTTCTCCTTCCACTCCTTTTCCCTGGGGCTTAACTTCCTGACTCCTTCCTCTTCTCCCTTTTCTAGGGACATTCCATCCCTTTCTTCCTTTTCCAACTTCCTAATCCTCTCTTCTGACCGGACTTCCTCTTCCCTTCTTCTACTTTCGTTTTCCCATCGTGTAACCTGTACCTGATCAGCTGCACCATATACCATGGTAGCTAATACTGCTGGATCCAAAGATGGATACAGCTGAAGACATGGACCCAATGTTCCATCCTCCTGTTTAACCATCACATAAGGGGGGGGTGCTTCGGGTTGCTGTGAAAGGGTGGGTGAATTTACAGGTTTTGGTGTGGGGGCTTTAGTTACATACTTTGTTTCATATTTGGCTAAGCATTTATTCCATATTTTGTAACAATCTTTCATATACTGGGTGTCTTCCCATTTCCCAGGTGGGTAGGAGTGCTTGTGTACCTGACACACCTTGCTCACTTCCTTCCAATCATCCTCAGAACAGGGTCCCACTGGCCCTGGGTCATGTATCCCCAGCTGTTGGCACCTGTCTCTGACCTGTGTCCAAAACGGTTCTACCTGTGACCCCAGTAGTGTGTTTTTAACATACTCATAGGGAGATGGATTGGCCATGGTCTGGGTTGCCGCAGAATTCCCCATCCAATAACCTTGGAAGTGTATGACTAGTACAGGGACAGAGATGAAAGCAACCTGTTTGTGCTATAATCTGTTCCCTGACTTGGGAGTAAGTCCCTTGGTCTCTTATGGCAGTGGGGCTGAAATAGCTATGAAGGTTAACTCTTAGTACCCGGTGTAGGGTACCCCTTCTTGTGGCAGGAAAGACCCCCCTTGCACCAAGTCGGTATGAAAATCCGGTTGGTCTAGTGGTAAGCAGGATCCACGTCCTGTCAACACTAAGGAACAGTAAACCAAAGGTGCAATGTGGGCAGGCGGGCGCTATCTCACTACAGTCAGGCTCCTGTCTTAGGTCGTTCATTTAATACATATATGTGTAATACAATATCTTAACAAAAAAATCCTCTAAATCAATACAGTACTTTACATTCAGTTGTCATACACATATATATCACACACTTATTTCTAATACTCTATACACTCTAAATACTTACGGTGTTACCTAAGAGAAAAACAAGCAAATATATATATACAGTGGCCAAATAAAGTTACATTTACATTAACATGTTATTATAAGTGCACTTTTCAATATTTTCCCCAAAAATTGGGCGTCCACTTAGCCACTCCTTATACTACGGGCGTATTCTATACTTCCCGAGTTTTAAACACACATATATCTACCTAACACAGTCAGACCAACCTAGTCAGACTCTAAAACAAAAACCAAAAAACCCTGCGAGCCCTTCTTTAACCCTCCAAGGGGCTACAGCCCTAGCCCGTTGCGAAGGCACAGTTATGTAAATGGGTGGACATACAAGGTTATTTGAACAAGGCAAGCATCAATACCAGTTACCAAAAAATAGGCAAAAAGGTATAAAAATGTCTTACCTGTTCAAAACACCCCACCACTCCTGGTACCAAAAACTGTTAGGCGCTCCGTCTTCTCATTTGTGGCCTAGGCTCTTGGAGATGGCTCAGTGGAGGTCCTCGCCGGCGGTTAATCAATGACACATACACATATTAGGTATGCTGAAATGATTACAATTCTTTATTTCAGGACTTGCTGTTTTATGCTGTCTTTACAAGACTCTGCCCACAATTTGGGGCCAATCAAAATGATAATACATATTAGCATATTCGGTAATTTCCAAACATTAATACATCTTGTGATTTGATTTTTCATACTTTAATAAAGTCTTGTGATATCAGAAATGGTGACCCCTGTAGTTCAAGTTAATAGGTCAAAACATTCCTTACCCTCTGTCATTTGTCTGCTGGACTATGAGGTATTCAACCACAGCTTCCCTAAAAAAGCCTAATGTTAGCTGTTATGCCGGTCAAAAAAGTACAGAGATAAAACCACAAACAGATGCTTCCTCTGATGGGCATGGAAAAGAGGAAAAGCAGACAGTATGATATATTTTAGAAAAATCATAAGACAGTCTGACCTTCATTAAAAATATACTCAGATATTTTTCTGATTATTAAAGCAAATAAGCAAAACCCTGAACATATCATGAACAGAGTGAAATCAACAATTAATCAATAATGAAATGTAATATGGAATCTCCTTACAGGCACCATAACAGATAATTCATGGATCCACCATGATTCTCTCTTACTGAGCTCTTTGACGCCATTCTGTCCTCTCCAGTGTTTTTTTAGGGACTCAATCCCCCGAAATTGCAACCCGCTATGATCTCTATTGTGGACCTTTTTAAAATATAATGATAAATGGTGTTTGTTATATCCTGTGTTATTATTGTAAATGTGTTCTTTAATTCTATACGTTAACTGCCTTTTTGTTCTGCCTATATAAATCATATGACATGGGCATTGTTATGGGGCCCAAAGCAGCTGTCTCATACTTGCCAGATATCCCAGGTTAAATTTCCTTGTCCCTTGAAGTTTTAGTCCTGTGCTGTGTCTCGATATCTCAGTGTGAAGTTCTGTTACTAATGTCATGTACAGATGGCTCACCTGCAGACCCTGTGTTTACATGTAAATTACCTGCATTGATATGTAAATAGAGGCAGCATTCATATGTATATAATGCTCCCCTGAGGTCATATCCACTATCACTTCTGCTGAATGCTACCCACTGGGGAGGTAAAGGGGCATGGTTGAAAGTCCTGCCTACAACTGTGGTCATTAAGCCTAACATCAGCCTGTTCTGCAGAGGTAAGCAAATTGGAGGTGTAACCCCTTTTCAAAACAACAATTACAATACATGGTGTCGCAGCACCCTGAATTTTGGTGCATGTGAATGCACACATCTCAGCAGATGTGTGAGGGTGTCATTAACAATTAATGCCACTGCTGTGTGTCTGCTACAGCAGTGGTCATCAACTCTGTCCTCAGGGCCCACTAACAGGCCAGGTTTTATGTATTACCTTGGGGAGATGCTGACTAGAATACTGCAATTAATGAGCAGCAAATGATATTACCTGTGATGCATTTCAGTTATCTTGTAAACCTGGCCTGTTAGTGGGCCCTGAGGACAGGGTTGATGACCACTGAGCTACAGGATAGCACATTTCTGTGGTGTCAGGAAAGTGATTTTGCAGGCGTTCCCGACACACACAAATGTGAATGCAGGCTAAATGTCTCACTTACATTGGTGGTCAGTGTATTGGTGTACAATTCTTTCATTTACACTAGTGGCCAGTGTGAAGGTTCCCCTTACATTGGAGGTCAGTGTAAATTCCCCATTACACTGGTGGTTGGTGTAAATGTTCCTATTAAATTGGTGTCAGTGTAGAAATCCCTCTTTATATTGGTGGGTGGCGTAAAATCTCCCATTACATGGTGGTCAGTGCAAATTCCCCCTCACATTGGTGGTCAGTGTAAATCCCCCCCCCCCCCACATTGGTGGTCATTGTAGAATCCCCCACTATATACTTGCCAAAGATTTCCAGCTTTGCTCTACATGATTCTGAATTTGCCTCAGTGCACTGCCTCCTAACTAATCCCATCCCCCACCACTGTTACTTATCCCATCAACCCCCCGGCAATGCCACTGATCACACCCCCCCATCACTGCCACTGATCCCATCAACCCCCCAGCATTGCCACTGATCACACCCCCTCCCCCAGCATTGCCACTGATTTCAGGAGTCCTAGGATCCCTGGGGGTTTTCTGTCTATTGGTGTCCATGGTGTGCAGGCAGTGAGGAGATGATGTGCTGTAGCCTTTAGCAACCAATCAGCAAGCAGAAGTCATGTGCTGTAACCTCTAGCAAATATTCAGTGAGCCATAATGTGTGCTGTAACCTCTAGAAAACAGTCAGTGAGCGGTATTGATACACTGTAACCTCTGGCAACCAATCACATTAGCTGCCTGATCTGATTCAGTAAACTGATTTTGAGTCTAGCTGCTATTTATTCTATGTCTCAGAGCAGGTGGAAAGCAAAATTACATGGGGGGGGGGGAGGTGGAAAAAAATTTTGCCCAGAGTCTAATCAATATAAAAGACAGTCCTGTCTGGGAGACTAAATCACTTTTTCTGACTAAACTTAGTTGTGAGTTTACATCAATTGAGGTGAGCACAAAACCCGAAGGGGGGAACATTGGGGAACAAGTTTTATTTTATGAATGAGAGGATTAAAAGAAGATTACCACAATATCATTTTGCACGGAAGATATATTGGACTTTGATCCAAAACTACATAGATAAAATCACACATTGATTTAGAGGTTTAACCACTTCAATACAAGGCACTTACACTCCTTTCCTACCCAGACCAATTTTCAGCTTTCAGCGCTCAGACACTTTGAATGACAATTGCTCAGTCATGCAACACTGTACCCATATGAAATATGTGTCCTTTTTTTTCACACAACTAGAGCTTTCTTTTGGTGGTTTTTAATCACTAGTGGGTTTTCTATTTTTTGTGCTATAAATAAAAAAAGACCGAAAATTTTGTGAAAAAAATCCTTTTTCTTTGTTTCTGTCATAAAATTTAGCCAATTTGTAAATTTTCTTCATAAATTTTGGCCAAAATGTATACTGCTACACATCTTTGGTAAAAATAACCCAAATTAGTGTATATTATTTGGTCTTTGTGAAAGTTATAGAGTCTACAAACTATGGTGCCAATCACTGAAAATTTAACACATCTGATCACACCCTATGTACTGAAGGCCTATCTCATTTCTTGAGACACTAACAAGTCAGGAAAGTACAAATACTCCCCAAATGACCCATTTTTAGAAAGTAGACATTCCAAGGTATTAGGTAAGTAGCATAGTGATTTTTTTACGTTATTAGTTATTAAAGTAATTTTTTCCCACAATTCTTTGCAAAATAAGATTTTTTTTTTTTCACACAATTGACATATTAACAGTTTATGTCTCTCACAGAGCATATGCATACAAAAAATTACACCCCAAAATACATTCTGCTACTCTTTCCGAGTATGGCGATGCCACATGTGTGAGACTTTTACACAGCCTGGCCACATACAAAGGCCTAACATTGAAGTAGCACCTTCAGGCGTTCTACGAGCATAAATTACACATCTCATTTCTCAACCACCTATTAGCTTTTGAAGGCCCTGGAGCACCAGGACAATGGAATTGCCAACAAAATTACCTCATTTTGGAAAGCAAACACCCCAATGTATAATCTATGAGGCATAATGAGTCTTTTGAACGGTTCATTTTTTTCCAGAAGTTTTTGGAAAATGTGGGAAAAAATGAAAATGCATCCTTTTGTAAACAAAGTTGTCCATTGATCAGATATTTCCAACACATAACATGTACATAGCAAAGATGACACCCAAAAATACATTCTGCTACTCCTCCTGAGTATGGCGATACCACATGTGTGAGACTTTTACACAGTCTGGCCACATGCAAAGGCCCAACATTGAAGTAGCACCTTCAGGCGTTCTACGAGTATAAATTACACATCTCATTTCTCAACCACCTATTACACTTTTGAAGGCCCTGGAGCACCAGGACAATGGAATTGGCCACAAAATGACCCCATTTTGGAAAGAAAACATCCCAACGTATAATCTATGAGGCATAAGGAGTCTTTTGAACGGTTCATTTTTTTCCAGAAGTTTTTGGAAAATGTGGGGAAAAAATGAAAACACTTTTTTTTTTACACAAAGTTGTCCATTTATCAGATATTTCCAACACATAGCATGTACATAGCAAAGATGACACCCCAAAATACAATCCTCTACTCCTCCTGAGTATGGCGATACCACATGTGTGAGACTTTTACACAGCCTGGCCACATATAAAGGCCAAACATTGAAGTAGCACCTTCAGGCGTTCTACGAGCATAAATTACACATCTCATTTCTCAACCACCTATTACACTTTTGAAGCCCCCGGAGCACCATGGCAATGAAATTGCCCACAAAATGACCCCATTTTGGAAAGCAAACATCCCAACGTATAATCTAGGCATAATGAGTCTTTTGAACGGTTCGTTTTTTTTCCCGAAGTCTTTGGAAAATATGGGAAAAAAATTAAAATACATTTTTTATTTACACAAAGTTGTCCATTTATCAGATATTTCCAACACATAGCAAATACATAGCAAACATGACAACCCAAAATACATTCTGCTACTCCTCCTGAGTATGGCAATACCACATGTGTGAGACTTTAACACAGTCTGGCCACATACAGAGACCCAGCATCTAAGTAACACCATCAGGCGTTCTAGGAGCATAAATGACATATAATTTCCTGGCAATCTATCATTTTTGGAGACCCTTCATATTTCTAACACATAGCATGTACATACCAAGAATTACAATCCAAAATAAATTATATTGCGGAAAGGGTAAAAAAAAAAAAAAAGAAAGCATTACCTGTGCTTTTAGTAGTGTCCACTGAGGAGAGCACTGGTCCAGGCAGCAGGCAGGGATGTGCTTAGCGACAGCAATAGTAATTATCCTTGCAGCAGGCAGGAATATTGTTTATAGTCAGCACAAGGATATTGTCAGCACAGCCAAAGCATTTGTCCATAGAAATTGTCCAGGCAGAGACAGCCAGCACAGCCATAATATTGGCCCTGGTACTATGTTACCTGCAGACACTCATTATTGTACCGTTCTCCAGCCCTTCATAAACATAATACTGCCTCTTGCTACAGCTAATTATTTGCATAGTCCAGGTAGCAGGCAGAGGTGTGGTCCATTCATGCGGCAGGCAGAGGCATGATGGCAGTAAGTCAGCAGCAGGCTGAGAGCCGCAATCAGGTAAGACCTGTGCACAGAGGCACAGGGGCACAGGGGTAGAGACTAAGCCCACCCAAATCTCTATGAAGCCTCCGGACTCCAGACCCTAATCTGTAAATTTCAAAACCCGGAGAAAACAAAAAAATCATTTTCTCCATCCGGAAAAACAATTCTGGAGCCCCTCACGTATGTGAGACCCCTGTGTACTACAGTAGCAGGGCAACAGATTAGTCCAAGCGTTAGGCAAAAGCATAGTCCATAAAACAGGCCAGGGTCAGTTCACAAGCAAGCAGTCCAAGCGGTAGGCAGAAGCATAGTTGTTAAAACAGGCCAGGGTCAGTTCACGTGGCAGCAATCCAAACGGTGGGCAGTGGCATAGTCACAAAACAGGCCAGGGTCAGTTCACGTGGAAGCGGTCCAAGCGGTAGGCAGAGGCATAGTCAGAAAACAGGCCAGGGTCAGTTCATGTGGAAGCAGTCCAAATATTTGGCAGAGGCATAGTAAAAAAACAGGCCAGGGTCAGTTCACGTGGAAGGCAGTGGCATGGTTATTTGGGGAAGCATGGAAAATGGTCAGCACAGATGATGAATAAGGGGAAATGGTTAAAAATATGAGCTAATATTTTAGGGATGTATGATAAAGTTGGAAGCATTCACCAATGAAAAGGCCAGGTTGGGAGGGACACTGGGGACAATGGTAGCTGGTATCTCTTCGAAATCCTCTTTTGCTGCACACATAACATTTTTTTGTTGCCTTTGGCCTGCTTCAGATGGTGGAATGTTGTACGGGAAGTGGCGCTCATGAAGTCGGCTAACAGTATCAGAGCGATGGTCTTCTGGGGGGGTCTTTGTTGATAGATGAGGAACGTGACAACTTCTTCTATGAATTTTAGCAAGGGGGCGGGGTTTTCCGTGGATTTAGTGTAGACTACATAGGAATTATTAAAGGGATGGTGAACCCGCGCAGTGGACATAAAGACTTAATTGGTAAAGTTTGGAACTGCTGCCTCCCAACAGGCAGTCACCCTAAAATGGGGACAGCTGAGATATATTAGAAATGATAGAAGGGTTTGGCGCTGTTCCTATTTAGTTTCCTACCTCCATATAGGTTACTAGATTAAAATAAATTCTTAGGTGCACCGTGCATATATCAAATATTAAATACAAATTAGCAATATGAATTCCCAAGTATACCGTGCATGTGTCAATTAAATATTCTGTTGCAATATTGTGCAATCATAGATGATACATAGACATAACTTAAATGCTTACATAGTAATATTGCTAGGGAGGGAAGAAAGGGGGGGGGGGGGAGGGGGGGGGGGGAAGGGGGGGGGGAAAGGGAGAAGGGAGTGAGTTAGGGAGGTGGGGAGGGGTGTAGGAAATCTGTTCCTAAGGAAAATTACAATGTAAGCATTTAAGTTATGTCTATGTATCATCTATGATTGCACAATATTGCAACAGAATATTTAATTGACACATGCACGGTATACTTGGGAATTCATATTGCTAATTTGTATTTAATATTTGATATATGCACGGTGCACCTAAGAATTTATTTTAATCTAGTAACCTATATGGAGGTAGGAAACTAAATAGGAACAGCGCCAAACCCTTCTATCATTTCTACATAGGAATTATAAATGGCCAAATGGATGAGATAAATAGCTACCTTCTTGTACCAGAATCGGGACCTCCTTATTGACACATAGGGCTGAATCATTTGATCATTGAAATCCACCCCCCTCATGTAGAGATTATAATCTTGCACACATGTTGGCTTTTCAATAAGATCTCGTGTTCTTTGAACCTCAACTGTAGTGTTGTCATGGCTGGTGGCCTTCACCTCAAGGCCAGCACTTTGTTGCATCTCAATGTTGCTCGGTCCTCCCTTCGCAGCTTTTTGTTCTCTAGAGATTGTGGGAAGCCCTTCCTATTCTTTCTGGAGGTTCCACAGGCCAGGGTTTTTGCGATGTATAAGTGTTCGAAAAGGGGCAGACTGGTGAAGAAGTTGTCAAGGTATATGTAATATCCTTTGTTCAGAAGTGGATACACCAGGTCCCATACAATTTTTCCAGTTGTGCCCATGTAGGCCAGGCACTCAGGGGGCTGGAGCTGGGAATCTCTTCTTTCATATATGCAGAACGCATACAGATATCCCGTGACTCTCTCACAGAGCTTGTAAATTTGACTCCGTATTTGGCCCTTTTGCTAGGAATGTATTGCTTTATTCCTAGCCGGCCTAAAAAGGGTACCAGGGACTCATCTACACATATATGCTGATCGGGGACATAGAGTTATGCAAATCATTGGGAAAATAAATTTATCAGCGTGCAAATTTTATATAACTTATCGTAATTTGGATGATTGCGGGGAGGGCACTGGGTGCTTTCGCTAAAATGAAGAAATCGCATAATCATCTCGTATCGGGACCTGGACGCTACAGCAGAATAAATGGGCATGTGGTGGATGGGGTTGGTGGACCAATAGGCATGTCCTTCATTTTTTTTGTAAGCCCCCTGTCTATGGTGAGGCCCATAAACAATTTGAACTCCTACAATTTCAGATCTCTCCACTCAAACAGGCGGGCATATGATGATTGGGGGTTGTTTGCAATATACTGCTGGGCATATAACTTGGTCTGGTCCACAATGAATTGCAGCAAAGTGTAGGGCAAAAACAGTTAAAAGCAATTGGGTGTTGGCCTGCACACCTTTCTGTGCTGTGAAAGGGGGAATAATTGGTGATCCCGAGTCGGAAAGCAGTCATGTTGTGTTGGCAAGGCCATCTGGCATGTATGTAGAGGCCCTGGCTCTTGGGGGACATGACACTCCAGTAGTTGGGGGATTTCAATCTCTTGTGCTGGTACTCAGGCGTGATGTGGCAGCACTGGTACTGGGCCTGGGCATTTGTTCCCGGGGCCTATCACTGGCGGCAGCACTGGTAGTGGACATTTGTTCCCGGGGGCCTATCACAGGCGTCATCGCTTGTGCTGGGCCTGGGAATTTTGTACTTGGGGCCTATTGCTGGTGGCAGTGCTGGTACTGGGTGACAGGGCAAATTCACGGTCACTGATGGGTGACGGTGATGGGTGACAGGGCACGGTTACGGATGGGTGATTGGTGCACCACAGACGGTCACTGATGGCAGTCTCTTATTTGACAGGTGCACTTTATGGGGTGACTGTTTTGACTGTTGGGTGACAGTTGACAATGGGGGGGCGATTGGACAAGTGTAGTGTTGGTCTCAAAAAACTTGCCACCGCCTTCATTTATAGCTGGCTATCGCAGTAAGCGGCTTTGGAGGGCTACAAACAGATGAAAACAAAGCCTGGGGAATGCCCAGGAAAAAACCAAAGCCTACTTACCACCAGCTCGCAGACAACCAAATTGACCTGTCTAACAGTACGCGTTAAAAACAGGGGTTTAGTCCACACGCATTTGCAAATGCATGCGTAAGCCACAGAGCCTCGTCACGGCACCCTGATATCTGTGGTCCTAACACTAAAATATGAGTGTCCCCACAGTGGAGGCACATGCATTCTGATGGATAAATGCTGGCAGGTGGACTGAAGGGCAGCCCATCCCTTCTTAAAGGTACAGAAGCACACCAGACACCCAGCAAATAGCACCATGGCTGCAAAGGTGCTGGTGCGTTTCTGGACCAATAAACACACCAAGGTGATCTCAAAAAACTTGCCACCGCCTTCATTTATAGCTGGCTATCGCAGTAAGCGGCTTTGGAGGGCTACAAACAGATGCAAACAAAGCCTGGGGAATGCCCAGGAAAAAACCAAAGCCTACTTACCACCAGCTCGCAGACAACCAAATTGACCTGTCTAACAGTACGCGTTAAAAACAGGGGTTTAGTCCACACGCATTTGCAAATGCATGCGTAAGCCACAGAGCCTCGTCGCGGCACCCTGATATCTGTGGTACTAACACTAAAATATGAGTGTCCCCACAGTGGAGGCACATGCATTCTGATGGATAAATGCTGGCAGGTGGACTGAAGGGCAGCCCATCCCTTCTTAAAGGTACAGAAGCACACCAGACACCCAGCAAATAGCACCATGGCTGCAAAGGTGCTGGTGCGTTTCTGGACCAATAAACACACCAAGGTGATCTCAAAAAACTTGCCACCGCCTTCATTTATAGCTGGCTATCGCAGTAAGCGGCTTTGGAGGGCTACAAACAGATGCAAACAAAGCCTGGGGAATGCTCAGGAAAAAACCAGTGTGGTGTTGGTGCAGACACTACAGAACACAGATCTGTAACTCACTGCTCCTGGCTCTTCTCTCCTTACATTGGAAATGGTGTGTGAGGAGGGAAGACCCGGTAACAGGTAGTTACCAGTCTGTGTTTACATTTAGTGATCGGCTTTGAATGGATAACAGCCGATCTCATGGTAAACATCCGCTGGCCAATGACTGTTTACCAGCGTCGGTGACGAGCAGTGTTCCCGGGAACACGCTGCCACCGATGTGCACGTGCATCGCACTCGCGATCATGCGCATGCACAGTGTAAAGTGGGGAGGTACCACCTGTGATCGGCCGTGACTTCATCACGGTCGATCACGTGGTAAACAGCCATGCCCATTGGCTGTTCACCCCTGTCGGTGACGAGCCGTGTCTCGGTGACACACCACCACCGACAGTATAGGGCTGCACGCACACGGTCGCGTGCATGTCCTGTTTAAATGGACGGACATCATATGATGCCCGCCCAAAACGAGAGCCGCGCCGCACAGCCGTCATATGACAGTGGGCGGGTGGCAAGTGGTTAAGGAATGTGTCACTGAAATATATGTGTTTCATGTTTTGATTTTTCACAAGTGGATTAATTAGCTCACTGCACACTTTGAAGAAGAAATTAAATAATGTTGATGGCACTGTATATATATTTTTGATTTTGAATATGGATTGCAACAATTAGTGCAACTGTTTATTTATTTTATTAGTAAAATTACTGTATATTGCAGTGTGGTGGGCTGCATGTTGTTGTGTACTCTCGAAGACTGGTGGGAGCAGCCATCCTAATCCATTTGTCTACACTACTCCAGAGGTACATACCACTGCTATCCTCAGAGTCTGTCCACAGACCTTTGCAATGTAGACATTTTTTAATGTATCTTCTGCTGACAGCACTATTATGGTCTGCAGCCACTGCCTTAAGTGATAAACATGTCAGCCATTTAGGTACCACATTCATAAGCTAACGCATGGCACTGGAAGCAGCACTTCAATGAGATGGGAAAGGATATGTACTCCTCATTCCTTACATTTTGCATCTCTGACCCTCCACAACATTTTCCTGCTACACCTGCAGCAACATCTGTGGCCTCTAGCGGCATGGAGGGATTATTATTATTATTATTATTATACAGGATTTATATAGCGCCAACAGTTTACGCAGCGCTTTACAATATAAAAGGGAGACAATACAGTTATAATACAATAAGATACAGGAGGATTAAGAGGGCCCTGCTCAGAAGAGCTTACAATCTAATAGGGTGGGGCAGGTGGTACAAAAGGTTGTAACTGTGGGCAATGAGCTGATGGAAGTGGTAAAATATTAGTTAGAGACGTTATAAGCTTTCCTGAAGAGATGAGTTTTCAGGGATCGCCTGAAGGTAGCAAGAGTAGGGGATAGCCGGACAGGTGGAGGTAGCGAGTACCAGAGGATGGGAGAGGCTCTGGAGAAATCCTGGAGACGAGCATGAGAGGAGGAGACGAGAGCTTGAGAGTAGGAGGTCTTGAGAAGAGCTGAGAGGATGATTTGGGTGATATTTGGAGACAAGATTGGTGATGTAGCTCGGGCAGAGTTGTGAATGGCTTTGTATGTTGTGGTTAGTATTTTGAATTTAATTCGCTGGGTAATTGGGAGCCAGTGTAGGGATTGGAGGAGAGTGTTGGCAGACACTGAGCGGTTGGTAAGGTGGATAAGTCTGGCAGCAGCATTCATGATAGACTGAAGAGGGGATAGCCTATGGAGAGGCAGGCCAATGAGAAGGGAGTTGCAATAGTCAAGGCGACAGATAACAAGGGAGTGAATGAGGAGCTTGGTGGTTTCATTTGTTAAAAGGGGCATATTTTAGAGATGTTACGGAGGTGAATTCTACAAACTTTTGACAACGATTGGATTTGAGGCTGAAATGACAAGTCAGAGTCTAGAATTACACCTAGTACCCTGGTGTGAGGGGAGGGACTGATGGTTGCATTGTTGATTTTGATGAAAAAGTCTTGGAGGGGGGCACGGGCGGGGGGGAATATTAATAGCTCAGTTTTAGAGAGATTTAGTTTAAAGAAGTGGTGCGACATCCATGCTGATATGTCAGTTAGTAAGTTAGTAATGTGAGAGGAGACTGAAGGAGTGAGGTGAGAAGTAGACAGATAGATTTGGGTGTCATCAACGTATAAGTGGTATTGGAAGCCGTGGGCGGTTATCAAGTGACCAAGGGAGGAGGTGTAGATAGAGAAGAGAAGGGGTCCAAGAACAGAGCCTTGGGGGACCCCCACAGAAAGGGGCAATGGAGAGGAGGAGACAGAGTTGTAGGTGACACTGAAGGAGCGCTGTGATAAATAGGCAGAGAACCAGGATAGAGCAGATTCTCGGAGGCCAAGGGAATGTGAGAAGGAGCGGGTGGTCAACAGTATCAAAGGCCACAGAGAGGTCAAGTAGTAGGAGTATGGAGTACTGGTTGTTGGTTTTAGCAGTTAGCAAATCGTTAGTGAGTTTTAGTAAGGCAGTTTCTGTGGAGTGCTGTGAGTGAAAGCCAGACTGTAAAGGGTCAAGAAGGTTATTTTCACTGAGGTAGACGCTAAGACGGTTGTAGACTAAGCGTTCTAGAAGTTTAGAGGTGAATGGGAGCAATGAGATGGGTCTTAAGTTGTTCAGGTTGGTAGGGTCCAGTGAGGGCTTTTTAAGTATGGGAGTGATCTGAGCATGTTTTAGAGGGGAGGGGAAGGTGCCACTAGAGAGGGAGAGATTGAAGATGTGAGTGAGGGAGCATAGGATAGAAGAAGAGGGTGACCGTAGTAGTTGTGAGGGAACAGGATCCAGGGGACAATTGGTTAAGTGGGCATCTGAGAAAAGTTTTGTAACCTCTTCAGTAGTAGCCAATTCAAAAGAGGAGAGTGTTGAATGTGCTGTTAGGCAAGGTATGTTGGGTGGGGAAGATGTACGCACAGTGGAGGTATCCTCACAAATTGCATCAATCTTGTCTTTGAAGTGATTAGCAATCTCTTGGGCAGTGAGTGAGTTAGTAGGTAGAGGGAGTGGGGGACGAAGCAGAGAGTTAAAGGTTGAGAAGAGCCAACGGGGACTGGATGACAAGGAATTAAAAAGAGAGACAAAGTAGGCTTGTTTGGCAGCATGGAGGCATGAATTGTATTTTAGAAGGGCAGATTTATAAGGGGGGAAATCTTGCAGGCATTTGGTTTTACTCCACAGTTGTTTAAGAGCATGGCAATGTCTCTTGAGATTTCTAGTGTTGTCAGTTTGCCAGGGTTTTAAAGGTCGGGGCCTGATTCTGCGTGTGGTTAGAGGAGCAAGTGCATCTAGTGATGATGAGAGTGAAATGTTGTAGACAGAGGTGGCCAGGTCAGGACAGGACAGGGGAGAGATTATGTCATATAGGTGATCAGTAGCAGAATAGAGAAGAGAAGGGTTAAAGTGGCGAAGGTTTCTACAAGTAATTGTTTGCTGCTTGGAGGGATGGGAGGTTGGAGGCAAGGATACAGTGAAAGTAATGAGGTTGTGATCAGAGAGAGGAAAGGGGGTGTTGGTGAGGTTGCCAGGGTTGCAGAGATGGGAGAATACAAGGTCAAGGGCATTACCACTGGAGTGAGTGGAAGTATGTGTCCATTGGGTTAGGTCAAAAGATGGGGTCAAGTCGAGAAGTTTAGCTGTAGTTGGGCTGTTAACATTGACAGGAATGTTGAAGTCACCAAGAATGATAGTGGGTATTTCAGAGGAGAGAAAGTAGGGTAGCCAGGCAGCAAAGTCATCAAGAAAGCGCGATACCGGCCCAGGAGGCCAATAAATTGCTGCAATCCTCAGCGAAATGGGAGAATACAGTGCATCTTGAAAGAAGAGAGGGATAGAGAGGGAGGGACAGGAAGGACTTGGAAGGTTCTTTGTGGGGATAGAAGGAAGCCAACTCCACCTCCTTTCTGTCTGTTGGGTCTGGGGGAGTGAGTCCAATGGAGACCACCATGGGAGAGGGCAGCAGGAGAAGCTTAGTGAAAATTTTGAAGCCAGGTTTCTGTTATGGCGGGTATGTTAAAGCCATGGGAAATTAAGAGGTCATGTACAGATGTTAGCTTGTTACAGATGGAGCGGGCGTTCCAAAGGGCACATGAGATTGGTGGGCTGCTTTGAGGAAGCAGTGGGATAGAAATTAAACTGAGTGGATTGCGGTGGTTGCCAGAGGGGGAGGGGTATTGGATATGTGGCTTGCAGTTGGAAAATGGCGGACCAGGATTAGGAGAAATGTCACCTGAGACTAGGAGAAGGAGGAGGGCAGGAGGGCAAGAAAGGCAAGATGGGAGTGGGATGTGCATGAGCGCACGTGTCTAGTGGCCCTGGTGTTTATGTCAGCATGTGGATGCAGCAAATGCAGGAGATGATGGGTGCCATAGTAGGGAGAGGGTAGGAGTGAGGGTGATATGTGCATGCTGCAGGGAAGAGAGGAGGGGTAGAGTAAAGATAATTTGAGGATAGAAGACACCAATGTGAGAAAGAAGAGAATAAGGAGCAGGTTAGTGGATAGAGAGTGGGAAACTGACTTTATATAAAATATAAAATAAATGTCAAAAGCTGGTTCGCGCGTCGTCTTGCAGAGTGGAGCACAGTTCTTGTTGTCTCACAAGATATGTCTCTTAGGATTCAGTAGGGAAAGGGGATCATGGGGCCATTCTGGAGAGGGTCCAGAGAAGACTGGAACACTTGCAGAACTCACTTTTATTAAAATAAACTTTTCTTGGATTAACAATGACTACAAAATTGCTGCTGCTGCAGAATAAACTTGTATTTGTCATCTGCCCCCTCCCCAAGAAAATTTATTTTTCCATAATTGCCAGTTTTTGCCACCTCTGCTGCTTTATTCGAGCGCTCCACCACTGTAAGACCCCTTTCACACTGAGGCTATTTTCAGGCGCTAAAGGGCTAAAAATAGCGGATGTAAGGCATCTGAAAAATGCCCCCCCTGCAGCCTTAGTTTGAGAGCCCGAGTGCTTTCATGCTGGGGCGCTGCACTGACAGGACGTTAAAAAACGTCCTGCAAGCAGCATCTTTGGGGCGGTGGAGCAACGGTGTATACACCGCTCCTCCCCTGCCCCTGCCGTTGAAATGAATGGGCACCGCTGCCGAAGTGCCTGCAAAGCACTTCGGCAGCGGCACTTTTAGGGTGCATTTAACCTTTTCTTCTGCCATTAGCGGGGGTTAAAAGAGCCCCACTAGCGGCCGAATAGCACCGCTAAAATGGCGGTACAGCCCTGCTAAAATTAGCAGCGCTTTACCGCTAAGGAGGCCCACAGCTCAGTGTGAGAGGGCTCTAAAGGTGCCACACAGTGTTTCCCACAGCTAGACCTCAGTCACCACATTGCTACTGTTTGCATCAGGGTAAATTCTGCTTTGTGTCTCAGAGTTCGCAGCCTATTCCAGTTCCCAAACACTGTAAAGGTGCCATGCAATATTTCTGCTCTTTGTTTCTCATATAATACACTCTAAATTTTCTTGCAGGATAAAACTTGGCTTGTCTCTAAACAGATAGACTCTCAAAAATTAGTGTGAAGAATTGCCACCATCCCTAAATAGTGCAAAGAGAACCTCATATAAATGGGATTTTAAGGGCAAAATTACTGAAAAAAGGAATTAAAAAAAAAAAAAAATATTTATACAAAGGTTAAAAAGACAAATTTATACAAAAAACATGTGTACAGACAAATACAATTGTGATGTATTACAGAAGTGACAAAAAGTTATTGAATTCAACGCGTTTCGAAATAATTAATTTTTATAATCTTCTTCAGGGATAAGTTTTTGCCATTGTCTGAAAGGCACAAAATGTAATATAAGTATACATATATTTTACATTTTTCATAGCATATATAAAAGAAACTATGCTAGAATACAGAAAAAAGAAAAAACTTACAAAATTGTGATTGACATAGAGGTTTTCAATGGATCATCGAAACATTCACCTGATCTGTAAAGGTCTTTTATCATGCAAAAGAACCCCCAGATAATAAAATCCAAGGAGAGGCACCAAATTAAAAAAAAGGCAGCGAACCGCTTAAAAGGAGGGAAATGTAGGATCTAGGAGAGAGACACATAGTATGTGGTAAACATATAGAAAAAAAAACCCAAAAAAAAACAACCTCACATAAGATGTAGGGATTTGTGCAACGTTCCAAACAGAAGGTGTGTGGTGAACAATCCTTCAAATACAGAAAAACGAGATTTGAACGACTCCAGATGAAAAAAGGGAGTCCCAATCCTAAAAAAATAAGTTATAAAATAGGAATGAGAAGTATATGAAGACACCTAATTCCAGTTAATCCAATGTGGGGCTATATCTGTACGCTCCACATTCTTAACAAAAAATTAAAAAATAAATGAATGAACATAAAAATAAAAAAATATAAATGAAAAGAAAAAAGAAAAAAATTATGAAAAAATAAAATAAATTAAACATGAGAATAAAAATAAATGTGAAAATGATCACCCAATTATAGGGTAAGCTAATCCCTTATTTATGTTTTTGGTTACTTCTTCTTTTTTACTTGCTGTTTTATGATCATTGCGTGTATTGTAGTGTATTCTTTCTGCTTGTATTGCATTGAATCATTTGTTTCATAGATTGGTCCTCCTGAGGAAGCGGTAAAATCGCAAAACTAGTCGAGAACCAGACCATTCTATACCTTGTAATAACAGATGTCCCTTGGGGAATCCTGAGCTTCTGTTTTGCATTTTAATAAGTATACTATGTATTTTCCTTTTTGTAATAAACCTTTTTATATAAATTGTTTAGTGTTGCCTATCTGTACTGATATAGTGCAGCCACTTTCAGGGTGGGAATGTTATGGGGCCAACATCAGCCACTGTCCCCTTGTTCCCACTCTCCTTTGTTTCTGTAAATGTGAAAATGAGATGAAATAATAATGAAAATAAAATAGAGTTACTGGGGGCTAAACAGTGAATTAAAGAAGAGGGGTCCCCTAAAACGACATAAAGGGAACCTTTCCTAAAAGAAGATCAAAGTCTCAAATGGTTTAAAAATATATATCCACTAGCTCTGTATTCATGACCAATTGAAAAAATGATTAAATAATCACATGAAAACCCCCAAAAAGGGGGAACTTCTCCAACAAAACACCCAAAGGAAGGGGGAACTTCTTAGGGAAAAACAAAATCTCAAATCATGAAAGTACATGAATAAGTCAATGTATGAATCAAAAACCATGATTATCGCTTACCACAAAATTGCTGTGTGTCTCTCCCACATCTGAGCATAAAAACAGCCCAGGATCCACAAAGCCAGTCCGAGAGAGGGACGATAATCCCTCTGTTACAAAAGACAGCATACTGCTGTCTTGTTCCTCACAAGAAGAAGTTGTTGGATAACGCTGGCGGCTCAGGGGTTCTCGGCGTTCTCTTTTTAAGGCCCGTGCTTGTTCGTTGCCTAGCGAGCGTCGGGAAATGACGCCGCATCAGATGACAGCGGTGACGTCATTCCCTCCGCTCCGCTCGTATATGGACGGCGTGTATCAACGGCAAGACGTAAGGGGAGTAAGGCCGGCATCTAGCCACGCCTATCCCCTTTTGCACGATAAAAGACCTTTACAGATCGGGTGAATGTTTCGTTGATCCATTGAAAACCTCTATGTCAATCACAATTTTGTAAGTTTTTTCTTTTTTCTGTATTCTAGCATAGTTTCTTTTATATATGCTATGAAAAATGTAAAATATATGTATACTTATATTACATTTTGTGCCTTTCAGACAATGGCAAAAACTTATCCCTGAAGAAGATTATAAAAATGTATTATTTCGAAACGCGTTGGATTCAATAACTTTTTGTCACTTCTGTAATACATCACAATTGTATTTGTCTGTACACATGTTTTTTGTATAAATTTGTCTTTTAAACCTTTGTATAAATAAAATTTATTTTTTTAATTCCTTTTTTCAGTCATTTTGCCCTTAAAATCCCATTTATATGAGGTTCTCTTTGCAAACTTGGCTTGTCTCTTCCTATTTGCTGCCTATTTAAGTTCTATCTCGACAATAGCAATTTTCTACCAAACACAAACCTGAAGTCTATATTTTGAATATTTTGGTAATAAACAGGGATGGGAAAGGGTTTTGGGAATGTAGAGGTTTTCATGTGTTTTTGTGTACTCTGTTTTGATATTTTATTACACTTTTAAAACAATGTGTGTGGTACTATCAAAAAAGAAGCTTGCAAACTAAACTATTAAACTGTTGTACCACCGGCCAATTCATATGCAGTTGAAGTCTTTAGCTATATTCTTTTTACAATTTGACATAAAAACAAGGTGGTGCAGCCAAAACTATCTAAAAGAGTCTTTATTTTTAAAGTTGAAAGCAATCAGATTGGGGTGCTGCTTCTATATTTAGGCTGTTGTATTTAAGACACGGAAAATGTAAAATAAATATAAAATCATCTACACATCAAAAATATGTGATGCCAGGATACGGTGTCACTGATGCTCTCTGTGAAATTCATATTGCTTTACAACACCTCATACGCCAAGACATTTCCCACGTCTGTTATTTAAAGGGTTGTCACCCTTTGAAGCCTCATTAACCATTTGCTTACTGGGCACTTAAACCCCCCTCCTATCCAGACCAATTTTCAGCTTTCAGCGCTAACGCATTTTGAATGACGATTGCGCTTACATACAACACTGTACCCAAATGAAATTTTTACCATTTTTTTTCCTACAAATAGAGTTTTCCTTTCATGGTATTCGATCACCTTTGCGGTGATCAAATTTTTTTTACAAAAAATTTATTTTAGATTTTGCTATAAAATTTTAAAAAAGGTAATTTTTCTCCTTCATTGATGTACGCTGATGAGGCAGCACTGATGGGCACCGATAGGTGGCAGTGATGGGCACTGATGGGTGGCAGTGATGGGCACTGATGGGTGGCAATAATGGGCACTGATCGGTTACACTGATAGGCAGCAGTGACTCGGTGATCACAGCGCGCTCCACGCGCACCCTGTAGGGCGGCGCAGGGCGCATGCACAGGGGAGGCCGTCATATGACGGCCTCCTGGGAATTCAGGTCCACGCTGTAGCCGTCATTTTTCAACAAAAGCCTGCCTATTAGCCTTGACAATGGCCAACATTTAGTATCAAGATTGTCCCTCATTGACTTCAACAGGATTTGATGCTAAGTTTGGGTTTTGCAGATTTTAAACAGGATTTGCTCACACTACACATACATCCCGAGCAGATAAACTCATCCTTACTTAGCAGTACCCTGGAAAATGAACCTTTTATCCGAAAATTCCTTCCCAAATTTAGCAGTGCACTTTTTGGTATGTGTATACAATATGTCTACTGACTCACAGTAGTGTATTTACTGTGTGACAGAGACACTGGTGCATCTGACTGCTGCTCCCTTAAGATTTGAAGTGAGATTTGGTGCTGTGGTTACAATTAAAACTAACGTTTCTCCTTGCTGGAGTCTCTGACATGGGGAAACAAAATTCTGCCTCTTTGAAGATGGCAGTCTCCATATAAAGACCCAGTACAAAACAAGGCATGGTAGGTCAGTAGATTGCCGGGAATCCCAGTGACTAGTTCTTTGTTATCTGCGGACCCTTTTTTAATCACAGCTTCTAGACGTCTGTTCCTCTTTAACCACTTGACGACCGCCTCACGCCGATGTACGTCGGCAAAGTGGCACGGACAGGCAAAATCACGTACAGGGTACGTGATTTGCCTTCCGCGGGTGGGGGGTCCGATCGGACCCCCCCCCGGTGCCCGAGGCGGTCGTCTTTTGTCCAGCGGCGATCGGTGATGAGGGGGAGACCATCCGTTCGTGGCCCCCCCCTCGCGATCGCCGCCGGCCAATGAGAATCTTCCTTTGCTGCTGTATGCTAAACAGCAGCAAAGGAAATGATGTCATCTCCCCTCGGGTCGGTATTTTCCGTTCCGGCCCGAGGAGAGAAGACATCAATGTGAGTGCACCAACACACACACACACACACAGTAGAACATGCCAGGCACACAAAACACCCCGATCCCCCCCCCGATCGCCCCCCGATCCCCCCCCAATCACCCCCCCCCCCCCTGTCACAAACTGACACCAGCAGTTTTTTTTTTTTTTTTTTTTTTTTTTTTTTCTGATTACTGCATAGTGTCAGTTTGTGACAGTTACAGTGTTGGGACAGATACTGTTACCCCCCTGTAGGTCTAGGGTACCCCCCTAACCCCCCCTAATAAAGTTTTAACCCCTTGATCACCCCCTGTCACCAGTGTCACTAAGCGATCATTTTTCTGATCTCTGTATTAGTGTCGCTGGTGACGCTAGTTAGTGAGGTAAATATTTAGGTTCGCCGTCAGCGTTTTATAGCGTCAGGGACCCCCCTATACTATCTGATAAATGTTTTAACCCCTTGATTGCCCCCTAGTTAACCCTTTCACCACTGATCACCGTATAACCGTTACGGTTGACGCTGGTTAGTTTGTTTATTTTTTATAGTGTCAGGGCACCCGCCGTTTATTACCGAATAAAGGTTTAGCCCCCCGATCGCCCGGCGGTGATATGCGTCGCCCCAGGCAGCGTCAGATTAGCGCCAGTACCGCTAACACCCACGCACGCAGCATGCGCCTCCCTTAGTGGTATAGTATCTGATCGGATCAATATCTCATCCGATCAGATCTATACTAGCGTCCCCAGCAGTTTAGGGTTCCCAAAAACGCAGTGTTAGCGGGATCAGCCCAGATACCTGCTAGCACCTGCGTTTTGCGCCTCCGCCCAGCCCACCCAAGTGCAGTATCGATCGATCACTGTCACTTACAAAACACTAAACGCATAACTGCAGCGTTCGCAGAGTCAGGCCTGATCCCTGCGATCGCTAACAGTTTTTTTGGTAGCATTTTGGTGAACTGGCAAGCACCAGCCCCAGGCGTCAGGTTAGCGCCAGTACCGCTAACACCCACGCACGCAGCATACGCCTCCCTTAGTGGTATAGTATCTGAACGGATCAATATCTGATCCGATCAGATCTATACTAGCGTCCCCAGCAGTTTAGGGTTCCCAAAAACGCAGTGTTAGCGGGATCAGCCCAGATACCTGCTAGCACCTGCGTTTTGCGCCTCCGCCCGGCCCAGCCCACCCAAGTGCAGTATCGATCGATCACTGACACTTACAAAACACTAAACGCATAACTGCAGCGTTCACAGAGTCATGCCTGATCCCTGCGATCGCTAACAGTTTTTTTGGTAGTATTTTGGTGAACTGGCAAGCACCAGCCCCAGGCAGCGTCAGATTAGCGCCAGTACCGCTAACACCCACGCACGCACCGTACACCTCCCTTAGTGGTATAGTATCTGATCGCATCAATATCTGATCCGATCAGATCTATACTAGCGTCACCAGCAGTTTAGGGTTCCCAAAAACGCAGTGTTAGCGGGATCAGCCCAGATACCTGCTAGCACCTGCGTTTTGCCCCTCCGCCCGGCCCAGCCCACCCAAGTGCAGTATCGATCGATCACTGTCACTTACAAAACACTAAAAGCATAACTGCAGCGTTCGCAGAGTCAGGCCTGATCCCTGCGATCGCTAACAGTTTTTTGGTAGCGTTTTGTTGAACTGGCAAGCGCCAGCGGCCTAGTACACCCCGGTCGTAGTCAAACCAGCACTGCAGTAACACGTGGTGACGTGGCGAGTCCCATAAGTGCAGTTCAAGCTGGCGAGATGGCAAGCACAAGTAGTGTCCCGCTGCCACCAAAAAGACAAACACAGGCCCGTCGTGCCCATAGTGCCCTTCCTGCTGCATTCGCCAATCCTAATTGGGAACCCACCGCTTCTGCAGCGCCCGTACTTCCCCCATTCACATCCCCAACCAAATGCAGTCGGCTGCATGAGAGGCATTTTTATGTCCTCCCGAGTACCCCTACCCAACGAACCCCCCAAAAAAGATGTCGTGTCTGCAGCAAGCGCGGATATAGGCGTGACGCCCGCTATTATTGTCCCTCCTGTCCTGACAATCCTGGTCTTTGCATTGGTGAATGTTTTGAACGCTACCATTCACTAGTTGAGTATTAGCGTAGGGTACAGCATTGCACAGACTAGGCACACTTTCACAGGGTCTCCCAAAATGCCATCGCATTTTGAGAGACCCGAACCTGGAACCGGTTACCGTTATAAAAGTTAGTTACAAAAAAAGTGTAAAAAAAAAAAAAATATGAAATAAAAAAAAATAGTTGTTTTATTGTTCTCTCTCTCTCTATTCTCTCTCTCTATTGTTCTGCTCTTTTTTACTGTATTCTATTCTGCAATGTTTTATTGTTATTGTTATTGTTATTATGTTTTATCATGTTTGTTTTTCAGGTGTGTAATTATTTACACTTTACTGTGCTTTATTGTTAACCATTGTTAACCATTTTTTTGTCTTCAGGTACGCCATTCACGACTTTGAGTGGTTATACCAGAATGATGCCTGCAGGTTTAGGTATCATCTTGGTATCATTCTTTTCAGCCAGCGGTCGGCTTTCATGTAAAAGCAATCCTAGCGGCTAATTAGCCTCTAGACTGCTTTTACAAGCCGTGGGAGGGAATGCCCCCCCCCCCACCGTCTTCCGTGTTTTTCTCTGGCTCTCCTGTCTCAACAGGGAACCTGAGAATGCAGCCGGTGATTCAGCCAGCTGACCATAGAGCTGATCAGAGACCAGAGTGGCTCCAAACATCTCTATGGCCTAAGAAACCGGAAGCTACGAGTATTTCATGACTTAGATTTCGCCGGATGTAAATAGCGCCATTGGGAAATTGGGGAAGCATTTTATCACACCGATCTTGGTGTGGTCAGATGCTTTGAGGGCAGAGGAGAGATCTAGGGTCTAATAGACCACAATTTTTTCAAAAAAGAGTACCTGTCACTACCTATTGCTATCATAGGGGATATTTACATTCCCCGAGATAACAATAAAAATGATTAAAAAAAAAAATATGAAAGGAACAGTTTAAAAGTAAGATTAAAAAAGCAAAAAAATAATAAAGAAAAAAAAAAAAAAAAAAAAAACCCACCCCTGTCGCCCCCTGCTCTCGCGCTAAGGCGAACGCAAGCGGCGGTCTGTCGTCAAACGTAAACAGCAATTGCACCATGCATGTGAGGTATCACCGCGAAGGCCAGATCGAGTGCAGTAATTTTTCCAGTAGACCTCCTCTGTAAATCTAAAGTGGTAACCTGTAAAGGCTTTTGAATGCTTTTAAACATGTATTTATTTTGTTGCCACTGCACGTTTGTGCGCAATTTTAAAGCATGTCATGTTTGGTATCCATGTACTCGGCCTAAGATCATCTTTTTTATTTCATCAAACATTTGGGCAATATAGCGTGTTTTAGTGCATTAAAATTAAAAAAAGTGTGTTTTTTCCCCAAAAAATGCGTTTGAAAAATCGCTGCGCAATTACTGTGTGAAAAAAAAAAATGAAACACCAACCATTTTAATCTGTAGGGCATTTGCTTTAAAAAAATATATAATGTTTGGGGGTTCAAAGTAATTTTTTTGCAAAAAAAAAAAACTTTTTCATGTAAACAATAAGTGTCAGAAAGGGCTTTGTCTTCAAGTGGTTAGAAGAGTGGGTGATGTGTGACATAAGCTTCTAAATGTTGTGCATAAAATGCCAGGACAGTTCAAAACCCCCCCAAATGACCCCATTTTGGAAAGTAGACACCCCAAGCTATTTGCTGAGAGGCATGTCGAGTCCATGGAATATTTTATATTGCGACACAAGTTGCGGGAAAGAGACAATTTTTTTTTTTTTTTTTTTGCACAAAGTTGTCACTAAATGATATATTGCTCAAACATGCCATGGAAATATGTGAAATTACACCCCAAAATACATTCTGCTGCTTCTCCTGAGTACGGGGATACCACATGCGTGAGACTTTTTGGGAGCCTAGCCGCGTACGGGACCCCGAAAACCAAGCACCGCCTTCAGGCTTTCTAAGGGCGTGAATTTTTGATTTCACTCTTCACTGCCTATCACAGTTTCGGAGGCCATGGAATGCACAGGTGGCACAAAACCCCCCCAAATGACCCCATTTTGGAAAGTAGACACCCCAAGCTATTTGCTGAGAGGTATAGTGAGTATTTTGCAGACCTCACTTTTTGTCACAAAGTTTTGAAAATTGAAAAAAGAAAAAAAAAAATGTTTTTTCTTGTCTTTCTTCATTTTCAAAAACAAATGAGAGCTGCAAAATACTCACCATGCCTTTCAGCAAATAGCTTGGGGTGTCTACTTTCCAAAATGGGGTCATTTGGGGGGGTTTTGTGCCACCTGGGCATTCCATGGCCTCCGAAACTGTGATAGGCAGTAAAGAGTGAAATCAAAAATTTTCACCCTTAGAAATCCTGAAGGCAGTGATTGGTTTTCGGGGTCCAGTACGCGGCTAGGCTCCCAAAAAGTCCCACACATGTGGTATCCCCATACTCAGGAGAAGCAGCTAAATGTATTTTGGGGTGCAATTCCACATATGCCCATGGCCTGTGTGAGCAATATATCATTTAGTGACAACTTTATGAAAAAAAAAAAAAAAAAAAAGTGTCACTTTGCCGCAACTTGTGTCAAAATATAAAATATTCCATGGACTCAATATGCCTCTCAGCAAATAGCTTGGGGTGTCTACTTTCCAAAATGGGGTCATTTTGGGGGGTTTTGTGCCATCTTGGCATTCCATGGCCTCCGAAACTGTGATAGGCAGTGAAGAGTGAAAGCAAAAATTTACACCCTTAGAAATCCTGAAGGCGGTGATTGGTTTTCGGGGCCCCGTACGCGGCTAAGCTCCCAAAAAGTCCCACACATGTGGTATCCCCATACTCAGGAGAAGCAGCTAAATGTATTTTGGGGTGCAATTCCACATAGGCCCATGGCCTGTGTGAGCAATATATCATTTAGTGACCACTTTTTGTAAATATTTTTTTTTTTTTTTTTTTTGTCATTTTTCAATCACTTGGGACAAAAAAAATAAATATTCAATGGGTTCAACATGCCTCTCAGCAATTTCCTTGGGGTGTCTACTTTCCAAAATGGGGTCATTTGGGGGGGTTTTGTACTGCCCTGCCATTTTAGCACCTCAAGAAATGACATAGGCAGTCATAAACTAAAAGCTGTGTAAATTACAGAAAATGTACCCTAGTTTGTAGACGCTATAACTTTTGCGCAAACCAATAAATATACGCTTATTGACATTTTTTTTACCAAAGACATGTGGCCGAATACATTTTGGCCTAAATGTATGACTAAAATTTAGTTTATTGGATTTTTTTTAGAACAAAAAGTAGAAAATATCATTTTTTTTCAAAATTTTCGGTCTTTTTCCGTTTATAGCGCAAAAAATAAAAACCGCAGAGGTGATCAAATACCATCAAAAGAAAGCTCTATTTGTGGGAAGAAAAGGACGCAAATTTCGTTTGGGTACAGCATTGCATGACCGCGCAATTAGCAGTTAAAGCGACGCAGTGCCAAATTGGAAAAAGACCTCTGGTCCTTAGGCAGCATAAAGGTCCGGGGCTCAAGTGGTTAAGATGCACCTGCATCTGGTTTTCTCATGAGGCTTTTCATTTGTGTAAAATATTTTCAGTTCATGGCCTGGATCTTAATATTAGATATGGGGAAAGGATCTATTTATATACTGCTTTCATTGTAAAACACTACATTGTGTTTGAAGATAATTTATTGGCTTCTCCTGGTGAGTAAGCTGCGGATTGGTTAGTAAACACAGTCTCACATCTGTAATAGAAGTTTCTTTTAAGATTGCTAAAGTAACATAAATTGCATGCTCTGGCATTTTACTAGCCAATGTAAGACCTAAATGCACATATGTTTCAAATTGGTATTGTTCAAAGTCATGTTTCACACACCTATTGTCACAATCAGAAATACTGTATTTTTTAAAGAATAAAGAAACTGGACTAGACTAAAAGAAAACACAGTGTAGCAAGGTTCCGCATTAAAATGAAAACGGTCAACAAAATCATAATTTTTTTTTGTGATAATTGGAATTACATAAGAAATCCTACATATGACAGCAAAGTAATAATAGCAGAGTAGATAATAACAGTCAACAGAGCTTGCATCAGTAGTCTTTTATTCAAGCACTACTTTTCTACCATTTACATGGACTAATTTTTGTGTACATTTATGCAAACAATGCCATTAATTTCTGCTTCAAGCACTGTAAGGGCCATTTGACAGGATCATTCAGTCTAGATCTATCTGTCAGTTTTTCAGGTGCATCCAGTATGAACTACAATACATGTCTATAGGTGGATGTAAACGGATGATTGGCCTCCATCCATGTCCGTTCAAGTCTATTTTTTTTAACAGAACAAGGCAGCATGCTTTTACATCTAGACAGATCTGAACAGATGTAAGCGTATGCCATCCATTTATGTCTGTTTTATTTATGTCCATTTTTTAGGAAAGAAGTGTTTTGTTTAATCTTTAGTCACCTATGATTGGTTTCTGCAACAATGGAAAAAAAAAATGTAAACTGAACTGAATAAAACTGAACTGAATTGAAAACAAATGTAAACTAAACTGAAGACAGACGTAGAAACGGATGTAGGGGGGCGTGGCCTGGAGCCGTTCCAAGATGGACGTGTGAGACAAGAGCTCCCGCTCCACGAGGTCCTTCTTCATTAGCTTCTCACAGCTAAACACCGCTTTTCACTCCACAAAGCTGCCGGGACTTGGTGAGGACATCAAGGAGTATGTCAACGACCCAATCCCGCTCTCCGAGGACTCAGTTAAGTGCCCAGATCCCTGAGATCTTCCGCTCCAGGCCTAGGGAAAGAGGGCAGGCCTCACAATCCTCCCACACTCGCAATTCCCGTTCCCCCAGCAGCAGCCCGCACCGCACCGGAGCTCACATGGCGGCCGCCTCAGACACCTCACAAGGTCCCCTAATGACCGCTCCCGCACCTGCTCTCACCATAGACGACCTACGCAGTGTTGCAGCTGATATTAAAAGCACACTGCAGGCAGCCATCTCAGATCTGAAAGCCGGTATGCAAGCCATAGCAGTGAGAGTGGATGACATAGAATCCACACAGGCCCGCCATGATGTATCTCTCTGCCAAGTACAACAGGTCACAGAATCGCATGCCATTCACCTCAGGGAGATTAACCGCCACATGGAAGACCTTGACAATAGGGGGAGAAGATGCAATTTAAGACTGAGGGGTGTCCCTGAAACCATAGACCCCAATCTCCTCTCACAAACAGTAACAGACATTTTTAATAATCTCCTAGAAAGGCCTCCTGGGACTCAGGTTTCACTTGAACGCATCCACAGAGCTTTACGCCCAAGAGGCAGAGACACAGACCCTCCTAGAGACATAGTCTGCTGTCTCTCTGAGTTCCCCCTGAAAGAAGAAATCCTCCGTAAAGCCAGAGGACGCAACCAAATTCTATTTCAAGGCGCCGAAATTAAAATATATCAAGATCTTTCTAATATCACACTCCAACGTAGAAGGGAACTAAAACCTTTGTTAGAAGCACTAAGAACCAGATCAATCCTATACCGCTGGAAATTCCCATTCTGTTTGTCTGCGACTCATCAGGGTCGCACAGCGAATCTCAGAGTCCCAGAGGATATAGATCACTTCTTCAGTACCTTAGACATCCCTTTTGTTGATGTCCCAGATTGGTATAGTGACTTTCGACTACCTCCCCTGAATAGAGCATCATCCATGGAAGGAATAGATGAAGCGGGCAACTTCACTTTAGGCCGCCGCCGCCCACACCAATTTCATTCTCGTTCCAATGCGAGACCCTCAGAAACACCCAGAAATGGCAGCCCAACGGCTTCACCAGTCCACCGCAGGGCACGTCTAACTTAACCAGGAAGACATTAGAAGCACACTCCCGCTACACCACAGTTTTTTTCTGTTTTTTGTATTTTTTTTTTCTCTTGTTGTTGTTACCAAGGATACCCCTCACTAACCTGAGACTTGTTGTTCGTGCTAGTTTAATATACTACACACCTCTCTCCACCTTCTTCCACCGGATAAAACGCAGCTCTATGCCTATGCCTATTGGAGACAACAACCGAAATTTCACTGACTACCGTTCTCACAGCACAAAGCTGTACTTTGGAAAATCAGTAACTGTTTCCATAACCAGAAAAAGAATACCAGTACCCTAAGCCCTTCATAATCTCACTCAACACACAGAACTGCAACCACGCAAATCTTTCTCAAGACACATGATCTGCAACAAGACAAGCCACCAAACCCTACGCCAAACACATACAGAAGCTATGGTCGGAAGCCTTACGTCCAGAAGACAACAGGAAAGCAGTCAATGAACATATCTCCCTCATTGAATCCAGTTATGCATGATCCTCGATATCACCCTCTCTCCCTTTTCTCCTATCCTTCCCCCCCCTTCCCCTATCCCCCTTCCCCTTCCCACATACCTTTCTCATACCCCCTCCTTGTCACTCCTCACCCCCCCTCCCTCACCAATAGAAATTGATCGCATAATAGAGGTTTAAGATAACTAAAGTTTGCTGTTTTTTGGATTCATTTCTCTTCTTTTTATTGTTTGGTTTTACAGGTAATACTTACTAGGTAATATCTAATGGATACGCTGAGGCCCGTTTAGGGTAAACTAAGAGAGGGCTGCGCAAAGGTAATGGCTCCACTTCTTCTCGAATCTAGAGAACACTACCTATTCAAGGTAATGACAAAAATTCTCACTTAAACACCTCTCCTATAGGAGGGTTGTTATCTATAACATACAGATGTAATCATTATTCTGGGAAATTACTCCATTCAGATGGGCCTAATCCTTTGCACATCCCTCTCAGACAATACAGAGAGGGAATAAAAGGTCCCTCTCTGTAGTATTTTCTACCTCAGTAATGCCACAGTTGTTCTGATTTAAAAAGTTGAAATGGTTACAGTTTAATGTTCAAACCAGGTTCTACTCTGTTATGCCCGGTGGTCTTAAATCCACAAACTCTTAAACTATCAAAGTTACAATTCCTAAAGGATTGAATTGCTTTCTTTCTTTAAGGTTTAACACACTTTTCTAAACATCTAGCATCAAAACAGATCTGATCATTTATGTCTCGTTATGCCTATTCTCCCTCTCCTTGCTCAGAATGCACCACATTAATCCCCGGACAGATCTCCCCCTTTATGAAACCCCCCGAAACCTCAACCATGTCCCATATATGAACGAATTAATCATTTACTGGAAATTCAGAGGACCAGCGATAAAGAGTAATTACTTATTCTCATTTATTAGTTCCACTTGGTCCCCTGATCATTAACAGGATGCACCTAAAATTACTAGTTCACTGACCTCGTGGAGACGTTCACCTTGTTTTACTAGTTGAACGACTCCTACCACTTCTCCACACAGCGGTCCCTGATACGACCGCTGACACCGGCCGGTTCACCCCCTTAACACCTCTAGTGGACGTGTTATTACACCTCCACTTCCGGCTACTGATCCCCCTACACACTTCCTATCCCTACCCCTCTTACTCCTCTCATCTTCCTCCCCCCCTCCCCTCTCTACCCATCCCCCCCCTTCTTTTTTTTCCTTTCTTTTCTTTCTCTTCTCCTCTCTCTTTCCTTCTTTTCTTTCCTCCCTTTCTCTTCTTGATCCTCTCCGGCTTCACACTCCAAGAGACTTTTTCATCAACCCACAACTGCACATCCCCTACCATAATGACACTGCCAAAGTCCAAAACGTCCGATATATCTTTGAAACTTCTTTCGCTAAACGCAAAAGGGCTCAACACACCAGAAAAACGCTCCCAGGTACTGACCGACATGAGAGTAATGAAGGCAGACATAATATACCTTCAGGAGACCCACTTTCGCTCCAACGCCATCCCCAAACTTTCTAACCACTTCTTTCCGCAAAGTTTCCACGCCACCTCTCCGATCTCGAAATCCAAAGGGGTCTCCATACTTCTATCCAAAAATGTCCCAATAAAAATAACAGACTCCCTAATAGATGACCAGGGCAGATACATATTTCTCAAAGGCACCTTTAGAAACACCCCAATCACACTGGCAAATATTTATAGCCCTAATTCAGCCCAGATACCTTTTTTCCGGAAAATTTCCCAACTCCTAACTACTTTCCAAACAGGAATGCTGATCCTAGGAGGCGACCTCAATGTCCCTCTCGATCCTCTACTAGACACCTCATCAGGCACATCTCACTTGCCCTACAAAGCGATCAAACAAATTAGAAGAAGCCTCCAAGAGTTACAACTTCATGACACTTGGCGCACCCTTCACCCAAAAGAGAAAGATTATACCTTTTTTTCCACCCCACACAATAAATACTCACGCTTAGATTATTTCTTTCTCACACAACAAGACCTACCAAAACTGAAAACTACCTCCATTGAACCAATGACATTCTCAGACCACCACCCCATTTCACTTACTCTTAGCTTTCCAGAAAAGACCACTTACACTCCCATTTGGAGACTAGATCCATCTATCCTGACAGACAAAATAAAAGAAACGGAAATTCACACATGTCTAATAAACTACTTTAAAGAAAATGACACCCCAGACACCACCAAAATGACGCAATGGGCGGCACACAAATGTGTAATTAGAGGGAAACTGATCTCCATGTCAACAGCAATAAAGAAAGAAAAGAAGAAGACACTGTCTGATCTCTTTTCCAAACTCAAACTTCTAGAAGCTTCTCATAAAAAGAACCTAGCCCAGAAAACCCACCTAGATTTAATAGAAACACGCACACAAATACAAGAAGAGCTAGGTCTCAAACTAAAGAAAAAATTTGCACTATCCCAGAAACTCTTCTACGAGTTTGGAAACAAATGTAGCCGCTTACTTGCTCAGTCCCTCCGCACAAAAAGAACCAACAATACAGTACATAGACTGTGTTCACAATCAGGAACTGCAATTACAAAAAACCATGACATAGCGAAAGAGTTCGAAAACTACTACTCTTCCCTATACTCCCTAAACACAACAAACTCTGCATCAACACACCTGCCCAACAGACATAACGAAATAAAAACCTTCCTAACACAATTCTCTCCAGACAAAATTTCAGCAGAAATTTCAACATCTTTAGAATCTCCAATCTCCACAACAGAATGGGAACAAGCTATTAAACAGCTGAAACCAGGCAAGAGTCCAGGCCCAGACGGCATATCAGCAATTTACTACAAGACATTCACAGAAACACTTAGAAAACCCTTTCTTAACGCGTTTAACACACTCTCCCCCTCCAACCCACTCTCCAAAGAAATGTTAGAGGCCCATATTGCAGTCATCCCCAAAGAAGGTAAAGACCCCACGAATACAGGAAATTACAGACCAATCTCGTTACTAAACGTAGACGTTAAAATATTCTCTAAAATATTAGCAAATAGACTAACTCCCCTTCTACCAATCCTAGTATCAACAGATCAAGCAGGTTTTGTAATAGGTAGAGAAGCCAGAGACAACACGATCAAAGCGATTAATCTACATCACATCATCACCCATACCAACCAGAGAGGCTTTTTCCTTTCATTAGATGCAGAGAAGGCATTCGACAGAGTGGCTTGGGACTATATGACAGCAGTGTTACAAGCCATAGGAATTGGTCCTTATTTCTCGGGACTGATCCAGTCCCTGTATTCGAACCCTATGGCTAGAGTAAGGGTCAACAACACTCTGTCGGATGCCTTCCATATACGTAATGGGACAAGACAGGGATGTCCCCTTTCCCCTATTCTATTTGTTCTCACCCTTGAACCATTCCTTCGAAAACTGAAACTAAATCCAGACATTCATGGCATAACCACTCCCCATAAGGAATACAAATATGCTGCCTTTGCGGATGATGTATTAATGTTTTTATCACAGCCCCTGATTACCTTGCCAATCCTATTATCCGAATTCAAACAATTTCAAGAGCTATCCAATCTTAAAATAAATTTTACAAAATCCTTCGCTCTCAATATCTCCCTCTCCCATCAGCTAGTAGACCAATGCAAAAAAAACTTCCCCTTCCACTGGGAAAAAGATTCGATAACCTACCTAGGAATACAACTTCCCTCTAAACTTTCTGACCTGTACATCAAGAATTAAATACCCATATTAAACAAGCTAACTGCAGACTTTAAGAACTGGAACAACCCATCTTTCTCGTGGTTCGGTAGAGGCGCAATACTAAAAATGAATGCCCTACCGAGATTACTATATATCCTTCAGACAATTCCCATCTTAATCCCCCAAACATTCTTCAAAACATATCAATCAGCAAGCTCTAGATTTCTATGGGGATCTCAGAAACCCAGAATCAGCTTTCAACAACTCACCAAACCAAAACACTTAGGAGGCATAGGGCTTCCGAACATTCTAAACTACTATAATGCCATCCATCTGACTAGAATAGTAGATTGGAATACCCATTCAAGCCACAAGGACTGGGTAACTTTGGAAGCATCCCTCACAACACTACCACTACCCTCTCTACCATGGTTAAACCCACAACACATACCTGTGACTTTACTCTCACACCCCTTAATAGGACCTACTCTTAAGTGCTTCCAGAAAGTTAGCTACCAAATGAAGATATCCTCTATACCGGGTCCACTAACCCCTGTAAAACTTAACCCAGATTTCCCTCCGGGAATGCATAAACACTTCCTATCTGAAAACTTTCCACAAAATAACATAAAGGCACATCAATTCTTCCATCAAGGGAAAATTCTCACTCCCTCTCAAATCTCTACTCAGACAGGAAACCCGCCAATTTCCCCCTGGACATACATTCTAATTGCACATTTTCTACAATCAAAAGACAAACAAACTACTTGCTCAAGACCACTTACCCCCTTTGAGACGTTATGTAACCAAAATAACGCACAGCCCCACCTAATTTCCACAACTCACAATCTATTCTTCACTAACATGCAGACTAACCAGAACATTGCCTGTCAAAAATGGGAAAAAGACCTATCTATTTCACCCTCAGAAACACAATGGGAACGAGCTCTTCTCAACATACATAAAGGAACGAGAAACGTGACCACACAAGAAAATGGATTCAAAATTTTTTCTCGGTGGTACCGTACCCCCTCCCTACTAAACAAAATTTACCCTGCTACACCAGCGAAATGTTGGAGATGTCAACTAGAAGAGGGTACTCTACTCCATATATGGTGGTCTTGTCCCTTGATACAAACATTCTGGAAGGAGATACATAGAATAATTTCACAAATCACAACATATGATCTTGAACTGTCCCCGGCCCAGTTCCTACTTCATATATCCCCACTACCTCATAAAACTTATCACAAGTCATTAGCAATGCATATGATAAATGCAGCGAAACAATGCATACCTATACACTGGAACTCTCCAAATATACCCACTGTAAGAGAATGGTTCGCTAGAATCCGCAAAATATCAGAAATGGAAGAACTAATTCATATAGCTCAGGAAAACCCTACTAAATTTACCCAAAAATGGAGTTGCTGGCTCCACTTCCAATCGTCTTCTGACTATAATACACTTATTAACCCTTCGAAATAATATACACAGCCCACACAACGCAATAAAGAACCCATAGCCCCATTCTTACACTCAATCCTCCAAAACAGCTCGGCTACTATCCAAAATACTATCCATGATGAAAGGTTCATCACCTTAATAATCTTTCAAAATACATTATCAAATTACAGGACAGAAGCCGGAGAGGATCTAGAACACATCATCATCCCATCATCCCATCCTCTCCTCCCCCCCCCCTCCCTTATCATAGATAGGCCCTTCCACCCCCCACCCTTTCCCCCTCTTCTACACCCTATCTTTTTCTCTCCCCTCCCCCATTTCATACACTTCTAATCATATTTCCAAAGAGATGTCTAACTAAAATTGTGATATTGATTCTCTATTTGCATATGCCATAATAAAAAAGGACTAGAAAGTATGCAACTTAGGGGATGTCTTTCCTCTTCTCCGGACACAGTCTGAACCCAACTGGGGTGACCGGAGCTGCAGGATAGCATCCTGATCTTCTACCGTTTTTTTTTTCTTTTTCTCTACATAGATATCTCACAGTTTAAGCTCTTCACAATGTAATAGGCGCTATCTTGTCACACTTTGATTTTTTTTTTGTGTAAAGAATCCTGAAAGACTGTATCGCACTGTATGACAAGAAGTATTACTTATTTTTGTAAACTGAAAAAAAAATTTAATAAAAACATTTTGAAACAAAAAAAAAAAAAAAAAAGAAACGGATGTAAACTGAATCAATTTTTTTCCTTAGGCAGGCTATACATTATGCAAATTTCTTTCCTTCAAACACAAGTTGAAGGAAAAAAAAATAGCTTGATTCCTCCATCTATACAGTCAGTGTTGATGGGGGAATCCCTCCCACAGCGCTATTGGGTTTGCCAGGAGAGAGCACAGAGAGCCTTCCTCAGCAGTAGAATACAATGCTCATTGCTGGCGACTATAGCCACCAGCAGTGATCGGGTGAAAGAAACCTGACAAGCTGGTTGTGCTAAAGTTGATCAATAGACTGACTTCAGGACAACCAACCTGCCCATAGAAAGATAAAATATTGGCTGTCTCAGCTGGATTTTGTTCCATTTATGGCCCGGCTTCAGGGTCCCTTCGCACCACCATCATCTGCTCAGTAAAAGAAAATTTAGGTTCCAAACCCACGCAAATCCATGACCAAAAACTACAATAAAGAGCTGCATGTAGTAAAGTGCAAAAAACACCTATAACACGAAAAGAAACAAAGGAACCACGCTCTTACATCATAAATTACATATCACCATAGTGAATAAACAAATAAATAAATACATCTGCATTTGAATGATAAAACATACATAAAAATTGTGACGTCCATGTATAGATCCCAAATGTGAATAACGTCCATCAATGAGTATAAGAAAGGTTCCTCTCCACCCGCATGCAGACACACTATGCACTCACCAGACCTAATTGACCCCTAAGGTCACAGCAATAAATCCAAACTGCTGCTGACATCCATTCAACATATATATATATATATATATATATATATATATATATATATATATATATATATATATATATATATATATATATATATATATATATATATATATATATATATATATATTTATATATATATATATATATATATATATATATATATATATATATATATATATATACTGTAGATAGATAGATAGATAGATAGATAGATAGATAGATAGATAGATAGATAGATAGATAGCATATATATATATATATATATATATATATATATATATATATATATATGTATAGATAGCTTATTCAAAGCTCCAGTTTTGCCATATAGAGAGGGAGGGGAAAGAACACTCTCATGGTGCAGTAATTCAAATCATTTATTTTAAAAGAAGGTTGTATTGCACTTACAGTATGTCAAAGAAGACAGGCAGGGATGTATCATGAAATGAGTGGGCCCGAGTGCAAGTTCAAGAGTGGGCCCCAGGCACCGACAAATTAAGAAATGCGGCGCGCGCAGCAAAAAGTGGGCATGCTTTAAAGTGCGCTAAATATTGGGCATGGCGTAAAGGGGGTGTGATTAAATAGAGTCTGAGATGGCTTACATAGTGCAGACCTGCGTTCCTGCTGACCAGAAATGGCGTATCTCATACTCCACCCAACGCCGTTTGTTTATTCACTACGGTGCTATGTGATTTATAATATAAGAGCGCAGTTCCTTTGTTTCTTGTCATCTGCTCAGTCACTTTTTGCTAGAAAAACAGATTAAATTTACATTAGTTTGTACATCCATCTTCAGTTCAGTTCACTTCAGTTTACATCAGTCTACATACTTTTTTGCATTTTTTTTGTTTTGTTTTTTGCAGAAATCTATCACCAGTGACAAAAGCATAAATAAAAATGTTTCTTAACTAAAAAAACAGACAAAAATAGAATAGCTGTAAATGAGCAGAATCTGTTTTCATCCATTCAGATCCATCTAAATAAAAAAGGATGCGGGGGGCGTGTCCAAGATGGAGGAGTGAAAAGACGTGCATCTTAGAGCTCTGCTGCTCCATTGATTCTGCATCTCATCTATCCGGGTCAATCGACACTCTATAGTGGCTCAACCAGCAGTGAATGCCTTCTAGACTACCCGGACGAGGCAAAGGGGGAAGGAAACTTAAATTGCCGGTGACCAGCCCCGCTATACAGAAGCCTAGTGGACAGGCCCGTGTCATCATGGCATCGCAAACGGACACACAGGAGGGGTCTGCTGCACCAGCTCTAGGCATCCGGTAGGTCATGGTTGTGATTGCTACCTGCCAGACGGCCGTTGCCTCATGTCAGGCGGCCCTGACCACGAAAATAGAGGAGGTACAGATGGATGTGGGCCTCATTCGGCAGGACCTGGACAAAGTTCATTCCAGGCTGACCGTGGCGGAGAACAGAGTGGGACAGGTGGAAGATGCAGTGGGTGATAATACTGGAGCCATCCGCTCGCTGCAATCCAGAGTTAAAATGCTGGAACACAGAGCCGAGGATTCTGAGAATAGATGTCTTCGGAACAACATCTGAATCGTGGGTCTGGCAGAGGGCGCGGAGGGTAAGAACCCCACTACATTTGCAGAGGAGCTGCTCCGCTCTATGCTTCCTGCGGCCCATTTGTCCCCCTATTTTACGGTGGAGAGAGCTACAGCTTGGCCCACAAGGCTCCCTTCCCCACACTTTTATCATGTGTCTCCTCAATTTTAGAGACCGGGATGAGCTGCTTAGAGCTGCTTAGAGCTGCTAGAGCGGCAGGGGAGCTGATGTATAGGAACAACCGTCTCATGTTATTCCCGTATCTCTCCATTGAAACACAAAAGCTCCGGAGCTCGGTTGATGCAGTAAAGGCAGGCCTTTGCTCTAAGGGAATTAAATATAATGTACTTTTCCCAGCCAAACTCCGGGTGATCGATGGGGAAACAGTCCGCTTTTTTACATCCCCAAAAGAGGCAGCTAAGTGGCTGGAAACTGTCCCCCCTCTGGGATGAAGACCTGCGGATCTAATGAATCACTTGTTTAATCCACTAGATGGTTATGCGCCTTGGATTCTACTGACTGTGTCCATTTTGTCTGTATAACTGATCAGCACTATTTCTCCGGCTATGGGGTCAGCTGACTCCTCCCTATTACGGATGTTCCTCAATGCTGGCTGCATACTGGTAGAAGGATAACTTGATTTGTGACGCTGTATACTCTCTGCCAGAATATAAAGTTCCCTCTTACTTACCTATTGTTTCTTCCGGAGTGGAGCTGCTGAACTTTACACAAACATCAGTGCAGACAAACTACCATCCTTCTCTACTATGGTGTAAGATGCTTCCTGTGTACTGGTAGCCGGGTTTGCGCCCATACTAGGTCTCACGGTCGCAGAACTACCATAACATTATCAGTTATATCTATATTTCTCCTAATGAAACATAAACTTTAAGTTTAAGCCCCTGGTATAGTCCAGGTGATTTCTACAACTGGTTAGGATGTTATAGCAGCATCTCTTGTGCCTACGTTGCTCACAACTTATGTGACTAACTGCCTTTATCTACTGTATTTATTGGCGTATAACACTCACTTTTTCACCATGGAAATCGGGTGCAAATAGCGTGTGCGTGTTATACGCCAATACTTCAATTTTAGCTGCCTCGGAGGGGACAGGGAGGGGGGTGGGACAAGCGCCGTCAGATTACATACAGTGAGAATCTCCTGTTTACTTGGTGGCCTCTGTAATAGGAAGTCCCGTCTCCTGGGCCGCCATTGGACCACTGTTTTATCATAGGAGATTCTCACTGTATGTAATCTGTTGGCGCTCATCCCACCCCACTCCCTGTCCCCTCTAGGCTTCAGATGGGCATCGATCAGGTTGCACTGATGGCAATGGTGAGGCTGCTGCATTGATGGCAATAGTGAGGCTGCATTGATGTGGACTGATGAGGCTGCATTAATGGCACTTGTGAGGCTGCAGATGGGCATTGAGCAGGCTGCATTGATGGCAATGGTGAGGCTGCAGATGGGCACTGACCCTTATTTTGCTTCAAAGTTCCTTATTTATAATTTAAGTTTTTTTTCCTGAAACTTCCCTCTTAAAATGAATGTGCGTGTTATACGCCGATAAATACGGTATCTAAAAGTTTACTGCTGGAGCACAGGCGATGCAAACAGCTGACTCTTGGAATTAACGCATGCCTCCCAAAAGTTGGTTGCCTTCAGGCAGGTTAATTGGGCAATATACAGACTTACCTTGGGTGGGATCTGTGGGGTGGGGGGGAAGGGAAAGTCGGCCATTGCTGACCAAGTTTTGATTACACTGTTGGGTATGGTTTACAGTCTTAAGTTCCAATTTACTTTGTTTTGCATTTTGTTTGTTCCTTTATGGCATGATCACTTTTCTAGCCATGGTGCGGGGAGGAGTGGGAGGACCGGAGGTGGCTGGTTATTCACCTGGTGGAGTGGAGTGTCCTCACACATGGACCATAATAACTCCCGCATTAATATACTCACACTGTAATGGCTTAGGTATCTGTGATTTCTTGGAATGTGCGGGGACATGTGTGCGGGGACATGTGTGTTACAGGAAACCCACCTATTGGGCTCTCGAATAATGAGCTTTAAAAAGGCCTGGGTGGGTTCTCATTATCATACAACATACTCCACTTACTCCAGGGGTGTCAGCATTCTGATACACAAGCAGTTGCCTTTCCAGCTCTTGGATATCAGAACGGACCCCGGAGGCAGATATGTCATCCTCCATGCACTAATTGCTAATAGTCCTTGTGTCCTGGTGGGACTGCAACTCCCTCCCCCGGCTGATACTGCCTTACTATACACTGTAATGCAGATGGTGATTGCTTATGGGGTGGAGAACGTTCTGGTGATGGGGGATTTCAACCTGACCCCTACCTCGGACCTAGACAGACTCCATTCCGTCTCCCGGTGGGTGCCTGGCTTGGCTGAGTGAGCCAGTACCTTCGCCTTAACGGATGTCTGGAGTCACTCCAATCCCACTACCGAACAGTTTACCTGTCTCTCCACCACCTTTAAAACCCTGTCCCGTATTGATGTGATATACGCATCCTACTCTATACTTAGGAGTAGGGATGAGCCGAACACCCCCCTGTTCGGTTCGCACCAGAACATGCGAACAGGAAAAAAGTTCTCTCGAACACGCGAACACCATTAAAGTCTGGGACACGAACATGAATAATCAAAAGTGCTCATTTTAAAGGCTAATATGCAAGTTATTGTCATAAAAAGTGTTTGGGGACCCGGGTCCTGCCCCAGGGGACATGGATCAATGCAAAAAAAGTTTTAAAAACGGCCGTTTTTTCAGGAGCAGTGATTTTAATAATGCTTAAAGTCAAACAATAAAAGTGTAATATTCCTTTAAATTTCGTACCTGGGGGGTGTCTATAGTATGCCTGTAAAGGGGCGCATGTTTCCTGTGTTTAGAACAATCTGACAGCAAAATGACATTTCGAAGGAAAAAACATTTAAAACTACCCGCGGCTATTGCATTGCCGACAATACACATAGAAGTTCATTGATAAAAACGGCATGGGAATTCCCCACAGGGAAACCCCAAACCAAAATTAAAAAAAAGAAAATGATGTGGGAGTCCCCCTAAATTCCATACAAGGCCCTTTAGGTCTGGTATGGATATTAAGGGGAACCCCGGCCAAAATTAAAAAAAAAATGACGTGGGGTTCC
The DNA here is from genome assembly GCA_037952835.1 of Lithobates septentrionalis. NCBI lineage: Eukaryota > Metazoa > Chordata > Amphibia > Anura > Ranidae > Lithobates > Lithobates septentrionalis. The sequence continues at coordinate 4,880,311 of JBBDGP010000969.1, read as the reverse complement.
CCCTAAATTTCATACCAGACCCTTCAGGTCTGGTATGGATTTTAAGGGGAACCCCGCGCCAAAAAAAAAAAAAAAACGGCGTGGGGTCCCCCCAAAAATCCATACCAGACCCTTATCTGAGCACGCAACCTGGCAGGCCGCAGGAAAAGAGAGGGGATGAGAGTGCGCCCCCCCCTCCTGAACCGTACCAGGCCACATGCCCTCAACATTGGGAGGGTGCTTTGGGGTAGCCCCCCAAAACACCTTGTCCCCATGTTGATGAGGACAAGGGCCTCATCCCCACAACCCTGGCCGGTGGTTGTGGGGGTCTGCGGGCAGGGGGCTTATCGGAATCTGGAAGCCCCCTTTAACAAGGGGACCCCCAGATCCCGGCCCCCCCCTGTGTGAAATGGTAAGGGGGTACTTACCCCTACCATTTCACTAAAAAACTGTCAAAAATGTTAAAAATGACAAGAGACAGTTTTTGACAATTCCTTTATTTAAATGCTTCTTCTTTCTTCCTTCATCTTCTTCTGGTTCTTCTGGCTCTTCTGGTTCTTCCTCCGGCGTTCTCGTCCAGCATCTCCTCCGCGGCGTCTTCTATCTTCTTCTCCTCGGGCTGCTCCGCACCCATGGCATGAGGGGAGGCTCCCGCTCTTCTCTTCATCTTCTTCTTCATCCTCTTCTCTTCTTTCTTCTTCTCTTCTTCATTTTCTTCTCCGGGCCGCTCCGCGTCCATGCTGGCATGGAGGGAGGCTCCCGCTGTGTGATGGCGTCTCTTCGTCTGACGGCTCTTAATTAACGGGGGGCGGGGCCACCCGGTGACCCCGCCCCCTCTGACGCACGGAACATGACGGGACTTCCCTGTGGCATTCCCCGTGACGTCACAGGGAAGTCCCGTCAAGTCACCGTGCGTCAGAGGGGGTGGGGTCACCGGGTGGCCCCGCCCCCCATTATTTAAGAGCCGTCAGACGAAGAGACGCCGTCACACAGCGGGAGCCTCCCTCCATGCCAGCATGGACGCGGAGCGGCCCGGAGAAGAAAATGAAGAAGAGAAGAAGAAAGAAGAGAAGAGAATGAAGAAGAAGATGAAGAGAAGAGCGCGAGCCTCCCCTCCACTAAGGTAGACAGACTTTGGGATCAGTGGAAGGCAGACATACCTGACCTAGATAGAGAGGACTGGGATGACTGTTTGGTGGACAGTACTGATTTATTGATATCCTCAAAATAATGGCTGATACAGGTCAAATTCTTACACAGGGTTTATTATACTCCCCAGAGGCTCCACAGGGTCTATCCACAACGCTCACAGGACTGCCCTCCATGTCAAAATAACGTAGGCACATATTTCCATATGTTTTGGAGCTGCCCGAAAATCGTTGGATACTGAGGTGGTGGACTCTGTTAATGGTCGCCTTCAGCTGAACCTTCCGGTATCCCCAGATCTGGTACTTCTGGGCATCCAGGACGATGACCAGAGGCCTAGATACACTAAACTACTGCTATCCTACCTCTTCTTTTATGCGAAGAGGGAAATTATTTTGCGTTGGAATGCCCCCTCTCCCCCCACGGTTGGTTCATGAGAGAAGTCAATAAATGCTGTACTCCCACTCTACAAATTAACGTACCTTAACAGAAATTGCCCCAAAAAATCTAAGAAAACATGGCAGTCATGGACGGCATAGACAAGGACTACCCTGAGGGAAGAATTATGACATATGAGGTAGCAATACTTAATCTGGTGTGCAAAAAAGAAAAAACAAAAAAACAAAGGTTATTCCACCCAAGTGCAAAGTCATAAGTGAAAAAGTTCAAAATTGCATCCTGAGTCGCAGGAAAAACGCATATCCAAAGTTCATGAATTACATTCCTTAGTGTGTATAAATATATATATATATATATATATAAATAAAAAACACCATCAAAGTTAATTGTGAGTAGGGATGAGCTTCGAGTTCGAGTCGAACTCATGTTCTACTCGAACATTGGCTGTTCGCAAGTTCGCCGAACAGCGAACAATTTGGGGTGTTCGCGGCAAATTCGAATGCCGCGGAACACCCTTTAAAAGTCTATGGGAGAAATCAAAAGTGTTAATTTTAAAGGCTTATATGCAAGTTATTGTCATAAAAAGTGTTTGGGGACCCGGGTCCTGCCCCAGGGGACATGGATCAATGCAAAAAAAAGTTTTAAAAACGGACGTTTTTTCAGGAGCAGTGATTTTATTAATGCTTAAAGTCAAACAATAAAAGTGTAATATCCCTTTAAATTTCGTACCTGGGGGGTGTCTATAGTATGCCTGTAAAGGGGCGCATGTTTCCTGTGTTTAGAACAGTCTGACAGCAAAATGACATTTGGAAGGAAAAAACTCATTTAAAACTACCCGCGGCTATTGCATTGCCGACAATACACATAGAAGTTCATTGATAAAAACGGCATGGGAATTCCCCACAGGGGAACCCCGAACCAAAATAAAAAAAAAAAATGATGTGGGGGTCCCCCTAAATTCCATACAAGGCCCTTCAGGTCTGGTATGGATATTAAGGGGAACCCCAGCCAAAATTTAAAAAAAAAATTGACGTGGGGTTCCCCCTAAATTCCATACCAGACCCTTCAGGTCTGGTATGGATTTTAAGGGGAACCCCGCGCCAAAAAAAAAAAAAAAACGGCGTGGGGTCCCCCTAAAAATCCATACCAGACCCTTATCCGAGCACGCAACCTGGCAGGCCGCAGGAAAAGAGGGGGGACGAGAGTGCGGCCCCCCCCCTCCTGAACCGTACCAGGCCACATGCCCTCAACATTGGGAGGGTGCTTTGGGGTAGCCCCCCAAAACACCTTGTCCCCATGTTGATGAGGACAAGGGCCTCATCCTCACAACCGTGGCCGGTGGTTGTGGGGGTCTGCGGGCGGGGGGCTTATCGGAATCTGGAAGCCCCCTTTAACAAGGGGACCCCCAGATCCCGGCCCCCCCCTGTGTGAAATGGTAAGGGGGTACTTACCCCTACCATTTCACTAAAAAACTGTCAAAAATGTTAAAAATGACAAGAGACAGTTTTTGACAATTCCTTTATTTAAATGCTTCTTCTTTCTTCCTTCATCTTCTTCTTCTTCTGGTTCTTCTGGCTCTTCTGGTTCTTCCTCCGGCGTTCTCGTCCAGCATCTTCTCCGCGGCGTCTTCTATCTTCTTCTCCTCGGGCCGCTCCGCACCCATGGCATGAGGGGAGGCTCCCGCTCTTCTCTTCATCTTCTTCTCTTCTTCATCTTCTTCTTCATCTTCTTCTTCATCTCTTCTTCCTTCTTCTCTTCTTCATGTCTTCTGCGGGCCGCTCCGCAGCCATGCTGGCATGGAGGGAGGCTCCCGCTGTGTGACGGCGTCTCTTCGTCTGACGGTTCTTAAATAACGGGGGGCGGGGCCACCCGGTGACCCCGCCCCCCTCTGACGCACGGTGACATGACGGGACTTCCCTGTGACGTCACGGGGAATGCCACAGGGAAGTCCCGTCATGTCACCATGCGTCAGAGGGGGGCGGGGTCACCGGGTGGCCCCGCCCCCCGTTATTTAAGAACCGTCAGACGAAGAGACGCCGTCACACAGCGGGAGCCTCCCTCCATGCCAGCATGGCTGCGGAGCGGCCCGCAGAAGACATGAAGAAGAGAAGAAGGAAGAAGAGATGAAGAAGAAGATGAAGAAGAAGATGAAGAAGAGAAGAAGATGAAGAGAAGAGCGGGAGCCTCCCCTCATGCCATGGGTGCGGAGCGGCCCGAGGAGAAGAAGATAGAAGACGCCGCGGAGAAGATGCTGGACGAGAACGCCGGAGGAAGAACCAGAAGAGCCAGAAGAACCAGAAGAAGAAGAAGATGAAGGAAGAAAGAAGAAGCATTTAAATAAAGGAATTGTCAAAAACTGTCTCTTGTCATTTTTAACATTTTTGACAGTTTTTTAGTGAAATGGTAGGGGTAAGTACCCCCTTACCATTTCACACAGGGGGGGGGCCGGGATCTGGGGGTCCCCTTGTTAAAGGGGGCTTCCAGATTCTGATAAGCCCCCCGCCCGCAGACCCCCACAACCACCGGCCACGGTTGTGAGGATGAGGCCCTTGTCCTCATCAACATGGGGACAAGGTGTTTTGGGGGGCTACCCCAAAGCACCCTCCCAATTTTGAGGGCATGTGGCCTGGTACGGTTCAGGAGGGGGGGGGGGGCCGCACTCCCGTCCCCCCTCTTTTCCTGCGGCCTGCCAGGTTGCGTGCTCGGATAAGGGTCTGGTATGGATTTTTAGGGGGACCCCACGCCGTTTTTTTTTTTTTTTTTGGCGCGGGGTTCCCCTTAAAATCCATACCAGACCTGAAGGGTCTGGTATGGAATTTAGGGGGAACCCCACGTCAATTTTTTTTTTACATTTTGGCTGGGGTTCCCCTTAATATCCATACCAGACCTGAAGGGCCTTGTATGGAATTTAGGGGGACCCCCACATCATTTTTTTTTTTTTTTTTTTGGTTCGGGGTTCCCCTGTGGGGAATTCCCATGCCGTTTTTATCAATGAACTTCTATGTGTATTGTCGGCAATGCAATAGCCGCGGTAGTTTTAAATGTGTTTTTTCCTTCAAAATGTCATTTTGCTGTCAGACTGTTCTAAACACGGGAAACATGCGCCCCTTTACAGGCATACTATAGACACCCCCCAGGTATGAAATTTAAAGGGATATTACACTTTTATTGTTTGACTTTAAGCATTATTAAAATCACTGCTCCTGAAAAAACGGCCGTTTTTAAAACTTTTTTTTGCATTGATTCATGTCCCCTGGGGCAGGACCCGGGTCCCCAAACACTTTTATTGACAATAACTTGCATATTAGCCTTTAAAATTAGCACTTTTGATTATTCATGTTCGTGTTCCATAGACTTTAACGGTGTTCGCGTGTTCGAACGAATTTTTTTCCTGTTCGCATGTTCTGGTGCGAACCGAACAGGGGGGTGTTCGGCTCATCCCTAATTGTGAGTGAATTAGAAAGTCGCTATGCTACAGAGCAAACAGCGACATATAAGTCAAATACTAATATTGACCATTGCATACATGTAAACCAACAATAAAGTTATAAACTTGTGTGCAAAAAAGAAAAAACAAAAAAACTAAGGTTATTCCACCCAAGTGCAAAGTCATAAGTGAAAAAGTTCAAAATTGCATCCTGAGTCGCAGGAAAAACGCATATCCAAAGTTCATGAATTGCATTCCTTAGTGTGTATAAAGGTATAAGGGGACGTGAAGGGACCTCCAACCACCAGTGGATCCGAAGGTTGATAATAGATGTATCCTTACCAGACACGTTGGACCTCCTTTATAGCAAGGTCTTAGAAGCATGCAGATTTAGCCCTCTGCAGGGACAGTAGATGACAGCTCACCACACAGCTGCAGATGGTTCCAACACTTCCACATTGATGTAAACACTCCCTCGTTTGGACTCGTAGGTAAAGAAGGGGAGAAAGAAAAAACTCCAATGGTATAGTATGTAAAAAAAGGGGAATTTTATTGCCTCAGACAACTAGGCATCTTTAAAACATCCAAAACATAAAAGCCGGCAAAATATAAAAACAACAGAGACGCCTGTGCTAGGTTACATGGGGCTCTATGGCGATCTGGCGTACACTGCGTAGCCACGCCCTACATTTTTCGTGATAGGTCACGTCTTCAAAGGGGCACGGGTGACGCAGTGAACCATCACCATTTATAGTACTTCCTTACATTCAAGCCTCGTTTTCATCTGAGTTTCAATTACAATCTGAGCATGTGCAAAGGATACCAAACCTCGATATGGCTCCCGTTATAATGCTTCCTCTCTATTCAAGCCTCGTTTTCGTCCAAAGAACGAATTACAATCTGAGCATGTGCAAAGGATACCAAGCCTCGACGTAGCTCGCATTATGAAACGCAAACCAGGAAGCTTGTTCCTGAATGTCATTAGCACACTTTATATGGCCAAAATTTTGTTCTCATCTCAAACTAATATATGTCATCTATTATAGGTCTAAGCAATTCGTTTTTGGGTCAAATCGTCCCATTTTACATACTGTAGGACACTACTCCTACAGTAATAGACATTTAGCAACAAAAAAAGGGAAACATTTGAAAAGGACGAAAAAATAAATTAGAATAACATAAAAAAAAACAAAAAAAAAAAAACTACTAAATCTAAAAAATATTGCTTGTTCTTTCCTCAGACCACAACTACTGTATTATTGGAAAAAATCTCTATATTTGGGGCTTACATTACTAAAAATCGTCATACATTAGTCCTATATTTATGTGTATTACTACATTCAAAGGGCAGCCATATCTCGACATGGTATCCCCCTATATTTTTTACAAAACCGACAATATAACCACCCCTAGAAAAAGAGAGAGAGGGGAGGAGGGGGGAAGGGGGGGGGGTTTACAAATTATTCTCCCAAGTGTCGAAATCAATGCGTCCCCACACAACATCGTCTAAGCATTGTCAATAAACGCATTAATCTCAACATCTACATTGAGCCCAAAGGGTTTTAAACATTTCATTTTATATATCCACTCCATTTCGAGCTTGGATATAGCTCGTTTTTTCGGACCACCCCTCCATGGTGTCTTGAGTCTATCTATGGCTATGAATTTTGTACCCCTAGGATCTCGCCCGTGTACATCCAAATAATGTTTGGATACTGGGTGGCCTATAAACCCTCTTCGGATATTTCCAATGTGCTCGTTCAATCTGACCTGAAGGGGTCGTACTGTACGGCCCACGTATTGTAATCCACATGGACAGATTAGGAGGTATACTACGTGGGTGGTGGAAGAGGTAATAAAGGATTTAATCTAAAAAATCCTCAAAGTGCTGGTAGAATGGAACTGTTTCACTTTACGATCTTTGATGTCATTAATAGTACAAACAGCACAGTTTTTACATTTATAATACCCAACCAAGTTCTGAAATGGGAGGGAGCTATCACTGATCTGATAGAAGGTACTCCTCTGAAAATTACACAAGGTTTCTCAGGAAGTAGAGGGCCTAATACACTGTCATTTTTTTTAATATGCCAGTGCTTATACATCAATTTCCTAACCAAGGAATATTGATGAGAGTAGCCTGTTATAAAGGGACAAATGGACTCTTTCCTTTCAGGAATTTCCACCCTACTCTTATCTCTAAGGAGTGACTCTCTATCAACCAACTCCACCTCTCTCATTTTTTCCTCAAGGAAAGAAAATTCATATCCTTTTTCCAAAAACTTCTCAGTAAGTATCTTAGATTGTACTCTAAAGTGATTGATGGTAGAACAATTACGTCTAATACGTAAGTATTGACTTTTAGGGACTGAATCAAGCCACGCTTTATTGTGGCAACTGTCTCTGGGGATAAATGAATTGCGGTCTGTGGTCTTGAAATAAGTAGAGGTATGCAAAGAGTCTCCCTCTCCCTTAATTACAAGATCCAGGAAGTTCACAGATTTTAAACTGGCCTCATACTTAAATTCAATCCCCCTGTCGTTCCTATTTAGATTTTCCATAAACTCACAGAGAGATTCATGGGTACCGTACCACAGGAGGAGGACGATATCTATGTACCTTGCCCACAGGACTAACTCCGATCTCCTCTGGGCATAGATGACGTCCTCCTCCCATTTCCCCATGAATAAATTAGCCAGGCTGGGGGCAAACTTCGCCCCCATGGCAACTCCCTTTGTTTGAAGGAAGTATTGATTCTTATGCCAAAAAAAGTTGTGCGTGGTGGCATATTCAAGAAGTTCCATTATAAACCGCTTTTGTCTCCTTGGGAGTGAGGGGTCCTTGTATAGGAAGTATTTTACTGAGAATATACCCCATTTATGGGGGATCGTGGTATACAGGGACGTGACATCGGCAGTTACCAGCCAATGTCCCTCCCTGTATCCACAATCTCTTAAAAGATTAATGGTATGTTTACTGTCCCTAATGTAAGCGGGTAATGATCTAACCAAGGGTTGGAGAAACCCATCGATATACTTGCCAACTCTTGAGGTGATGGAATTTATTCCACTAATAATTGGATGGCCAGGCGGGTGTATAGGGTTCTTGTGGATTTTCGGCAAGTAATATATAATAGGTATTCGTGAGGATACTGGTATCAGAAATTGTTTCTCTTTTTTGTTGATAATACCTGATTGAAACCCGAAATCAATAATTCCCTCTAATTCCTTCCTGTACTTTATACGGGGGTCGGATTTAAGGAGAGTATAAGTAGTGGAATCTTCCACTAACCTGTCCAACTCCTGTAAATAATCACTTTTATTCAGTACTGCAATACCCCCTCCCTTGTCAGCTGGCCTAATGACAAGGTCTTTGCGTTTGCAAAGTTGGTCCAACCCCTGTTCAAGGTCCTTGGTCATTCTATTATTTTTGATTTTTAAGTGGTCAAGGTCCCTTAAAAGAACATCTCGAAATACCCTAATTGAAGCTGGCAGACCACCTGGGGGATTAAATAATGATGCGTTTGCAAGGCCTGAGTGCCTAATATTAGTGAGATATTGGTTTTGGGTACCAATAGGATTAGATAATAAATACCTTTTGATATTTAACTTTCTGGTGTATTTGTGAATATCGATATATGTTTGAAATTTGTTAAGTGGCTTGGGGGGTGCGAATTTTAAACCCTTATCCAAGATGGCAGTTTCCTCTTGGGTCAGGGGGGTATTACTCAAGTTAAAAATACCTTGGCCAGTTAGACCGGTTTTCTTTTTGCTCCTTGTTCTCCTCCCCCCTCTGACTCCTCTCTTTTTTCTAGTGGTCTTTGATAGTATTGATCTCCTCGGGGAAAACCCCAATGTTGAGATTGGGAATACTCTTCCCATTGTGGATAATTAGGAGTGTGCTGATCAGTCCGCATATCTCTTTGGGCTCGAGGGGGGCGATCCCAGTTGGATGTGTCTCTCCTTGGGGTATGATTGCCTAAGTATGGGCCTCCATAATCTTCCTCCTCCCTGTATTGATAATGTGTGTCTCTTAAAGGTTGGAAGCGATTTTGGGTGCGGACAGGATATTCATCCTTGTATGGCGTACCCCGGGGATCGTGATAACTAGGGTAATGACCCTCACAATAGCTCCCTGTTCGCCCACGAGGGTGATAATCCTCCTTATGTTGGGTATGATTCCTTGGTTTCTGATTCCTAAACTTCTTTTTAAATGGCTTTGGTCTGGCCCTCGGAGTATGAACTGGTGGCCGGGGATAAGGGACAGGATTATGTCTTACCGGTGACCTGTAAGAAACCTGTCTAGGGGGATTGGAATATTGGGCCTGGGTTGCTAGAATTCTATCTGGCGCTCCCGGCTGTCTACCTCTATTCTGACTTGGGGGGGCAGAAGTGTCCATGCTCTCAGTGGTTCCCGCCTCCTCGGCCGCAATCTTGATTTGCCACTGAAAGACAGACCTATTTCTATAATCACCCAGGTCTCTAGCCAACTTTTTCCTTTTCTTATTTTTCTGTTCAGACTCTTCCTTTTCTATTAGTTTTGTTGAGATTAAAGGATCGTTCTTTGTATTCCTCACTATTACTATGAGGGGATAATTTCTCTTTAATAAGTTTAATATCCATGTCGAGTCTGATAAGTTTGGCTTTCTTCCTAGGAATCAGAAAATCCAAGAATTTGATTCCGGCCTCATTAAAGTATCGGTACCAATCTTGGAGATATGATTCGCCCTTTTGGGGGCTGACCTCCCAACGCAGGCTTCTTGGGACCATTGATTCGGCCACATAGTGTTCAAGGAAAAATACATCCCATTGGGTGTGTATCTCAGAGAACATGAGGTTTTTTAGCCTCATGAATAAACCTCCCAGATCCCCCTCTGGTTCACTAGTAGCATCAAACACACCCTCCTTAGTTATTATACGTTGAGAGCAGTATTCAAAGACATCCATTTTGAACAAACAATAATCGTAAAAAATACCTAGAATATACTATTAGTGAACTCTAACCACAACAAATTTGAATTTGTGCCTAAAGTGCTTGAGCAGCAGGTAGTTTGATATTAAGCTAACTGGATAAAAAAAGAAAGAGAAAACCTGCGCTATCAAGCAAGAATTAATATAACTGCAGCTGCAGCAAAACCACAAATATCAATGAGGTCAAAAACATGTAAGTCAAATATATATATAAATAAAAAACACCATCAAAGTTAATTGTGAGTGAATTAGAAAGTCGCTATGCTACAGAGCAAACAGCGACATATACGTCAAATACTAATATTGACCATTGCATACATATAAACCAACAATAAAGTTATAAACTGGTGTGCAAAAAAGAAAAAACAAAAAAACAAAGGTTATTCCACCCAAGTGCAAAGTCATAAGTGAAAAAGTTCAAAATTGCATCCTGAGTCGCAGGAAAAACGCATATCCAAAGTTCATGAATTGCATTCCTTAGTGTATATAAAGGAATAAGGGGACGTGAAGGGACCTCCAACCACCAGTGGATCCGAAGGTTGATAATAGATGTATCCTTACCAGACACGTTGGACCTCCTTTATAGCAAGGTCTTAGAAGCATGCAGATTTAGCCCTCTGCAGGGACAGTAGATGACAGCTCACCACACAGCTGGAGATGGTTCCGACACTTCCGCATTGATGTAAACACTCCCTCGTTTGGACTCGTAGGTAAAGAAGGGGAGAAAGAAAAAACTCCAATGGTATAGTATGTAAAAAAAGGGGAATTTTATTGCCTCAGACAACTAGGCATCTTTAAAACATCCAAAACATAAAAGCCGGCAAAATATAAAAACAACAGAGACGCCTGTGCTGGGTTACATGGGGCTCTATGGCGATCTGGCGTACACTGCGTAGCCACGCCCTACATGTTTCGTGATAGGTCACGTCTTCAAAGGGGCACGGGCGACGCAGTGAACCATCGCCATTTATAGTACTTCCTTACATTCAAGCCTCGTTTTCATCTGAGTTTCAATTACAATCTGAGCATGTGCAAAGGATACCAAGCCTCGATATGGCTCCCGTTATAATGCTTCCTCTCTATTCAAGCCTCGTTTTCATCCAAAGAACAAATTTTCCCCACTTCCTTTTTTCCCCCTCCCTACCTGTCCTATTCTCAGCACTTCTGGTCTAATCACTCTTATTTCATCATATTCTTACACTCAATTATCGCTATTCATCACCCATTATTATTTTCACTTCTCCACCCCCACTCCACCTATCACATTCTCACTTGGATCACCGTCACATTGAGCACAAACTGAGGGGCTGCTTATACCCTATATTGCCTATGGTGAATACCATGTACATTTACACAATTTGTATACTTATGTCTGTGCTCTGGGCATGTACTGGAGGCAGTTGTCCCCCGGCGTCCCCTCTTGGACACATGACTAATATGTTTCAAATGATTAGATTTATTATGAGACATTCTTTGGTTATTATCACAGGTGTACTTTTCTGTGCTCCCTGGTTGGCTGCCAGTCTGGTGGGCGGTGCCCAAGAGTGTGACCTCTCGTAAGCTACGTCGCTGTTCTCACTGCCCCGGCCCGAACCGTGTTGGCGGTAGGGGCGCCCAGTGTTCTCCCTTTGGGGAAGATGGGAGGACAGTCTTTTTAAGGGATCTCCATGTGGGAGGCCTTGCTCCTTTCTCTGCTGAACATACATTATTGGGTAATTATACTGTATCTATGCACCATATGGTGAATGTAACTATTATTATATCAATGCAATCTATTTACGTGTATCAATTTTATTCATGTATATCTTCCAGCAGACTAACCCTCTGAAGAAGACCCCAAGTACAGGGGTTGAAACGCGTCAGGTCTAAATATTCATGCTACCCAGTGTCGTTGTGAATATGTGTCTGCCAATATATGTTCAGCTTATATAATATGTAGTTTTATCTCAAGTACCCCCCACTGGAGCTCATTGTTTTAACTTTTATGGTACACTTCAATAAATGTGTTACATTTTTGATATTGAATCTGACTCCCTTTTTTATTGTGTTGCCTAAAAACCCCACTTTTGGGGGGAACCTCTCCTTTGTGTGCAAAGGATACCAAGCCTCGATATGGCTCCTGTTATAATGCTTCCTCTCTATTCAAGCCTCGTTTTCGTCCAAAGAACGAATTACGATCTGAGCATGTGCAAAGGATACCAAGCCTCGACGTAGCTCGCATTATGAAACGCAAAGCAGGAAGCTTGTTCCTGAATGTAATTAGCACACTTTATATGGCCAAAATTTTGTTCTCATCTCAAACTAATATATGTCATCTATTATAGGTCTAAGCAATTAGTTTTTGGGTCAAATCATCCCATTTTACATACTGTAGGACACTACTCCTACAGTAATAGACATTTAGCAACAAAAAAAGGGAAAAATTTGAAAAGGACGAAAAAATAAATTAAAATAACATAAAAAACAAAAACAAAAAAAAACTGCTAAATCTAAACAATATTGCTTGTTCTTTCCTCAGACCACAACTACTGTATTATTGGAAAAAATCTCTATATTTGGGGGTTACATTACTAAGAATCGTCATACATTAGTCCTATATTTATGTGTATTACTACATTCAAAGGGCAGCCATATCTCGACATGGTATCCCCCTATATTTTTTACAAAACCGACAATATAACCACCCCTAGAAAAAGAGAGAGGGGGGGAGGGGGGAAGGGGGGGAGGTTTACAAATTATTCTCCCAAGTGTCGAAATCAATGCGTCCCCACACAACATCGTCTAAGCATTGTCAATAAGCACATTAATCTCGACATCTACATTGAGCCCAAAGGGTTTTAAACATTTCATTTTATATATCCACTCCATTTCGAGCTTGGATATAGCTTGTTTTTCGGACCACCCCTCCACGGTGTCTTGAGTCTATCTATGGCTATGAATTTTGTACCCCTAGGATCTCGCCCATGTACATCCAAATAATGTTTGGATACTGGGTGGCCTATAAACCCTCTTCGGATATTTCCAATGTGCTCGTTCAATCTGACCTGAAGGGGTCGTACTGTACGGCCCACGTACAGTACGTGAATAAAAGTGATTATTTACAGGAGTTGGACAGGTTAGTGGGAGATTCCACTACTTATACTCTCCTTAAATCCGACCCCCGTATAAAGTACAGGAAGGAATTAGAGGAAATTGTTGATTTTGGGTTTCAATCAGGTATTATCAACAAAAAAGAGAAACAATTTTTGATACCTATTATATATTACTTGCCGAAAATCCACAAGAACCCTATACACCCGCCTGGCTGTCCAATTATTAGTGGAATAAATTCCATCACCTCAAGAGTTGGCAAGTATATCGATGGGTTTCTCCAACCCTTGGTTAGATCATTACCCGCTTACATTAGGGACAGTAAACATACCATTAATCTTTTAAGAGGTTGTGGATACAGGGAGGGACATTGGCTGGTAACTGCCGATGTCACGTCCCTGTATACCACGATCCCCCATAAATGGGGTATATTCTCAGTAAAATACTTCCTATACAAGGACCCCTCACTCCCAAGGAGACAAAAGCGGTTTATAATGGAACTTCTTGAATATGCCACCACGCACAACTTTTTTTGGCATAAGAATCAATACTTCCTTCAAACAAAGGGAGTTGCCATGGGGGCGAAGTTCGCCCCCAGCCTGGCTAATTTATTCATGGGGAAATGGGAGGAGGACGTCATCTATGCCCAGAGGAGATCGGAGTTAGTCCTGTGGGCAAGGTACATAGATATCGTCCTCCTCCTGTGGTACGGTACCCATGAATCTCTCTGTGAGTTTATGGAAAATCTAAATAGGAACGACAGGGGGATTACAATACGTGGGCCGTACAGTACGACCCCTTCAGGTCAGATTGAACGAGCACATTGGAAATATCCGAAGAAGGTTTATAGGCCACCCAGTATCCAAACATTATTTGGATGTACATGGGCGAGATCCTAGGGGTACAAAATTCATAGCCATAGATAGACTCAAGACACCATGGAGGGGTGGTCCGAAAAAACGAGCTATATCCAAGCTCGAAATGGAGTGGATATATAAAATGAAATGTTTAACCACTTGAGCCCCGGACCATTATGCTGCCTAAGGACCAGAGGTCTTTTTCCAATTTGGCACTGCGTCGCTTTAACTGCTAATTGCGCGGTCATGCAATGCTGTACCCAAACGAAATTTGCGTCCTTTTCTTCCCACAAATAGAGCTTTCTTTTGATGGTATTTGATCACCTCTGCGGTTTTTATTTTTTGCGCTATAAACGGAAAAAGACCGAAAATTTTGAAAAAAAATGATACTTTCTACTTTTTGTTATAAAAAAAATCCAATAAACTAAATTTTAGTCATACATTTAGGCCAAAATGTATTCGGCCACATGTCTTTGGTAAAAAAAATGTCAATAAGCGTATATTTATTGGTTTGCGCAAAAGTTATAGCGTCTACAAACTAGGGTACATTTTCTGTAATTTACACAGCTTTTAGTTTATGACTGCCTATGTCATTTCTTGAGGTGCTAAAATGGCAGGGCAGTACAAAACCCCCCCAAATGACCCCATTTTGGAAAGTAGACACCCCAAGGAAATTGCTGAGAGGCATGTTGAACCCATTGAATATTTTTTTTTTTTGTCCCAAGTGATTGAAAAATGACAAAAAAAAAAAAAATATTTACAAAAAGTTGTCACTAAATGATATATTGCTCACACAGGCCATGGGCCTATGTGGAATTGCACCCTAAAATACATTCAGCTGCTTCTCCTGAGTATGGGGATACCACATGTGTGGGACTTTTTGGGAGCCTAGCCGCGTACGGGGCCCGAAAACCAATCACTGCCTTCAGGATTTCTAAGAGTGTAAATTTATGATTTCACTCTTCTCTGCCTATCACAGTTTCGGAGGCCATGGAATGCCCAGGTGGCACAAAACCCCCCAAAATGACCCCATTTTTTAAAGTAGACACCCGCTTGCGTTCGCTTGCGTTCGCCTTAGCGCGAGAGCAGGGGGCGACAGGGGTGCTTTTTTTTTTTTTTTTTTTTCTTAATTATTTTTTTTGCTTTTTTAATCTTACTTTTAAACTGTTCCTTTCATATTTTTTTTTTTTAAGCATTTTTATTGTTATCTCGGGGAATGTAAATATCCCCTATGATAGCAATAGGTAGTGACAGGTACTCTTTTTTGAAAAAAATTGGGGTCTATTAGACCCTAGATCTCTCCTCTGCCCTCAAAGCATCTGACCACACCAAGATCGGTGTGATAAAATGCTTCCCCAATTTCCCAATGGCGCTATTTACATCCGGCGAAATCTAAGCCATGAAATGCTCGTAGCTTCCGGTTTCTTAGGCCATAGAGATGTTTGGCGCCACTCTGGTCTCTGATCAGCTCTATGGTCAGCAGGCTGAATCACCGGCTGCATTCTCAGGTTCCCTGTTGAGACAGGAGAGCCAGAGAAAAACACGGAAGACGGTGGGGGGGGGGCATTCCCTCCCACGGCTTGTAAAAGCAGTCTAGAGGCTAATTAGCCGCTAGGATTGCTTTTACATGAAAGCCGACCGCTGGCTGAAAAGAATGATACCAAGATGATACCTAAACCTGCAGGCATCATTCTGGTATAACCACTCAAAGTCGTGCATGGCGTACCTGAAGACAAAAAAATGGTTAACAATGGTTAACAATAAAGCACAGTAAACAGTAAAGTATAAATAATTACATATCTGAAAAACAAACATGATAAAACATAATAACAATAACAATAAAACATTGCAGAATAGAATACAGTAAAAAAAAGAGCAGAACAATAGAGAGAGAATAGAGAGAGAGAGAACAATAAAACGACAACTATTTTTTTTTATTTTATATATATATTTTTTTTAACACTTTTTTTATAACTAACTTTTATAACTGTAACCGGTTCCAGGTTCGGGTCTCTCAAAATGCGATGGCATCTTGGGAGACCCTGTGAAAGTGTGCCTAGTCTGTGGAATGCTGTACCCTACGCTAATACTCAACTAGTGCATGGTAGCGTTCAAAACATTCACCAATGCAAAGACCAGGATTGTCAGGACAGGAGGGACAATAATAGTGGGTGTCACGCCTATATCCGCGCTTGCTGCAGACACAACATCTTTTTTGGGGGGTTCGCTGGGTAGGGGTACTCGGGAGGACATAAAAATGCCTCTCATGCAGCCGACTGCATTTGGTTGGGGATGTGAATGGGGGAAGTACGGGCGCTGCAGAAGCGGTGGGTTCCCAATTAGGATTGGCGAATGCAGCAGGAAGGGCATTATGGGCACGACGGGCCTGTGTTTGTCTTTTTGGTGGCAGCGGGACACTACTTGTGCTTGCCACCTCACCAGCTTGAACTGCACTTATGGGACTCGCCACGTCACCAAGTGTTACTGCAGTGCTGGTTTGATTACGACCGGGGTGTACTACGCCGCTGGCGCTTGCCAGTTCCCCAAAACGCTACCAAAAAAACTGTTAGCGATCGCAGGGATCAGGCCTGACTCTGCGAACGCTGCAGTTATGCGTTTAGAGTTTTGTAAGTGACAGTGATCGATCGATACTGCACTTGGGTGGGCTGGTCCGGGCCGGGCGGAGGGGCAAAACGCAGGTGCTAGCAGGTATCTGGGCTGATCCCGCTAACACTGCGTTTTTGGGAACCCTAAACTGCTGGGGACGCTAGTATAGATCTGATCGGATCAGATATTGATCCGATCAGATACTATACCACTAAGGGAGGTGTACGGTGCGTGCGTGGGTGTTAGCGGTACTGGCGCTAACCTGACACTGCCTGGGGCTGGTGCTTGCCAGTTCACCAAAATGCTACCAAAAAAACTGTTAGCGATCGCAGGGATCAGGCCTGACTCTGCGAACGCTGCAGTTATGCGTTTAGTGTTTTGTAAGTGTCAGTGATCGATACTGCACTTGGGTGGGCTTGGCCGGGCGGAGGCGCAAAACGCAGGTGCTAGCAGGTATCTGGGCTGATCCCGCTAACACTGCGTTTTTGGGAACCCTAAACTGCTGGGGACGCTAGTATAGATCTGATCGGATCAGATATTGATGCGTTCAGATACTATACCACTAAGGGAGGCATATGCTGCGTGCGTGGGTGTTAGCGGTACTGGCGCTAATCTGACGCTGCCTGGGGCGACGCATATCACCGCCGGGCGATTAGGGGGCTAAAACTTTATTCGGTAATAAACGGCGGGTGCCCTGACACTATAAAAAATAAACAAACTAACCAGCGTCAACCGTAACAGTTATACGGTGATCAGTGGTGAAAGGGTTAACTAGGGGGCAATCAAGGGGTTAAAACATTTATTAGGTAGTATATGGGGGTCCCTGACGCTATAAAACGCTGACGGCGAACCCAAATATTTACCTCACTAACTAGCGTCACCAGCGACACTAATACAGCGATCAGAAAAATGATCGCTTAGTGACACTGGTGAGGGGGGGTGATTAAGGGGTTAAAACTTTATTAGGGGGGGTTAGGGGGGTACCCTAGACCTACAGGGGGGTAACAGTAACTGTGCTAACACAGTAACTGTCACAAACTGACACTATGCAGTAATCAGAAAAAAAAAAAAACCTGCTGGTGTCAGTTTGTGACAGGGGGGGTGATTGGGGGGGGGATCGGGGGGCGATCGGGGGGGGGATCGGGGTGTAATGTGTGCCTGGCATGTTCTACTGTGTGTGTGTGTGTTGGTGCAGTCACTCACTTGTCGTCTCTCCTCGGGCCGGAACGGAAACTACCGACCCGAGGGGAGATGACATCATTTCCTTTGCTGCTGTTTAGCATACAGCAGCAAAGGAGTGTTCCCATTGGCCGGCGGCGATCGCGAGGGGGGGGCCACGAACGGATGGCCTCCCCCTCGTCTCCGACCGCCGGGGGACAAAACGGGACCGCCTCGGGCGGCGGGGGGGGGTCCGATCGGATCCCCCCACCTGCGGAAGGCAAATCACGTACCATGTACGTGATTTTGCCTGTCCGTGCCGCCTTGCCGACGTACATCGGCGTGAGGTGGTTGTCAAGTGGTTAAAACCCTTTGGGCTCAATGTAGATGTCGAGATTAATGCGTTTATTGACAATGCTTAGACGATGTTGTGTGGGGACGCATTGATTTCGACACTTGGGAGAATAATTTGTAAACCTCCCCCCCCTTCCCCCCTCCCCTCTCTCTCTTTTTCTAGGGGTGGTTATATTGTCGTTTTTGTAAAAAATATAGGGGGATACCATATTGAGATATGGCTGCCCTTTGAATGTAGTAATACACATAGATATAGGACTAATGTAAGACGATTCTTAGTAATGTAACCACCAAATATAGAGATTTTTTCCAATAATACAGTAGTTGTGGTCTGAGGAAAGAACAAGCAATATTGTTTAGATTTAGCAGGGTTTTTTTTTGTATTTTTTTAATGTTATTTTAATTTAGTTTTTTGTCCTTTTCAAATGTTTCCCTTTTTTTGTTGCTAAATGTCTATTACTGTAGAAGTAGTGTCCTACAGTATGTAAAATGGGACGATTTGACCCAAAAACTAATTGCTTAGACCTATAATAGATGACATATATTAGTTTGAGATGAAAACAAAATTTTGGCCATATAAAGTGTGCTAATGACATTCAGGAACAAGCTTCCTGGTTTGCGTTTCATAATGCGAGCTACGTCGAGGCTTGGTATCCTTTGCACATGCTCAGATCGTAATTCGTTCTTTGGATGAAAACGAGGCTTGAATAGAGAGGAAGCATTATAACGGGAGCCATATCGAGGCTTGGTATCCTTTGCACATGCTCAGATTGTAATTGAAACTCAGATGAAAACGAGGCTTGAATGTAAGGAAGTACTATAAATGGCGATGGTTCACTGCGTCGCCCGTGCCCCTTTAAAGACGTGACCTATCACGAAACATGTAGGGCATGGCTACGCAGTGTACGCCAGATCGCCATAGAGCCCCATGTAACCTAGCACGGGCGTCTCTGTTGTTTTTATATTTTGCTGGCTTTTATGTTTTGGATGTTTTAAAGATGCCTAGTTGTCTGAGGCAATAAAATTCCCCTTTTTTTACATACTATACCATTGGAGTTTTTTCTTTCTCCCCTTCTTTACCTACGAGTCCAAATGAGGGAGTGTTTACATCAATGCGGAAGTGTCGGAACCATCTCCAGCTGTGTGGTGAACTGTCATCTACTGTCCCTGCAGAGGGCTAAATCTGCATGCTTCTAAGACCTTGCTATAAAGGAGGTCCAACGTGTCTGGTAAGGATACATCTATTATCAACCTTCGGATCCACTGGTGGTTGGAGGTCCCTTCACGTCCCCTTATTCCTTTATACACACTAAGGAATGCAATTCATGAACTTTGGATATGCGTTTTTCCTGCGACTCAGGATGCAATTTTGAACTTTTTCACTTATGACTTTGCACTTGGGTGGAATAACCTTTGTTTTTTTGTTTTTTCTTTTTTGCACACCAGTTTATAACTTTATTGTTGGTTTATATATATGCAATGGTCAATATTAGTATTTGACTTATATGTCGCTGTTTGCTCTGTAGCATAGCGACTTTCTAATTCACTCACAATTAACTTTGATGGTGTTTTTTATTTATATATATATATATATATATATATATATATATATATATATATATATATATATATATATATATATATTTATACACCCTAAGGAATGTAATTCATGAACTTTGGATATGCGTTTTTCCTGCGACTCAGGATGCAATTTTGAACTTTTTCACTTATGACTTTGCACTTGGGTGGAATAACCTTTGTTTTTTTTTTTTTTCTTTTTTGTACACCAGTTTATAACTTTATTGTTGGTTTATATGTATGCAATGGTCAATATTAGCATTTGACTTACATGTCGCTGTTTGCTCTGTAGCATTGCGACTTTCTAATTCACTCACAATTAACTTTGATGGTGTTTTTTATTTATTTTTTATTTATTTGTTTATCTACTTATGATAATCATGTAGTAATATAGATTTAAATATGTAATGCAAGCGCACAATTTTTTCTTTGTATGTAATTTTTCACCTCATTGATATTTGTGGTTTTGTTGCAGCTGCAGTTATATTAATTCTTGCTTGATAGCGCATGTTTTCTCTTTCTTTTTTTAATACTTAATCTGCCCTTACTTACGTGATTTAGATGGTATCCTGCTGTATAGATATGAAATACCACAAAGTGATGTACATCTCCTCTATTTCTCATTGTATGAAAATCCACCTGTACTGTTTGATATGGTCCATTTTGGACATTTGTTGTATTATGCTCTGACTTGTTTTTTGTCTCAATAAAGGAACATTTTGAAGTTTAAAAAAATAAAAAAGGATTCAGCTTTGTTCCAGTTAAAAAAACTGATCTGAATGGACACGAATATAGGCGGATGTATACAGATGATCAGTCTAGAGCCATCTAAAAAACTGACAGACAGATTTAGACTGGATGCCTATGTGAAAAGACCGTAAAGCCTCATACACACAATCGGATTTTCCGCAGTCAAAACCTCAGACTTTTGTCCGAAGGGCGTTGGCCAGGAACTTGTCTTGCATACAAATGGCAAGGAATTGTTGGCCAACAAACACGAACGTAGTGACGTACTACGTGTTTTTTCAGCTCTTTTGTGCCACCCTTTGGGCTCCTTCTGCTAACTTCGTGTTAGTAGAAGTTTGGTGAATGTTGATTTGCGCTTTTCATTTCAGGCTTTTCAGTTCGTGGTTTTCATTTTGCGCTTTTCATTTTGCGCTTTTCAGTTTGCGCTTTTTAGTTAGTTTCTGAGCGGCCGTTCATCAACCAGCCATTTTGCGTAATCGGAGGAGATAACGTGTGTAGCGGTGTAGTTGCCACTAGTAACAAACATCCACCATATCACCATGCGAGATTCCCATATATCACTTGCAGAGACAATGAACAGTCATTTGCTGGTTTTATTTTTGGGGAAAGGGATATATGGGAGGCCCATAGAATAGTTCACTTTGCCATCATATTTAGAGATTTTACAGATTAGCACATAATTTGAGCCTGCGGGAATGATGCGCATGTGTAACAGCTACAGTCTTTTCCCTGCAACACCATGCAGACTATTGCTCCTCCTCTGCGTAACTCCTGCAGACTATTGCTTCTAGAACTTCCTCATCCATGACCATGTAGAGATGAGGACATCACCCTTGACCGTGTAAAGGAGATGTTCCCAGAAATCCTCTCCTCCTGCACAAACTTATACTGTAGTTTAATCATTTAATGTCACATCTTCTTCTGTAAGCAAAAAGGACCCACTCTGAATAGTTCCTTATGCTGACTCTGGTTACTCACTGCTACTAGGCCAGAGGCCTGCAGTACCTCTCCCCGGAGGCCTAGTAGTTTAAAAGAATGTTCTGAGCGGTGGACTATTGTTCCCAGCTAGCCCAGCTTGCAAATCCTGTGCCCTCAGGCCACATCGATTTGACACTACTCCCCACAGTCTCTCCTCTGATCCAGGACTCCTCATCAATGACCGTGTAATGATGAGGACTTCACTAATGACCATGTAAAAGTGAAGTTCCCTCACAGACTTCCTGGCACATCCAGACCTCCACTGTGGTACACTCACCGACCTTTCTTTGCCCCGAGTCCTTGATGGAGAACTTAACCCGAACGTACGTTCCGACAGCTTCCCCTGCCCCTCTGCTCCAGGAGTTCCTCATCAATAACCATGTAATGATGAGGACTTCACTAATGACCATGTAAAAGTGAAGTTCTCTCACAGTTCTCCCCGGGCTTCCTCCTGCGATCGGCGCACCCCCCCAGATGGGGGTGCCCTCCCGCTGCTGTCTAGTACTCCATTCTGCCACTCCAGTTCTAGGCCCTGCCCCATCTTCCAAAACATTCTTCCTGGAAGCAGGGGAGGCGCCTCAGTACTGCAGCACAGGTGGTCACACCCACTGCTACACTAAACACTCCCTGCCCCCAGATCAAAACAGACAAGCCTAACTCAAAGCATAGGCTTGCCTAAATGTACCTGTCCTGACAGTCTACTTAGCTAAAATCCTATGCTAGCACCTACCTATTGGTAGAGGGTGCTACACGTGTTATTATTATTGGCCTTGGAGTTATTGCTTTGACCCAAGTCTAGTCCAGGAACAGGAGGAGTAGGATTTCTTGGACCAAAAATTGGTTGCTTTATTAATCGTGACCAATTATGTCATATGCCTTTGCGGGAGCTCCAGGAGAATAATCCAGATGATTTTCGGAATTATCTCCGGATGACGGACCCCTGCTTTCACTAACTCTTGGCATTGTTGAACCCCTATATTAAGAAGCAGGACACATGCATGAGGCTTTTATTTTTGGTTGAATAATGATGTGAATTGGTATATTTTCTATATTTTTGGATGCATAGAATGCACTTTTTGGTTAAGTTCTATTGGCAGCTAGCATGTCTAATTTTATTTGTTTTCTTTTTTAATGCACAATAAAAAAAATTGTGGAGAAAAATTGTGTTTTACTTCAAATGACAGTTTGGGAGTAGGCAGTTACATTTAAAAAAATACAATGTAAAATTAACAAGGGACACCAACATAGTTGTATCTTTGATCTTAAAAACTACGGGATAATGGTGTTGTGGTAACTTGCACCAAAAAAATAAAAAATAAAAGGCATAATAATATTATTCTTGATATCACTAGAAAAAAAAAGCCTTTGAAAATGAGTTTGCAATAACTCCGTATCAGTAAATCAGTATCACCAGCAAAGCAGCTTCATTATTATCCCATTAAAGAAGAAGAGAATGTGCGCTGCATTTCGAGATATCATAATTTGCCACGTCACAAATGTTAATTCTCCATTACGAATGCTAGTTTACAAGACCGACGGCTTCTGGCTTGTCCTTGCTTCTGAGCATGCGTTTTTGTACTTTTGGACTTTTGTCCGACGGACTTGTGTACACACGCTCGGAAATTCCAATAACAGACATTTGTCCGCAGAAAATTTTAAAGCCTGTCATCCAACATTTGTCAGCTCCGATGGAGCATACAAACAGTCGGATTTTCCGCCAACAGCCTGCCATCACACAATTCCTGTCGGAAAATCCGATCGTGTGTACGAGGCTTTGGAGTGTTTGTGCTTAAAATGGTATTAAACCCAAAAGCAAACATTTATTATATTGCAGTTTACCACTTCTTTGATGTGATGGCTACATTAGGCTTTATGCACACTCGGCGATGTTTCAGCTGCTCCTAGGGGCATCTGGAGTTTTTTTTTCCTGCCTCTTAACACACCTGCATGTTAACCAATATGTCCATGCACGCATAGGCTTTTAGAGGAGTTTAGAGGCAGGGGCATTTAGAGGCAGAAGAAAATACTACCAGTGCATCCAGGAGCAACAGAGTGTTGGCAGAAAAAAATGATTGAAGCTTCTAAACACGTGTGAACACTAGGCCCGTTTAGCACTTGAGCATTAATTCATTTCAATAGTCAGAATTAGGGATGAGCCGAACACCTCCCTGTTCGGTTTGCACCAGAACTTGCGAACAGGCAAAAAATTTGTTCGAACACTCGAACACCGTTAAAGTCTATGGGACACAAACATGAATAATCAAAAGTGCTAATTTTAAAGGCTTATATGCAAGTTATTGTCATAAAAAGTGTTTGGGGACATGGAGAGATGCTCCCGCTGTGTGACGCGGGGGGTGGGGACACCCATTACGTAACCCCGACCCCTTCTGACATCACGGGGAATGCCACAGGGAAGTCCCGTCAAGTCCCCGTGCCTCAGAGGGGGGCGGGGTCACCGGGAGGCTCTGCCCCCCCGTTATTTAAGAACCTTCAGAAGAGGAGAAGCGTCACACAGCGGGAGCCTCCCTCCATGCCATCACGGATGCGGAGCGGCCCGAGGAGAAGAAGATAAGAAGACGCCGCGGAGGAAGATGCCGGACGAGAACAGGAAGAACCAGAAGAAGAAGAAGATGGAGGAAGAAACCGAAGGAAGATAGAAGATAGAAGAAAGAAGAAGCATTTTAATAAAGGAATTGTCAAAAACTGTCTCTTGTCATTTTTAACATTTTTGACAGTTTTTTTGTGAAATGGTAGGGGTACTTTTGTACCGCCTTACCATTTCACACATGGGGGAGGGCCGGGATCTGGGGGTCCCCTTGTTAAAGAGGGCTTCCAGATTCCGATAAGACCCCCACCCACAGACCCCCACAACCACCGGGCAAGGGTTGTGGGGATGAGGCCCTTGTCCCCATCAACATGGGGACAAGGTGTTTTGGGGGCTACCCCAAAGCACCCTCCCAATGTTGAGGGCATGTGGCCTGGTATGGTTCAGGAGGGGGGGTGCTCTCTCGTCCCCCCTCTTTTCCTGCGGCCTGCCAGGTTGCGTGCTCGGATAACGGTCTGGTATGGATTTTTGGGGGGACCCCACGCTGTTTTTTTTTAAATTTTGGCACGGGGTTCCCCTTAAAATCCATACCAGACCTGAAGGGTCTGGTATAGATTTTGATGGGGACCCCACGCCATTTTTTTAAAAAAATTTGGCCGGGGTTCCCCTTAATATCCATACCAGACCTGAAGGGCCTGGTATGGAATTTAGGGGGACCCCCACGTCATTTTTTTTTTAATTTTGGTTCGGGGGTTCCCCTGTGGGGAATTCCCATGCCGTTTTTATCAATGAACTTTTATGTGTATTGTCGGACCGGCAATTCATTAATAGCCGCGAGTAGTTTTAAATGAATTTTTTTCCTTTGAAATGTCATTTTGCTGTCAGACTGTTCTAAACACGGGAAACATACTCCCCTTTACAGGCATACTATAGACACCCCCCAGGTATGAAATTTAAAGGGATATTACACTTTTATTGTTTCACTTTAAGCATTATTAAAATCACTGCTGCCGAAAAAACGTCAGTTTTTAAAACTTTTTTTTGCATTGATCCATGTCCCCTGGGGCAGGACCCAGGTCCCCAAACACTTTTTATGACAATACCACGAATATAAGCCTTTAAAATTAGCACCTTTGATTTCTCCCATAGACTTTTAAAGGGTGTTCCGCGGCATTTGAATTTGCCGCGAACACCCCAAATTGTTCGCTGTTCGGCGAACTGGCGAACAGCTTATGTTCGATTGGAACATGAGTTCGACTCGAACTCGAAGCTCATCCCTAGTCAGAATAAATTAATATTCTGGTCAATTAAATTAACTAATGCCCAAGGACTTAACACCTGTAAACATGCCTTAATGCGCTTAAACGTGTTACACACTTTTACAAGCATCAGGCATTTTTTTCTGCCAAAACGCTGTTGTCAAGGAAACAGACTTCTAGAAAGGTTGGCCAAATGTTCTGTGTGCATGAGGCCTTAGTTTTCTTTTTTAGGCTTGCTGTCTTTTATTTTCATCAGGTGATCTGGCCAGTAAGTCTGTTGTTTTGCAACAGAACAAAATGTTCTGCAGATGTAGCAGTTACAGGGTTGGTTTTATTCATTTATGTAAAACCTGTATCCCAAAAAACAAAAGCTGTTTGCTATAGCTGCTTATAAAGAGTAAGCAGGATTTTGGCTTCACTTTGATAGCATGTCTAAATCTGCTAGTACAGCTAACATGCTGTTCCCTTTAGATTAATAATGCTAAACTCCAAAGATGCCCCTGTGCTCATTCATCCAGAGTGGATGCACTCTAATACAGTAGGTGTGTTACTGGCCAGATCACCAGGAAAATACAGAGGAAAAAATGCCTTAAAAAGAAAACAAATGCAGCCACCACATCTGATGATTGGTAAGCTGCGATATATACAATTTTTCGTTTTGGGTTTAATACTAATGTGCAAGAACCTCACACCAAGTAGAGCACATATAAAATATACGATAATGAAGAGTGAATTACTAGAAAGGGAATTTTTTTTTTCAATTTTGGCTACATAGAAGATAATAATCACTTGGGCAGAAAAGTTACTTTTGGTTCAAGAGATGGACCCAATTTTCATTGCTATGGGGGAGCGAACCTAAACATTTGAAATTTTCCAAACTTTCTACTAAGTAGTACTAAGTAGTGTTAAGCCAGCCATAAATGGTTTGAACAATGTGTGGGCAGGCTGATTGTACCCAAATTGATTCTTTGATCGACTTGGGTACAACCAGCATGTCAGATTTTTGCATGCAATTATTGCCAGTGGCTATAGTCACTAGCAATCATCACTGTGTTCTCCCACCAGGGATGACTTCCCGCGTTGCCCCGCAGGAAGAACACAATAGCACTGCGGGAGGGATTCCCCCATCAACACTGACTGTGTGGTTGCAGAAAAAAAAAATCGTATCATTTATGGCCTGCCTTACATTAGCACAATTGTTTCACAATTGAATAGCATTAGTAGGTCACTGAATGCTTTCACCTGCTGATGGGTAACTATGATACCAGGCATTGTTTCATGGGATTGGAACAGGAGGGACAGGAACAGGACAGGGAGATAATGCACTTAATGAAGTAGAGAAACTTCTGGATGAATTTTCAGGAGGTTAGAAATGAGTTTCCACATCTTCTTTTGCTGTTAAATTTATTTAGTTTGGGCCATAAATTAATTTAAAAGAGAATAAGTATTGGTTTTGTATATACAGTGGGGATGGAAAGTATTCATACCCCCTTAAATTTTTCACTCTTTGTTATATTGCAGCCATTTGCTAAAATCATTTCAGTTCATTTTTTTCCTCATTAATGTACACACAGCACCCCATATTGACAGAGAAACACAGAATTGTTGACATTTTTGAAGATTTATTAAAAAAGAAAAACTGAAATATCACATGATCCTAAGTGTTCAGACCCTTTGCTCAGTATTTAGTAGAAGCACCCTTTTGATCTAATACAGCCATGAGTGTTTTTGGGAAAGATGCAACAATTTTTTCATACCTGGATTTGGGGATCCTCTGCCATTCTTTCTTGCAGATCCTCTCCAGTTCTGTCAGGTTGGATGGTAAACGTTGGTGGACAGTAGGGATGAGCCGAACACCCCCCGGTTCGGTTCGCACCAGAACCCGCGAACGGACCGCAAGTTCGCACGAACGTTAGAACCCCATTGACGTCTATGGGACTCGAACGTTCGAAATCAAAAGTGCTCATTTTAAAGGCTAATTTGCATGGTATTGTCCTAAAAAGGGTTTGGGGACCCGGGTCCTACCCCAGGGGACATGTATCAATGCAAAAAAAACTTTTAAAAACGGCCGTTTTTTCGGGAGCAGTGATTTTAATGATGCTTAAAGTAAAAAAAAAAAAGTGAAATATTCCTTTAAATATCGTACCTGGGGGGTGTCTATAGTATGCCTGTAAAGTGACGCGTGTTTCCCATGTTTAGAACAGTCCCTGCACCAAATGTCATTTTTAAAGGAAAAAATCTCATTTAAAACTGCTTGCGGGTTTAATGTCATGTCGGGTCATGGCAATATGGATGAAAATCAGTGAGACAAACGGCATGGGTACCCCCCAGTCCATTACCAGGCCCTTTGGGTCTTGTATGGATATTAAGGGGAACCCCACACCCAAATTAAAATAAGGAAAGGTGTGGGGCCACCAGGCCCTATATACTCTGAACAGCAGTATACAGGCGGTGCAAACAAGACAGGGACTGTAGGTTTGTTGTTAAGTAGAATCTGTTTGTAATTTTGAACATTTTTAATGTGTTTAGCTCCAGCCAAAAAATCTTTTCTAAGCTTTTTGGAAAACATAGGGAAGGGTTATCACCCCTGTGACATTTGTTTTGCGTCTTTCCTCCTCTTCAGAAGATTTCACCTCACTTTTTTGTCCCAATGAAAAATGTTTTTTGAAAATTTGGGTTTTTTTGTGGAACAAGGATTGGAAAGCATCAGTGGAAAGGAGAAATTGTTTTCCCATATTAACTCTTACAGGAGAGAATTTCCCTTCCTTAGGGGTAGATTTCATCTCACTTCCTGTTGTCTCCTACCGTTTGCAAGTAGGAGTCGTTTGTAAGTTAGATGTTTGAAGGTAGGGTCCTGCCCTATATACTCAGCAGAAATTTGGGCCTTAGGTGTTGCTGTGGCCAAAACACTGTAAGCCCTCACAGGGCCCTGCTGTGAAATATTAGATCAAGAATTGTAATTACATGCCCCTGTTGAACAGGAGCTGAAAAATTAGGCCTTAGGCACTGGTGCTGGTGCCACAACACTGCAACCCCTCACAGACACTCTAGTTGGAACGCAGGAACGAGCCCTGCTGCAAAGTATTGCATCAAAAATTGTAATTACACGCCCCTGTTAGACAGGGGCAGAAAAATTGGGCCTTAGGCACTGGTGCTGGTGCCACAACACTGCAACCCCTCACAGACACTCTAGTTGGAACGCAGGAACGAGCCCTGCTGCAAAGTATTGCATCAAAAATTGTAATTACACGCCCCTGTTAGACAGGGGCAGAAAAATTGGGCCTTAGGCACTGGTGCTGGTGCCACAACACTGCAACCCCTCACAGACACTCTAGTTGGAACGCAGGAACGAGCCCTGCTGCAAAGTATTGCATCAAAAATTGTAATTACACGCCCCTGTTAGACAGGGGCAGAAAAATTGGGTCTTAGGCACTGGTGCTGGTGCCACAACACTGCAACCCCTCACAGACACTCTAGTTGAAACGCAGGAACAAGCCCTGCTGCAAAGTATTGCATCAAAAATTGTAATTACACGCCCCTGTTAAACAGGGGCTGAAAAATTGTGCCTTAGGCACTGGTGGTGGCGCCCAGAACCAAAAATGTTCTTACAAGCTATCAGCGTGATGATTGAGGAGGAAGAGGATAATTACTCAGGGATAGTCACTCAGCATCAGCATAGGCAGTCTTTGAAGGGATCTGAGATTTCAAAAAAAATTATTCGGTTACATCTGCATCAGGTGCTTGGTAGCTGGTGGTGATCCAAGACTGATTCATTTTTATGAAGGTCAGCCGATCGACCGAGTCGGTGGACAGACGCACCCTGTGATCGGTTACCACGCCTCCAGCAGCACTGAATGTGCGTTCCGAAAGAACGCTGGATGCAGGACAGGCCAGTAGCTCAATTGCATACTGTGCAAGCTCTGGCCAGTGATCCATCCTCAAGACCCAGTAACCCAGAGGATTTTCGGTGGGAAAGGTGTCCAAGTCTGATCTTGCCCCTAGGTATTCCTGCACCATGTAAAACAGACGCTGGCGATGGTTGCTGGAACCGATCATACCTTGGGGCTGCGGACCAAAAAATTGTCTGAACGCATCGGTCAGACGGCCACCTTCTCCACCGCTCCTTCTTTGACTGACCGAAGCCTCAGCAACACGTTGTCCAGAAACAGGAGTTTGTAACCTCCCAGTCTCTGGGAACGCGTTGCACAGACCTTTCTGCAAGGCCTCCCGAAGATGTTTCATCCTCTGCTCCCTCTGCGATGGCAAGATAAGGTCCGCAACCTTACCCTTGTAACGTGGATCAAGGAGGGTTGCCAGCCAGTATTGGTCCTTCTCCTTGATACCACGAATACGAGGATCCTTACGCAGGCTTTGCAGGATCAGGGAGGCCATGCAGCGTAGGTTTGCTGAGGCATTCGGTCCGGAGTCCTCTGGGTCACTAAGGACAACAACGTCCGCAGCCACCTCCTCCCAGCCACGTACAAGTCCATGTGTTCCTTGGGACTGATCCCTTAAAGACTGCTGATGCTGAGTGCCAGGCTCCACCTCCATACTGACACAATCTTCCTCCTCCTCCTCCTCCTCCTCCTCGTCCTCTTCCTGTGTGATCGGCGGGCACGCAGGAACACTGTCTGGATAAAGGGGGCCTTGAGAGCTAAGGAAGTCCTCCTCTTCCTGCCTCTGTTCTGCCTCAAGTGCCCTGTCCATTATTCCACGCAGCGTGTGCTCCAACAGGTGGACAAGGGGGACAGTGTCACTGATGCATGCACTGTCAGTGCTCACCATCCTCGTGGCCTCCTCGAATGGTGACAGGACAGTGCATGCATCCCTGATCATGGCCCACTGGCGTGGGGAAAAAAACCAAGGTCCCCTGACCCTGTCCTGGTGCCATAGTCGCACAGGTACTCATTGATGGCCCTCTGCTGCGTGTGCAGCCGCTGCAGCATGGCCAACGTCGAGTTCCACCTGGTGGGCATGTCACAGATTAGGCGGTTCTTGGGCAGGTTAAACTCCTTTTGGAGGTCCGTCAGCCGAGCACTGGCATTATATGACCGGCGGAAATGCACAGAGACTTTCCTGGCCTGCCTCAGGACATCCTGTAAGCCCGGGTACCTGCCCAAGAACCGCTGCACCACCAAGTTAAGGACGTGAGCCAAACAGGGCACATGGGTCAGTTGTCCCTGTCGGAGGGCAGAGAGGAGGTTGGTGCCATTGTCGCAAACCACCATTCCTGCCTTAAGTTGGCGTGGCGTCAACCACCTCTGAACCTGCCCCTGCAGAGCTGACAGAACCTTTGCCCCAGTGTGGCTCCTGTCCCCCAAGCACACCAGCTCAAGCACCGCATGGCATCTTTTGGCCTGCGTACTTGCGTAGCCCCTTGAACGCCTACGGAGCACCGCTGGTTCCGAGGAAGAGGCCATGGAGGAAGAAGAAGAGGAGGGGGTGGAGGAGAGAGGTGTGTCACAATCAGCATTTTGGAGGCGTGGTGGCGGAACAACCTCCAACACTACTGCACCTTGTCCTGCATCCTTCCCAGCTGCCAGCAGAGTCACCCAATGCGCCGTGAAACTTAAGTAACGTCCCTGTCCATGCCTGCTGGACCATGAGTCAGCGGTAATATGCACCTTACCGCTGACCGCCCCGTCCAGCGAGGCATGGACATTGCCTTCCACATGCCGGTAGAGAGCCGGAATCGCCTTCCGTGAGAAAAAGTGGCGTTTGGGTACCTGCCACTGAGGAACCGCACATTCCACAAACTCACGGAAGGGGGCAGAGTCTACCAACTGAAAAGGCAGCAGTTGAAGTGCTAGCAATTTTGCCAAGCTAGCATTCAACCGCTGGGCATGTGGATGGCTGGGAGCAAACTTCTTTCGGCGGTGCAGCAGCTGGGGCAGGGAAATTTGCCTGGTACAATCTGACGTCGGTGTACCAAAAGCAGATTGCCCACAAGTACTTGGCTGTGACACACCTAATTCTACACCTTCATTCCTCTCACTGCAGGTCTCAGAGAGGACTGAAGGTCTAGTGGGGTTGGAAATCTCAGCTGATGAGGAGCAAGGAGAGATCGTCTTTGTTCTTTGGTGTGGGTCTTTTAGATACGCTTGCCAACGAACTGCATGGCAGGTCAACATATGTCTGGTCAAGCATGTGGTACCCAAGCGGGAGATGTTTTGGCCACGCGAGATACGCTTGAGACATATGTTGCAAATAGCAGCGGTGCGATCTGATGCACTCGTCTCAAAAAAGGCCCACACCAAAGAACTTTTTGAATAACGCGCAGAGACTGCAGCGCCCTGCACATGTGGAGCTTTGGGGTGTGATGCAGTCAATGTGCTGCCCTTAGGCTGGCCCCTGGAGGGCATCCTGCCTAGTTGGTGATGTGCCACCTCCTCCTCCTCCTCCTCCTCCTCCTCTCTCCTATCAGGCACCCACGTTGAGTCAGTGACCTCATCATTCCCTCCCTCCTCATCACTGGAGCAAACCTGGCAGTATGCTGCAGCAGGGGGAGCATGACTGCCAGATTGCTGTCCTTCTTGGGCACCCCCTCTGTCCGTGCTCATGTTACTGCCTTCATTGAGCTCAGTATCATCATCAGAGCCTTCCAAACGCTGGGCATCCTCCTGGAGCATGTACCCAACACTGTGGTCAAACAGTTCGAGGGAATCCTCATGAGGACATGGTGGAGCTAGGGAAGGAGTCACTGATGACATTGAGCTGAGGGAAGAGGCCGCTGCTTTGCCAGACAAAGCACCCTGGGCATGGGTGAGAGAGGATGAGGAGGATGAGGACGGCTTGGTCATCCACTCGACCAAGTCTTCCGCATGTTGCGGCTCAACACGGCCAGCTGCCGAAAAAAAGGCCAAGCGTGTCCCATGGCCACGTGCTGATGAGGATGCACCGTCTCCACGACCAGCACTAGACACAGAGCCTGACTGCCCTCTCTTATTGGCTTGTGACTGTCTGCCTCTCCTTCTTGGCCTTCCAGACATACTAATGGCCTGTAGCTGCACTAAGCTGGGATAGAACACCTGTAATTTTCTTCAGGTAGCTTTATATACTGTAACCAGACAAGCCTGCCTGTCAGTAGGAAGATAACAGGAACGGATCTAGCTGAACACTGTGAGCAGGACGTACTGCACTAAATGTATATAGCAGGAACGGATCTAGCTGAACACTGTGAGCAGGACGCACTGTACTAAATGTAAATAGTCTAGCTGCCTGACCGTGGTACTAATAGGATCAAAAAGAACACCTGTAATTTTCTTAAGGTAGCTTTATATACTGTAACCAGACAAGCCTGCCTGTCAGTAGGAAGATAACAGGAACGGATCTAGCTGAACACTGTGAGCAGGACACACTGTACTAAATGTAAATAGTCTAGCTGCCTGACCGTGGTACTAATAGGATCAAAAAGAACACCTGTAATTTTCTTCAGGTAGCTTTATATACTGTAACCAGACAAGCCTGCCTGTCAGTAGGAAGATAACAGGAACGGATCTAGCTGAACACTGTGAGCAGGACACACTGTACTAAATGTAAATAGTCTAGCTGCCTGACCGTGGTACTAATAGGATCAAAAAGAACACCTGTAATTTTCTTCAGGTAGCTTTATATACTGTAACCAGACAAGCCTGCCTGTCAGTAGGAAGATAACAGGAACGGATCTAGCTGAACACTGTGAGCAGGACGCACTGTACTAAATGTAAATAGTCTAGCTGCCTGACCGTGGTACTAATAGGATCAAAAAGAACACCTGTAATTTTCTTAAGGTAGCTTTATATACTGTAACCAGACAAGCCTGCCTGTCAGTAGGAAGATAACAGGAACGGATCTAGCTGAACACTGTGAGCAGGACGCACTGTACTAAATGTAAATAGTCTAGCTGCCTGACCGTGGTACTAATAGGATCAAAAAGAACACCTGTAATTTTCTTAAGGTAGCTTTATATACTGTAACCAGACAAGCCTGCCTGTCAGTAGGAAGATAACAGGAACGGATCTAGCTGAACACTGTGAGCAGGACACACTGTACTAAATGTAAATAGTCTAGCTGCCTGACCGTGGTACTAATAGGATCAAAAAGAACACCTGTAATTTTCTTAAGGTAGCTTTATATACTGTAACCAGACAAGCCTGCCTGTCAGTAGGAAGATAACAGGAACGGATCTAGCTGAACACTGTGAGCAGGACACACTGTACTAAATGTAAATAGTCTAGCTGCCTGACCGTGGTACTAATAGGATCAAAAAGAACACCTGTAATTTTCTTCAGGTAGCTTTATATACTGTAACCAGACAAGCCTGCCTGTCAGTAGGAAGATAACAGGAACGGATCTAGCTGAACACTGTGAGCAGGACACACTGTACTAAATGTAAATAGTCTAGCTGCCTGACCGTGGTACTAATAGGATCAAAAAGAACACCTGTAATTTTCTTCAGGTAGCTTTATATACTGTAACCAGACAAGCCTGCCTGTCAGTAGGAAGATAACAGGAACGGATCTAGCTGAACACTGTGAGCAGGACACACTGTACTAAATGTAAATAGTCTAGCTGCCTGACCGTGGTACTAATAGGATCAAAAAGAACACCTGTAATTTTCTTCAGGTAGCTTTATATACTGTAACCAGACAAGCCTGCCTGTCAGTAGGAAGATAACAGGAACGGATCTAGCTGAACACTGTGAGCAGGACGCACTGTACTAAATGTAAATAGTCTAGCTGCCTGACCGTGGTACTAATAGGATCAAAAAGAACACCTGTAATTTTCTTAAGGTAGCTTTATATACTGTAACCAGACAAGCCTGCCTGTCAGTAGGAAGATAACAGGAACGGATCTAGCTGAACACTGTGAGCAGGACGCACTGTACTAAATGTAAATAGTCTAGCTGCCTGACCGTGGTACTAATAGGATCAAAAAGAACACCTGTAATTTTCTTCAGGTAGCTTTATATACTGTAACCAGACAAGCCTGCCTGTCAGTAGGAAGATAACAGGAACGGATCTAGCTGAACACTGTGAGCAGGACACACTGTACTAAATGTAAATAGTCTAGCTGCCTGACCGTGGTACTAATAGGATCAAAAAGAACACCTGTAATTTTCTTCAGGTAGCTTTATATACTGTAACCAGACAAGCCTGCCTGTCAGTAGGAAGATAACAGGAACGGATCTAGCTGAACACTGTGAGCAGGACACACTGTACTAAATGTAAATAGTCTAG
Source organism: Lithobates septentrionalis (assembly GCA_037952835.1). NCBI lineage: Eukaryota > Metazoa > Chordata > Amphibia > Anura > Ranidae > Lithobates > Lithobates septentrionalis. The sequence goes on along the minus strand of JBBDGP010000969.1, from coordinate 4,845,999 downwards.
CTGCCTGACCGTGGTACTAATAGGATCAAAAAGAACACCTGTAATTTTCTTCAGGTAGCTTTATATACTGTAACCAGACAAGCCTGCCTGTCAGTAGGAAGATAACAGGAACGGATCTAGCTGAACACTGTGAGCAGGACGCACTGTACTAAATGTAAATAGTCTAGCTGCCTGACCGTGGTACTAATAGGATCAAAAAGAACACCTGTAATTTTCTTAAGGTAGCTTTATATACTGTAACCAGACAAGCCTGCCTGTCAGTAGGAAGATAACAGGAACGGATCTAGCTGAACACTGTGAGCAGGACGCACTGTACTAAATGTAAATAGTCTAGCTGCCTGACCGTGGTACTAATAGGATCAAAAAGAACACCTGTAATTTTCTTAAGGTAGCTTTATATACTGTAACCAGACAAGCCTGCCTGTCAGTAGGAAGATAACAGGAACGGATCTAGCTGAACACTGTGAGCAGGACACACTGTACTAAATGTAAATAGTCTAGCTGCCTGACCGTGGTACTAATAGGATCAAAAAGAACACCTGTAATTTTCTTAAGGTAGCTTTATATACTGTAACCAGACAAGCCTGCCTGTCAGTAGGAAGATAACAGGAACGGATCTAGCTGAACACTGTGAGCAGGACACACTGTACTAAATGTAAATAGTCTAGCTGCCTGACCGTGGTACTAATAGGATCAAAAAGAACACCTGTAATTTTCTTCAGGTAGCTTTATATACTGTAACCAGACAAGCCTGCCTGTCAGTAGGAAGATAACAGGAACGGATCTAGCTGAACACTGTGAGCAGGACGTACTGCACTAAATGTATATAGCAGGAACGGATCTAGCTGAACACTGTGAGCAGGACGCACTGCACTGAATGTAAATAGCAGGAACGGATCTAGCTGAACACTGTGAGCAGGACGCACTGCACTAAATGTAAATACCAGGAACGGATCTAGCTGAACACTGTGAGCAGGACGCACTGCACTGAATGTAAATAGCAGGAACGGATCTAGCTGAACACTGTGAGCAGGACGCACTGCACTGAATGTAAATAGCAGGAACGGATCTAGCTGAACACTGTGAGCAGGACGCACTGCACTGAATGTAAATAGCAGGAACGGATGTAGCTGAACACTGTGAGCAGGACGCACTGCACTAAATGTAAATACCAGGAACGGATCTAGCTGAACACTGTGAGCAGGACGCACTGCACTGAATGTAAATAGCAGGAACGGATCTAGCTGAACACTGTGAGCAGGACGTACTGCACTAAATGTATATAGCAGGAACGGATCTAGCTGAACACTGTGAGCAGGACGCACTGCACTGAATGTAAATAGCAGGAACGGATCTAGCTGAACACTGTGAGCAGGACGCACTGCACTAAATGTAAATACCAGGAACGGATCTAGCTGAACACTGTGAGCAGGACGCACTGCACTGAATGTAAATAGCAGGAACGGATCTAGCTGAACACTGTGAGCAGGACGCACTGCACTGAATGTAAATAGCAGGAACGGATCTAGCTGAACACTGTGAGCAGGACGCACTGCACTGAATGTAAATAGCAGGAACGGATGTAGCTGAACACTGTGAGCAGGACGCACTGCACTAAATGTAAATACCAGGAACGGATCTAGCTGAACACTGTGAGCAGGACGCACTGCACTGAATGTAAATAGCAGGAACGGATCTAGCTGAACACTGTGAGCAGGACGCACTGCACTGAATGTAAATAGCAGGAACGGATCTAGCTGAACACTGTGAGCAGGACGCACTGCACTGAATGTAAATAGCAGGAACGGATGTAGCTGAACACTGTGAGCAGGACGCACTGCACTAAATGTAAATACCAGGAACGGATCTAGCTGAACACTGTGAGCAGGACGCACTGCACTGAATGTAAATAGCAGGAACGGATCTAGCTGAACACTGTGAGCAGGACGAACTGCACTAAATGTAAATACCAGGAACGGATCTAGCTGAACACTGTGAGCAGGACGCACTGCACTGAATGTAAATAGCAGGAACGGATCTAGCTGAACACTGTGAGCAGGACACACTGCACTAAATGTAAATAGTCTAGATAGAAGATAACAGGAACGGATCTAGCTAAACTGAATACAGTGTATATATATATATGCAACACCTGGGATGCATATATATACACAATACACTGTAAGTGCAGCTAACTGACTGACTGTTCTGCCTAATCTATCTAACTCAAATCAAATGACACTGTCTCTCTCTCTCTCTATCTCTCAGCACACCGGAACACACACTACACAGGGCCGCCGTGCAGGCGGCCTTATATAGTGTGGGGTGTGTACTAAATCCCCTGAGCCATAATTGGCCAAAGCCACCCTGGCTTTGGCCAATTACAGCTCTCTCTACTGACGGCGCTGTGATTGGCCAAGCATGCGGGTCATAGTGCATGCTTGGCCAATCATCAGCCAGCAATGCACTGCGATGCCGCAGTGAATTATGGGCCGTGACGCGCCACACGAATTTGGCGCGAACGGCCCATATCGTTCGCAATTCGGCGAACGACCGAACAGCCGATGTTCGAGTCGAACATGGGTTCGACTCGAACACGAAGCTCATCCCTAGTGGACAGCCATTTTTAGGTCTCTCCAGAGATGCTCAATTGGGTTTAAGTCAGGGCTCTGGCTGGGCCATTCAAGGACAGTCACGGAGTTGTTGTGAAGCCACTGCTTCGTTATTTTAGCTGTTTGCTTAGGGTCATTGTCTTGTTGGAAGGTAAACCTTCAGCCTAGTCTGAGGTCCTGAGTACTCTGGAGAAGGTTTTCGTCCAGGACATCCCTGTACTTGGCTGCATTTATCTTTCCCTTGATTGTAACCTTGATTGTCGTCCTGTCCCTGCAGCTGAAAAACACACCCACGGCATGATGCTGCCACCACCATGCTTCACTGTTGGAACTGTATTGGACAGGTGATGAGCAGTGCCTGGTTTTCTCCACACATACCGCTTAGAATTAAGGCCAAAAAGTTCTATCTTGGTCTCATCAGACCAGAGAATCTTATTTATCACCATCTTGGAGTCCTTCAGGTCTTTTTAGCAAACTCCATGCGGGCTTTCATGTGTCTTGCACTGAGGAGAGGCTTCCGTCGGGCCACTCTGCCATAGAGCCCCGACTGGTGGAGGGCTGCAGTCATGGTTGACTTTCTACAACTTTCTCCCATCTCCCGATTGCATCTCTGGAGCTCAGCCACAGTTATCTTTGGGTTCTTCTTTACCTCTCTCACCAAGGCTCTTCTCCCCCGATAGCTCAGTTTGGCCGGACGGCCAGCTCTAGGAAGGGTTCTGGTCGACCCAAACATCTTCCATCCAAGGATTATGGAGGCCACTGTGCTCTTAGGAACCTTAGGTGCAGCAGAAATGTTTTTGTAACCTTGGCCAGATCTGTGCCTTGCCACAATTCTGTCTCTGAGCTCTTCAGGCAGTTCCTTTGACCTCATGATTCTCATTTGCTCTGACATGCGCTGTGAGCTGTAAGGTCTTATATAGACAGGTGTGTGGCTTTCCTAATCAAGTCTAATCAGTATAATCAAACACAGCTGGACTCAAATGAAGTTGTAGAACCATTTCAAGGATGATCAGAAGAAATGGACAGCACCTGAGTTATATATATGAGTGTCACAGCAAAGGGTCTGAATACTTAGGACCATGTGATATTTCAGTTTTTCTTTTTTAATAAATCTGCAAAAATTTCAACAATTCTGTATTTACTGTCAATATGGGGTGCTGTGTGTACATTAATGAGGAAACAAAAGGAACTTAAATGATTTTAGCAAATATCTGCAATATAACAAAGAGGGACAAATTTAGGGGGTCTGAATACTTTCTGTCCCCACTGTATGTTCTATATTTTTATTGGCATATGTTCCCAATTTCTGAATAATATTCATGTTTTTTGTTTACAGAGTTCATCATTTCAAGATGAAATGTACACAAACAAATGAATAAGTCGGAGCAATGAATCATTCCTTCTCCCATCATGCGATTCTGTCTAAGAGTCTTTAAGGTAACTCAATAGTCGATGTATTGTGTTCTAGGAATCCTTTGTCATGCATTACATAGCTGTATTTATTTGAAAAGCCAATCATGTATATATAGTATATAATAAAACAGTTCTAAAACATTAATTTCAAAATTTACAGAATACAATCGTTTTTCTAAAGAGCACAACAAACATTTCCTCTTTTTTCTATTTTTAATTGTATCGGCCTTTTCCTAATGTATTTTTCATTTGAAGTAAAATTATTAGAGAAATATTAATATTTATTTGAAAACACTGTACATTAAATTTAAATCAGCAAAAGCAATATTAACCTTTCCATAATAAAAACCACGATATGTGTAAATTGAGTTTACAAGATATTATACAAAATAACAAAAAATGGCAAAGCTGACATTACGCAAATGAATAAAACAAAAAATGATGTACAACTGAATTATTAAAGAAATATGAATATTTATTTGAAAACACTGTACATTCAATTTAAATCAGCAATGCAATATTATCCTTTCCATGATAAAATCATGATATGTGTAAATTCAGTTAACAAGACATTATATAAAATAACAAAAAATGGCAAAACTGACATTACGCAAATGAATAAACAGAAAATGATGTACAACTGAATTGCACGTCATTCCGGGATTAGAAAAAAAAAAGTTGTTATTGTATTATATGTTCTTTTTTACTAGAAAACATGAAAAGAAGTTAGTTATGTAAGATATTTGGTTAAGCCAAAATCTGTTCCCAGAAACCCTTTGTTTATCCCTCAGAAGATATGAACTTCCATGGGTGTATATTTGATCTCTGAGAAATATTGTGTCCTGCTCTCTTTTGTAGGCTACCAAGGGAATTGATTGGCAGAAAATAGTCATTGTAATTTAAAGCAGATCTTTTTATTCTAAACTATGGAGACCTTGTTTAAACTAATTTGAGAGAATTCCTTAAAATTAAAATGCATGCTAAAATAGAAACGTTGTACCTCCTGTATTTCCTAGGAATTCCTTTTTAACCACTTCTGAGATAAGAGTGGCTTTTTCAGTTACATTCCCATTCCATTTTATCATTTAGCACAATCAAAGCCAGAGTCACTGACTGGAATAAGATCTAATTGATTTTGTGGTTAAACAAATCATTTATTCCTGAATTTGAGTCCATTATGTCTCAATTAAAACCCTGGCTAACAAAGGATTTTGTTGCAGCCGCACACATGTTCTATTTAAGAATGTCTTTCTACATTAAAGGGAGGACTTAAATGGTGTTTTTTTTTAACATGAGAGCTGTAAATAATTCTGCAGGAACTCTTCTAACTGGTAACTTAGTGACTGCACTTGTCTAGCTTGATGGTTGGAACTGTTGATTTGTGTTGTGGAGATTATTCCCTACTAAATACATCATTTACATGGGTCGTGTTCCTGCAATGAAAAAAAGGAGATCAATTTTGACCATTGATCCAATCTGCATGTGACTGTTTCCCCAACCAAGAACAATATGTTGCACGTGCGATGGACAGTTTACCTCCTTTTCTACATAGAAAATTAAAACATTAGAGATCACTTGCTGAATAGCTAGCAAATTAGAACTAACTCAATTTTAATCTCAATTTCAAATTCAATCACTATCACTTTAAAGAGTTTGAAATTCCCCCAAAAATGCTTAATCCTTTGGTATAAAGATGTAACATCATCATAAAAACCCCTTCAGCCCCGGAAGATTTGACTGCTCAATGACAAGGCCATTTTTTTGCGATACGGCACTGCATCGATTTAACTGACAATTGCATGACCGTGCGGCGCTGTAACCAAACAAAATTTACTTTATTTTTTCCCCACAAATAGAGCTTTCTTTTGGTGGCATTCGATCACCTCTGCGGTTTTTATTTTTTGCGTTATAAACAAAAGAAGAGTGACAATTTTGAAAAAAACACAATATCTTTTACTTTTTGCTATAATAAATATCCCAATTTTTTTTTTTAAATAATTTTTTCCTCAGTTTAGGCTGGTACTTTATCTTCATTACCTGACCCCAAATCCTATATTTTATCATAAGGAGTTGCAATTCTGGAATGGGGTGCTTCTTGTCCAAGTAATATTTCTCAGTTAAACATTTGCCACAGGCTAGTAGTAAACTCTTCCATAAAAACAAGTAGAAGTTATGGAACTGTTGCTCTATATTTTTTTTTTTGGCAGTTTGCTTAAAACTCCAATCCAAAAAACACTATATAAAAGTAAACAGCCAATTGAAAGACAAAATACACCTCCAATCAAGAACTTTCTCCCATGTTTTTTTTCTCTGCTACTTGATGTCCTTAGTCAGACTCATTGATTCAATTCACTTTCTCTGAGCCCAGGCATCCTAAACCTATCCCTTGTGTGACAAGACTTTGCTAACTATCTTCTGGGGGGGGGGGGGGGGAACAAAAGGTTATACTTTTTAATGTGTATGATTGTATGGTAAAAATGCCTCTCCTCTACTACATCTTTAATTTGTTTGATCATTTCTGACTGATCCTGTCTATCACAATTTAAAACATGTGTTCCCTCATGTGTATGGCTTAATTAATTAAACTCATATGATTGTCACAATTTGTAATTAAATTAAAAGCAAACTATATTTAACATGGAATTTTTTTTTTATTTAATAACGGCCTTTAACCACTTCAGCCCCGGAAGGATTTACCACCTTAATGACCAGGCCATTTTTTGCGATACGGCAATGTGTTACTTTAACTGACAATTGCACGGTCGTGCAACGATGTACCCAAACAAAATTTGTGTCCTTCTTTTCAACACGTCGGGACTATAAACGGCGCAGTAGCCAATAGCTTTCATCTCTTAATTTATTCTGAGCATGCGTGGTACTTTGTGCATCGGATTTGTGTACACACAATCGGAATTTAACCAATTGCATTTTGTTGTTGGAAAATTTTATATCCTGCTCTCAAACTTTGTGTGTCGGAAATTCCGACGGAAAAAGTCTGATGGAGCCCACACACGATCGGAATTTCCGACAACACAATCCGATTGCACTTTTTCCATTGGAAAATCCGACCGTGTGTACTGGGCATTACACTTGACATTTTACAAATAGAGCCAGGTGGCAAGAATAATATGATTCCTGTGCAGATGCGCAAGAGTTACATCATCAGTGGCCATCCAGTGGAAGGAGAGGGTGTCTGGGAACCCAGAAGAAGCCATGGAGGAAATGGTAGATGGGGATGGACAAGAGAATGACAGCTGAATTGGACTGAGCTGGGGGAGGGCACGCTTGTAAGGTACTTGCACATTATGGTGGCATATTATGTGCTAAATTTACTCGATCATCCAGGAAATTATTATTTTTAAAGATAGCAATCACCATTGTTCACCTTTTTACTTCTTCAGTATAGATTTCCTTTTTTTTTCAATGAGTTGGGAAAGAGTCAAGATGTTATTGGAGTGCTTCCACTCTAATATACACTATATTGTCAAAAGTATTGGGATATCTGCCTTTACACGCACATGAACTTTAATGGCATCCCGGCGTTAGCTAGGGTTCAATATTGAGTTGGCCCACCCTTTGCAGCTAGAACAGCTTTAACTCTTCTGGGACGGCTGTCCACAAGATTTAGGAGTGTGTCTATAGGAATGTTTGACCATTCTTCCAGAAGCGCATTTGTGAGGTCAGGCACTGATGTGGACAAGAAGGCCTAGCTCGCAGTTCCCACTCTAATTGTTCCCAACCGTGTTCTATCGGGTTAAGGTCAGGACCCAAACTCGCTCATCCGTGTCTTTATGGACCTTGCTTTGAGCACTGGTCCAAACCATTTGGTGTAGGGGGGTTATAGTGTGAAGTTGTTTTTCAGGGATTGTGCTTGGCTCCTTAGTTCCAGTGATGGGAACTCTTAAGGCGTCAGCATACCAAGACATTTTGGACAATTTCATGTTCCCAACTTTGTGGGAACAGTTTGGGGATGGCCCCTTTCTGTTCCAACGTGACTGCGCACCAGTGTGCAAAGCCATAAAGACATGGATGAGTGAGTTTGGGGTGGAGGAACTTGACTGGCCTGCACAGAGTCCTGACCTCAAGCTTATAGAACACCTTTGGGATGAATTAGAGTGGAGACTGCAAGCCAGGCCTTCTTGTCCACATCAGTGCACAACCTCACAAGTGTGCTTCGGGAAGAATGGTCAAACATTCCCATAGACACAATCCTAAACCTTGTGGACAGCCTTCCCAGAAGAGTTGAAGCTGTTCTAGCTGCAAAGGATGGCCTTTAGGGATGCCATTAAAGTTCATGTGTGTGTAAAGGCAGGCGTCCCAATACTTTTGACAATATAGTGTATCCAATATATATATATATACCCAGTGATAAGCCACATTAAGATCTACAGCGTATATCTTGTAATTTTTAACACTAATATCTAAAATATTAGGACGCCTATATACACTAAGAACTATATTCTGAGATCTAAGATTTGGGATGTCCTTGCATAGAACTATACATTGAGAGATGCATATTAAAATCTACCATATCTACATTGTTCCATGCAACTGATGATTATATTGTGAGAAGTACATTAAGTCTCGAAACGGAGATCAGCAGTATGTATATGGGAGGTGTAGTTAGTCTGGGGTCTTAATACTGGAGTGATGATACCAGAGACCACTGTGTGAGTGCCGGGGAGAAGGCGATGAGAGAGGATCCCGGGGAGGGGTACAGGGGGTAAAGGGGCATGCCTTCATGGTCCAAACTCCTGCCCCAGCTGAGAGAATAGGCAGAGTTCCCATGCTGGAGCTGTCTCCTCAACAACAGCCGGCTACCGGAGTAGAAGCACAGGATATGTCACCTCCCCAGTAGCAAAGCAAATAGTCACTTGCTCCCTTCTCCGTATGCAACTTTCAGAAACAGGCTTAGTAATAGTCAATGGGTGGGGGATAGGGGGCATCCGGCAGCAGCGTTTCACAGCGGGTTCACCTATAAAAGAGTGCGCCGCCTGTTCAGTCCATAACTGATTCAGGCAGGGGCTCTTGAGTTCCTCGCAGTGATAGGGGAGAATGGGGAAGGGGGAGGAGGGCCAGTTATATGCAAACCAGGAGAATTGTCTTAGGGGTGTCCGGAACAAGTGTCTCCAGGGGGGAACATGAGGTGATCAGTCATAAAACCATGGGGTGTAGTGGGAGAAACATCAGGACAAGATTCCGCACTATGTGCAGTGTACTTACGTTCCTGTACCAGCGGCTTTAGACTTCAGGGTCGCCCACCCGAGCCAGGCCGTGGTCTACTCTCTGTCTCCGAGATGTGCGATGTGGCAGTCCCGGTCCTGGGCCCCTGGTATTAGGGCATGGATCCCTGCGTGGTAGCGGGTTCAACCAGTTAGACAAGGGGATCGGCTCCGTGCCCAGGAAGACAAATAGGTCAGGAAGATCTGTGTAGCGGCGCAGCCAGAAGGAATTGTTATCTTTGCAGATGTTTAGCTGGAGGGGAAGCCCCATCGATAAGGCAGCTCCGCGTGTCTCAGGTATTCTGAAAGGGGCTTCAGCATTGCCCTCCGTTGAAGCATAGCTCTAGCAACATCGGCGAAGACGGTGATCTGTGCGCCGTCAAATTCAATCTGGCCTTTTGCCCATGATGCCCGGAGAATCTGTTCCTTCAGTGCATACCGGTGGAGCCGGCAGATTACATTGCGTGGCCGATCTGGGTTGGACGATCTGGGTCCCAATGCCCTATTTACCCTGTCGAACTCCAGAGTGGCAGGGGATCAGAGTCCAGAACCTGTAGCAGTTTCGCTTTCGTTGTTTCTTGGAGGTTCTCAGGACCTGTTGCCTCCGGAAGCCCCCGAAGCTGCAAGTTGTTTCTGCGGCTCCGGTTCTCCAGGTCTTCAAGGTGGAGCTGTGCCTCTGCCAGGCCCTCCTGATGGGAAGAGTGACTCTGCTCCAGCTGGGCAACTCGCTACTCCAGGGCACTCACCGATGATTCCCCTTTGGACAGGCGGACATCCAGGTGTTTCACCTCCATGTGGAGCTGCTGGAAATCGCGTCTGTGTTGTTCTTCCATCCGCTGTACCAGAGCCTCCATGTCGGCTCTGGTCGGGAGGGCGCGAAGCAGGGTCCGGATATTAGTATTCTCCCGGGGGTCCTGAGAGGGGGATCCCAGGCCACGGGAGGAAGCGGCCGAAGGGTCCAGGATAGCCGGCAAGCCTGCCAGAGAGCTCGGTATTAGCTGAGAAGCGGCAGCCATAACTGAGGAACTTGTGCTCGCGGCCTCGTGTTTGCCACGTGTCATTTACAGTACTCTGTAGCTTAGAAAAGTTAAAATGTGCACATCAAGCAATCATTTATCCATTATTTGATGGCTCCATGCTTTAAAAATTAAATAAAACTCACCCAGAACCATAAAAGTTTCTCTATAACCACTTAAGGACCGAGCCTCTTTCTGAGATTTGTTGTTTACAAGTTAAAAACAGTTTTTTTTGCTAGAAAATTACTTAGAAACCCTGAACATTATACATTTTTTTCTAACACCCTAGAGAATAAAATGGCGGTCGTTGCAATACTTTCTGTCACACCGTATTTGCTCAGTGGTCTTTCTTTGGAAAAAATACACTTTTTTGAATTAAAAAATAAGACAACAGTAAAGTTAGCCGATTTTTTTTTATATACTGTGAAAGATAATGTTACGCTGAGTAAATTGATACCCAAAATGTCATGCTTCAAAATTGCGCCCGCTCGTGAAATGGCGACAAATTTTTCCATAGGCGACGTTTAAAAAATTCTACAGGTTGCATGTTTTAAGTTACAGGGAAGGTCTAGGGCTAGATTTATTGCACTCACTCTACCGATCATGGCGATACCTCATATGTTTGGTTTGAAAACTGTTTTCATATGCAGGCGCTACTCACGTATGCGTTCGCTTTGGCACACAAGCTCGTCGGGACAGGGCGCGATAACATTTTTTTATTTTTTACATATTAATTTTACCTTTTATTTTTTATTTTTACACTGTTTTAAAAAAAAATTGTCACTTATATTCCTATTACAAGGAATGTAAACATCCCTTGTAATAGAAAAAAGCATGACAGGACCTCAAAAGACCTCAGATCTCATATTTAGACTAAAATGCAATAAAAAAAATAAAATAAAATTGTCATTTAAAAAAATGATTTAAAAAAATGGCCTTTTAAGAGCTGTGGGCAGAAGTGACGTTTTGACATTGCTTCCGCCCAGCAATTGTATGGAGACGGGTGGGGGCCATCTTCCCCTCACTCGTCTCCATACCCAGTTACCAAAAGGACGCGATTGCACCGGATCACATCGGGAGGGGGACCCTCTCCCGCCACTGATAAAAGTGATCTTGCAGCAAATCCACCACAGAGACCACTTTTATCTTGTAGCGGACCGCCCGCTGAAGGCGGGGATACCGGGGTTATGGGAGCTAGCTGCTGCCATAACAATGATATCCTCCTTCAAACAGCCACCGTATAATGACGGCGGGTGGTCCCTAAGTGGTTAAATAAAATTTACAAAATTTCAGAGACTGGGGGCGTGGCCTAGCACCTGACTGAGATGACTGCCTGATCAGCATGCTCTGACATCTAGGGCTAACATCTCAGCTTCCATAAGCGAAACTGCTTTGACTCACCAGCGAGGAGATGGCCGGGAGAAGCAGTTCTGCCACCTGCTCCTAGGCGGACCAAACCATGCTGCTCAGCCGAACCATTCCGGCGATATTCCGCTCTCAGCAAGCTGACTCGCAGGCCTCTACCCAGACCTCAAGCCATGATGCTGCCAGTCAGCTCAGTCAGCCCAGTGCACACAATCCTAGGGAACAGCCGAACGCTATCAGGCATGTTCCACAGCCGTTCCCGCATCTCAGCATGGTGGATCTGCAGCTAGTAGAGATGGACATAAAAAGCACACTAAAAAAAACTGTAAAATGTGTGGACAATTTAAACCGCCTCTGCCTCACATTAATCCGCGCCTTCAAATTACTCTGTAATCTGCTGCAGCAGACTAAAGCAGCTACTTTAAAAAATGAACATGTAATCAAACAATAAGTCCAAAATCATAAACAACGCGCCAAGTCTCTGATTTGTTATGCTTATTGAAGCAGCGCTAAGTGTCCGATGTTATAAAACACTTTATATAGAACAGATGTTGGAGAGACAGGAAAGTTCAAAATAAAGCTGTGGTCTGTGTATATGAAGATATACGTAGAAATCCTTCCACCAATAATGATCACCGCGTGAGGGGGTCGCCCCCCGTGAGATTGCACTCACCACAATTTCAATAACCACAAGCCTTTGGGTAATGATCTTTGAAAACTCTCCTTCTCCTTAGTTCAACCACCAGGTGGTGCAAAACCCTCTTGGTAAATGTAACATGGGGAGAAAATGAAATGCCATATAGCGTAATATTGCTTGAGAACGTTTATTAAATAATTCACAACATCACACTCCCCCCCGTTTAAAATATGCGTACCAGATACAAAAGTATAATAGAGCATTGAAAAGTGCACTGTGCCTGTATTATTCGTCCTCCGGGAGGAATTCCGGAATGCGCGCTGTATGCAGCTAGTCTTTTCGCTTCCTGGTTACCTTCCGTGGAGCGCACACGTCACTTCCGGTAGATTACGATCCTGACGCGCTTCATCACTTCCGGACGTCGTCTGAGGGCGTAATCTACCAATCGTGAGGCCGGCTTTAAATAACAGTAATGGGTTTGAGCAGCGAATGAGGGAGGCAGATCTGCCAGCCACTCCCACTTCATAATCAATGCTCCCAGAGCTGTCAGCAAAGGAAGACTTTGACTCAATACGCTGAAACTGTTTTAAACACTGCCGACTTCGCTGGGAAAATTGTGACTCATATGTCTTGCTTAAAGATATCTCTTATAAACTTTTTACCTTACATACTTATATCATATATAGCGTTTCTATACATTTTCTACGCATGAATGAGGTACAATAAAGAATATAAAAAATAATAATATAAAAAATAATAAATAATAAAAATGCCAGACATATGTATATTCTTAATGGTGAGAATAAAATAAGAAGCATCCTCCCTTGTATTTACCCTATACCATTACAATCTGCTGTCACCCATCAAGGGTGCGAGCCCTCAACCTGGATATGAATGGATATGAGTAATTTAGAAGGGTAATAATAAATTCAATGCATTGATGGATCTAATCTTAAAATAAATTGAATATGATTACACTATACATGGAGGATGCGTTAAAATGGCTTTACATTCATTTGTAAGAATCAGACTTACATCATTACACCTACTATTCAAAGACCGAATAAATCTAATAAAATGGTAGAAATGTGTATATATATAAAAATTTATATATAAAATAATTATATGGTAATAGAAGTCCAAAAAATACGAATAATATTAATTCTAGGGAATGTTACTAAATTCATTATTGATATGATATTTAAAATTTATATGATAAAAAATTCAAGATTAAAAATTAAAAATTAGAAAAATTATTAGATATATCAAACAGGGACTGTATGCACCTAGACTGAAAGATAACAGAATGTGTGTTATGTGTCGCTAATAAAGCAATTTATATCTAGCTCTATGTTTAGGCCTCGGGGGGAAAGAACATCTACGGAATATATCCACCGGGTTTCGTGTTTCGATAGTTCACGAATACGGTTAATACCTCTCCAGTGGGTTTGGAGATGTTCTATCCCCCAGAATTCCAGACCCTTGGGATCCCTGTTGTGTTTCAACCTGAAATGCAGAGACACATTATGGTCTTTATAACCGTTTTTAATGTTGTTAATGTGCTCTGCAATCCTAATCCGCAACAGCCTTTTGGTACGGCCTATATACATCAGGCCGCAGGGACACCTTAGAGCGTAGACTACATAAGTGCTGTTGCATGTGATAAATTGCTTTATATCAAAAGAGCGATTGTTGACTGGAGATATAAAGTTATTAATGCCCCTCAGAGGTCTGGTGACTTCTCTGCATGCTTTGCAATTTCTGCACGCAAAAAACCCGTTGCGGTCCCAGAACGTCTGTGGTTTTGAGGGGGGATCTAAGACTTTTTTAACTATTTTATCTCCAAAATTCATAGATTTTCTATAGATGAACTGAGGTACAGGTGGAAGAACATTTGTCAATTTTTTGTCCATTAGAAGGATGTGCCAGTGTTCTCTAAAGATATCTTCAACTTCTTTATACTGGGAATGAAATTGTGAGACAAATCCCCATTCGTTATTTCGTTCATTTCCTTTCTTAGAGAGCCTCTCCTGGCTTGGTTCTTGTAGACACTCAGTTCTAGGTACAGCTGCCACTTCTTCTACCACTTTCTGTAGCGTCTCTGGTTTGTATCCTCTCGCCTCGAACCTTTCTACAAGAATTTTTGATTGTAGATGGAATTCAGTGTCTTCGGAACAGTTTCTTCTCACCCTCCTGAGCTGTCCTTTCGGAATATTTTTAAGCCATAGAGGGTGGTGGCCACTAGTGATAGGTAGATAGCTATTCCTATCGGTTTTTTTAAAGAATACCTTGGTCTCTAATTTGTCATTCTTTCTATATATAGTGACATCTAAAAAACTAATCATTTCATTGTGCCAGTTAGAAGTCAATCTAATGTTGTTATCATTACGATTTAAAACTTGTAAAAACTGTTCTAGTGACTCTATTGATCCGGCCCAGATAAAAAACAGGTCATCAATAAAACGTTTGTAAAAGATTAGTTCCGGACGTTGTTCTTTAAAAATGGTCTTGTCTTCCCACTCTGCCATAAAGAGGTTTGCAATGCTCGGCGCGAATTTAGCGCCCATCGCTACGCCTCTCTGTTGTGTATAAAAATTGTTGTCATACCAAAAATAATTATGACCGAGGCAAAAGTCGAGAGCATTCCTTAAAAAAACTTTTTGTTTAAAAGGCAAATCATCTCTTTGGCAGAGGGCCCAATTTAGTGCCAATAGAGCATCGTCATGCTGTATAATGGAATACAACGACGCTACATCGGCTGTTACCAACAGAACTTGTGGTTTGTCCGTTAAATCAACCGCCTGCAAAAAATTCAAGAAGCTTTTTGTATCTCTCAAATACGAGCGAGTGTTTACTACGCTCTTTTGCAGGAAGCAATCCAGATCCTGACCCATTCTTGCAGAGACTGATTCTATACTATTTACTATCGGTCTTGCAGGGGGGTTACTGGGGTCTTTATGGATCTTGGGCAAAGTGTATAATGTGGGTATACGGTTGCTTGAAGGTACCAGATATCGCCTCTCTTTATCGTTCAAAACACCGCTTTTCGATCCCATCTCCACAAGGGTTTTTAATTGATCCTTATAGGCTTTAGTTGGATCTTTCTCCAAGGGCTTGTATGTCACTTGATCAGACAACATCTCAATGATCTGACCATGATACATCTCCTTCGGGAGTATCACCACTCCTCCTCCCTTGTCAGCTGGCCTTATAATAATTTCTTTCCTTTTTTCTAGACTGGAGATTCCTTCGCTAATATGTCGCATGTTTATTTCTTTCTTTGGTTTAAGATGTTCCAAATCCCGTAAGATCAGTCCTTTGAAGACCTCCACTTGATGATTTGGGTTATTTAGAGGATTAAACAGAGACCTATTTTTCAAACCACTATTGATCACTTCAGTAGGTTTATGTACAATAGCGGTACTAGGAGGAGGATTACAACCTAAGAAGTATTTTTTGATGTTCAATTTTCTGATATATTTGTGAACATCAATAAAGACATCAAACTTATTGATGGGCTTTTTCAAGCCACATTTGAGACCAAGGTTTAAAATATTAGTTTCCTTCTGTGTTAATTTCACTTTGGACAAATTGAAAATACCCCCTACTCGGACCCCCTTCTTCTTTTTTTGGATTCTAGATCCTGCCCTACAGCCTGTGTATTGTTTTTGTCTATGGCTGATTGCTGAGGGTGGTTCTTTTGTAGTTGCTGTTCCTTCCAATAAGGTGTTTTTAGATAATTCCAGGGTTGTGGTCCTCTGTGCTGGGCCAGAGATTGAGGGCCTCTGTACTGGGATGGGGGTTGTGGATTCCTGTACTGATTTGGAGTTTGAGGGTGCGAAGGAGGCCTCCATCTGTGTGGAGGCCCCCCACGTCCCCTCCGCTGGAAGCCCCTCCCTCTTCCTAAAAAAGGACGGGTTTGAGGTTGACCATCATACTCTGAGTTTGTTTGGTACCCTTGTAATGGCTGAAATCTATTGTGTAGCGGTACATTAGACAACCCAGGTAGCTGATCATCCTTTTGATTATTTTCCCTTTGTTTACCATATTTCCTCACACCTCTTCCTTTTCCTCCCCTTCTTTGTATGGGGGTGGAAAACTTAGGAGTAGAGGTTTTCGGAGAATATGCAATGTCTTCTATGAAATCATTTTCATATACATGATGATTAGTAGACATGGAATTGGGAATATTAGGTGCTTGCGTGGGGACCTGTGATCTCTGAATAGGTGCTCCCGTCCCTTCTTTATTGCTGGGAACTGGCTGCCAAGAATACATACGGTTAATTTTAAAATCTTCCAGATCCCTGTGATATTTTTTTATTTTCTTTTTTTGTGTTTCTTTATCTACTTTTTCTAGTCTTTTTGGACTCTATTGTTAAAATCAATGATTAACTGACTGTCTTTGATGGGCTCTAATTGTTGTTGTAGGTCAGTGATTTTTAATTCAATATTTGCCATTTTACGTTTCTTCCTTTGGAGCACTAGTTCCTGTAATTTGAAACCAACTCCATTGAAGAAATCTAACCACTCCTGAGCTGAGCCTTGATCATCCAGCCCATCCTGTGGGGCCACGTCCCACCTTAGGCTTCTTATGATAATTTTCTCTTTGATGTATTGCTCAAGAGTGCAAATATCCCACCAGGTGCGTACTTGTTTCTCTAAAATATGGCTCAATGCAGACAAAGCTCCATTATAATTAACCTCTGTGGTGGTAGGTTCATTGCCGATCCGCCTCCCTCATTCGCTGCTCAAACCCATTACTGTTATTTAAAGCCGGCCTCACGATTGGTAGATTACGCCCTCAGACGACGTCCGGAAGTGACGAAACGCGTCAGGATCGTAATCTACCGGAAGTGACGTGTGCGCTCCACGGAAGGTAACCAGGAAGCGAAAAGACTAGCTGCATACAGCGCACATTCCGGAATTCCTCCCGGAGGACGAATAATACAGGCACAGTGCACTTTTCAATGCTCTATTATACTTTTGTATCTGGTACGCATATTTTAAACGGGGGGAGTGTGATGTTGTGAATTATTTAATAAACGTTCTCAAGCAATATTACGCTATATGGCATTTCATTTTCTCCCCATGTTACATTTACCGAGAGGGTTTTGCAACACCTGGTGGTTGAACTAAGGAGAAGGAGAGTTTTCAAAGATCATTACCCAAAGGCTTGTGGTTATTGAAATTGTGGTGAGTGCAATCTCACGGGGGGCGACCCCCTCACGCGGTGATCATTATTGGTGGAAGGATTTCTACGTATATCTTCATATACACAGACCACAGCTTTATTTTGAACTTTCCTGTCTCTCCAACATCTGTTCTATATAAAGTGTTTTATAACATCGGATACTTAGTGCTGCTTCAATAAGCATAACAAATCAGAGACTTGGCGCGTTGTTTATGATTTTGGACTTATTGTTTGATTACATAAAAAGCACACTGACCGCTGCAATATCAGTTCTGAAAACTGATCTTAGAGCTGTGACCTGCCGCCTAGAGGCTGTGGAATCAACGGCCATGACGCATGGAGCAGTAATAAGGCAGGTACAGCAGGTCACCAATACACATGCCCAGCATCTCATTGAGATGCATCGCCACATCGAAGACCTTGATATAGGGGGCGAAGGCGCAACCTGCGCATTAGGGGGATCCCAGAAACAATAGAAGGCCCTCAGTTACAACCAGCGGTGTGGGCAATATGCAATACACTCCTTGGGGGACCTCCAGATGCTCCCATAGAGATGGAGAGATGTCACAGGGCCCTTAGGCCTAGAGGTCGAGATGGGGATCCTCCTAGGGATACAGTATGATGCCTGGTTAGCTTCACCCAGAAGGAAGACATAATACATTTAGCCTGCAATCAAGAACAGCTGCAACATGAAGGCTCTCCCATACAAATTTTCCAAGATCTATCTCCTATCACACTCCAGCATAGAAGGGAGCTCTGCCCCTTTCTCAACGTTTTGTGGGACAAACATATTATGTAGGGAAGGGAGGAAGTGCCAGTTGAGGTATCTGTTAGGGGATCTAGAGGTACGTTAAAGCCACCACCCAAAATTAGGAGACCCAATTGAAAGAGCATGATTTTCGCAATGCCCTCCAGCAGAAATGTGACTTGTCTGGAGTTGGGGCAGTATACATTAGCTAAAGTCGCCGGCCTATTTCTCCACAAGCCCCTCAGGAAAATAAATCTACCCTCTGGATCTAATAGTTGGTCCTTTATATCAAAAGATAACGCTTTAGAGAGCAGTATGGAGACTCCATTAGTCTTAGAGTCAGGGCAGGTGGCATGATAAGCTGTGGGAAAGCGGTTATTATGGAAGCGTGGGGCTGAGCCCGATTTAAAGTGTGTTTCTTGAATAAAAAGGATTTGTGCCCTAAGCCGGTGTGCTTCTGCAAGGACACTGCTGCGTTTTTCAGGGATGTTTAAGTGGCGGCACTTAAAACCATGAAACCATGTAAAAGTCTAGGCCCGGAAGGCCTTACGGCCCTATATTATAAGACATTCTCAGACATTCTGGCGCCAAGCTTTCTTAAAGCGTTTAATTCGCTTTCCACCGATTCTTGTAAATCGGAAAGACTGCTCGAAGCTTATATATCTGTTATTCCCAAGGAAGGGAAGGACCCCACTAATGTCACCAGCTATCGCCCAATCATCCTCCTTAATGTGGACATCAAGCTCTTTGCCAAAATCCTGGCAAATCGCTTGTCTTACCACATACCGGCTTGGGTGGGCCTAGATCAGGTAGGGTTTGTCCCTGGAAGAGAGGCAAGGGACAATACCATTAAGGCTCTGAACCTGCATACCTGGCTTACTTCTTCTCAACGGGTGGGCTTCTTCCTGGCAATGGACGCAGAGAAGGCATTTGACAGAGTGGCTTGGGACTATATGGTTTTGACCTTGCTGGGGCTCAGACCCTGTATGCAGGGCTTTATCCTATCATTATATGCTAGCCCCAGAGCTAGGGTTAAGGTCAATGGGCATCTGTCGGATGCCTTCTCCATCCATAATGGAACCAGACAGGGATGCCCCCTTTCTCCCTTGCTTTATATATGGTACTTATGCTAGAACCCCTCCTCCGTTGCATCCGAGTCAATCCAGATGTCAAAGGCATACGGATACGGGAACGAGAGTTTAAGATTGCGACCTTTGCGGATGATGTTCTAATTTTTCTTTCTTCACCGCTAATGTCCTTACCCAATCTTTTGCAAATTCTGGAGCACTTTAAACTCCAGTCAACCTTAAAAATCAAGTATTCCAAATCATTTGCTTTGAACTTTTCCCTACCCACAGAACTGGCCAAGCAATGTCAACTTAATTTTCCCTTTCAATGGAAAGCAGGAGCCATACACTACATGGGTATCCAACTCCCCGCTGACCTAGCAGAGCTCTACAGCAGAAACTTCCAGATGGAATTACAGAGTATACGCCAAGATCTACAAAAATGGGATAAACCCACCATCTCCTGGTTTGGGTGAGCGTCCATCCTTAAAATGACGATCTTCCCCCGGCTACTCTACAAACTTCAAACACTACCTAAACGCCTACCACCTACTTTTTTTGGACTTTACAAGTCCATATGTAGGACCTTCCTTTGGTGCAATAACCCCCCAAGGATAAGCTGGATGAAGCTGGTGCTCCCTAATGCCCCGTACACACGGTCGGATTTTCCAATGGAAAATGTCCGATCGGAGCTTGTTGACAGAAATTCCGACTGTGTGTGGGCTCCATCGGACATTTTCCATCGGATTTTCCGACACACAAAGTTGGAGAGCAGAAGATAAAATTTTCCGACAACAAAATTCCGATCGTGTGTACACAAATCCGACGGACAAAGTGCCATGCATGCTCAGAATAAATAAAGAGATGAAAGCTATTGGCCACTGCTCCGTTTATAGTCCAGACGTACGTGTTTTATGTCACCGCGTTTAGAACGATCGGATTTTTCGACAACTTTGTGCGATCGTGTGTAGACAAAACAAGTTTGAGCCAACATCCGTCAGAAAAAAACCTAGGATTTTGTTGTCGGAATGTCCGAACAAAGTCCGACCGTGTGTACGCCCTATAAGGCGTGTGGAGGAATTGGTCTCCCTGACCTGCAACACTATTACCAGGCAGTTCATTTAGCACGAAACATCGACTGGAGAGTGCATAGCCGATATAAAGACTGGGTGACTTTAGAATACCTGATAACGAACTCTGATTTATGTTATGCACCTTGGCTCTCTAGAGAACACATATCTCCAAAGGCTTTAACCCATCCCCAAGTTGAAGCCACCCTACATGAATTTGATAGGGTTTGCGCTGTACACACAGTCTCGGCTAAATTATGCCCCATTACTCCAGTGAGAGGCAACCCAGACTTTCCTCTAGGGTTATCCAGAACCTTCCTGAAATCCGAATGGCCACATGCGGAAATGCTGGCTAAACACTATTTTCAAAGAGGCCACTTTTTGCGGCAAAATTATCTTGCTGAGCTCTCTGACACGGGTTAATTTTCATTCTGGCCTTATATCCAGCTTAAACACTTTCTAGATGATCTGTCCCACAAAAAAGGCTTTACAAAGATCCCTACAATCATGGAGTCACTCTGTTCTCGTTTGACCCCCCAAAGTCATGTCATATCCATGCTCTATCCTTCCTTATTTGGAGAATCCTCCGCACTTCTACACTGAGAACATACCTATTGGGAATCTGCCCTGGGCTCTCAGATAGACGAGGAGAGCTGGTACGGCATACATTTGTACATTCACAAAGGGTCCTTGAATGTCTCTGTTCAGGAAAATGGGTACAAATTGAAAATCCGCTGGTATCTCCCCCTCTGTCTCTGATCAATGCTAGTGTTGAGGCAAAGAGTCGGGTACATTTCTCCATATTTGGTGGGACTGCCCAGCGCTCCACCCCTTCTGGCATAAAGTACATGACTTGACAACAACAGTGTCCTTGCTCCCACTGGAGTTTTGCCCAGCACAGTATCTCCTACATCTAGCTAATATTCCTAAAAAAGGGACTATAAGTTGGTTGCCACGCACATGATTAATGCTGCTAGGATGTGTATACCAGTCCATTGGCGGTCTGCATCCCCGCCTTCCATGACTGAATGGTTTATTTGAGATGGAGATGGAGGAACTGATCTATACTGCCTTGGATAATATTTCCAAAGTCACTGCTATATGGGAAGCCTGGACAACCTTCAAAAGATCCCAACTATACCAAGACCTTATAAATACTGAAAACTAATGTTACTATTTTGGGCTCATAGAGTCATCTATGTATATGCTCTATTCAAATGTTTTCAATAAAATGTTTATGCAAAAAAAAAAAAAAAGACAAAATTTCATTATACCATCCTTTTATACAAAATTAACCAAAAACCATTAAAGTTTCTCTTTAACCATATCTGATGTTTAAATATTTATTCAAATGTATCCTGCTGTAGTCTTAAAAAGACTTTTGAACTCCACAACATCAGAAAATCTTTCCCAGATTTGAGTTTATTTCTAAACATACTTAGCAGTCTGTAGGAGAGTCATGGAACACAATCATATATACAAGTCAGCCAAGTGGCAAATTGGTTCCTGTCTTGCTTACGTCAGTCTATAGATATAATCGGTTTAATTAGAGTAACAAACCATTTTGAATGAAACTGAAACAAGTGCATTTTAAAAGAAGCAGATATTTATTTACTAGCTTTATTATTTTCAGCTGTTATAAAATATCAAATTCCAGATACCCATCATCACCTCATTTTGATCACAGAGTAAATGTAATGAATGGTAGGATAATGTGGATACATAATTAAAGTACAGTGTATTTATTTTAGACAAGGGCAACTCAGGAATGAGCATTATTGTAGACCCTGGGGTTGATTTCCCAAAGGCAAATAGGCTGCTCACTTTGCAAGGGAATTTTCCTGTAGCTTTGTAAATGTGGAGAAAATTCATTTTGCAAAGAATACCCAATCACCTGCAAGGAAAATAAAAACGTAAAAATGTATTTTTGCTTGCACATTGTTGGATGATGAAAATCAACAGAGCTTTACCTTATTTACTAAACTAAGGGAGAATTCCTTTACAAAGTAAAAAGCCTCTGTGTACAACCTGTTTGATTTTAGTAAACCAATCCTATGGTGTGGAGATTGATGTTTTACTCGTATGTCCATTCTATTCCAGTCATCTTCTAAATATTCCACAATACACACCCTATTTATGAGGATTGGCAGCTGTTGCTGTTAGTGAATTCTCTGTTTGAATTCCAGGGTAGTCATAAGGCAAAGAAGTCAATGTGTTGCCAGTGGGAGAAGTCAGACTTACCACATGTCTTATAATATGGGGCTTCCCGTCAAGTCTAGTGGTTATCTGGGAGCTGTGCAAAACTATGCCAATTCTCTTATGTCTTCCCCTGCAACAACAGACCATGGCAAAATTGATTTATGGCTTGTTGAGAACAATGAGAAGCAGTGATATAGTGATGGTGTTAAGGCAACTCTCCTTGAGAAAACAACTACTGTATACAAAAGACTTTAAAGATATATAAAACATATAAAATTATGATGAGATGGTATCGATGCCCAGTAGACTTACATAACGTCAATGATGATAACCAGGAGATTTGCTGGAGATGTTTTAAAGAAAGGGGTACAATGACACATATGGTATTACTGCCCAGTGGTGATGGATTTCTGGGAAAAGATATTTCATATTTGTCATATGTACAGGACGCCAAGGTTGGGTCCTGGATGGGTGCTATATAGCACCAATATTTGGGTTATGGTCCCTTTAAGAGAAGTGTGGTAGTATTAAGGGGGTCACCCAGGACGGGTGAGGAATTCCCGGAAATAGCTTTAATCAGGAGAGGACTGACTCATAGTTCTCTCTGTGTTAATAAAGAGATATTTGGGATCCGGAATTTCGGAGGCTCTGAAGTAATATTTGGGTGGGAAAGAGCCTGCACCCCTGACTACAGGGATTCCAGCACACACAGGGTTAAGAGTTTCCAGGAAGCAGCTGTTAAAGGCAGGAAGTAGTGCTAGGAGTTGTGGTGAGGAGGAATTAGTGAATATACCTGTCTTGAAGAGCTGTGAGCCTGCTGGGGGCTACTAAAAAGATTCAACAAGGACTCTTAAACCCTTGGGTCGAAGACCCACTTTTACTTTGTGCTGAAGATAAGCGGACTTTGTTTTGCATTTTTGTGCCTGTGTGCTGCTGGAAGCCTTATTTTGATTTGCTTGCTGATAATAAAAGCCTTTTTGTTTAAAGTTTAACGGCTTTGTACCCAAACTTTACAACTGGTGGAGAATGCGGGCAGAAGTGCATTTGCAGCAGCAAAAGCCATTTAAAACTGAAAACTGACATTTAAAGAGACAGTGTATCTATGGCATGTCTTGGGTGAAATCAGCTCAGACACTACAAACAGTAGAAAAAAAAAACATTGAGGAGGTCATCAAGGCATTGGCGCAAGCCACCGTGACCCAGCAGCTAGCTTCTGCAGAGGCAAACCATCACCATGAGGAAGCGATGGCTCAGCAGCAGCAGGCCCTGGCACAGGCTGTAGCTGCACAGCAGGAAAGCACATGGTTGCTATCCGCCCAATTTACTGCCCAGCAGGAGTCCACTCAGGCACAGGTGGCTGCCTTGCAGGAGGCAGTGCAGCGCCTGGCTCAGGGACGGGAGCAAGCGGTCGTCGCTGCTGGCAACCAAGTGTCCGTGAGGGCCAGCCATTTCTTGCAAAAACTGACATCCAGCGATGATGTAGAGGCCTTTCGCACTACCTCTGAGAGGATAGCGGAGAGAGATGGGTGGCCCCATGACCAATGGGCTGGCATTATCTCCCCTTTCTTTACCGGTGACCTGCAAAAGCCTACTTTGACCTTCCGGCTGAACACATCAGCGACTATGAGCATCTGAAGGCAGAGATCCTGGCCCACCGGGAGTGACCACAGCCGTCCGGGCTCAAAGGATGCACCGCTGGAGGTATAAAAGTGACCAATCACCCAGGTCCCAAATGCACAAACTGGTACAGCTGGTCAAAAAATGGCTGCAACCAGAGAAGCTGACAGGCCCACAAATGGTGGAACAGGTGGTGATGGACTGTTACCTGCGGTCTCTGCCAGATGACCTACAGCCCGTGGTAAGCCATTGAGACCCTGCAACTGCTGACCAGCTGGTAGAGTTGGTCGAAAGGTACACCATGGTGGAGGACCTGCTCGGGCCTGCCAAGCATCGGGAACCCACACCAAGGGCAACCAGGCCAGCCACAGCACCTAGGGGAGAAGCCCTGCCAAACGATGGAACTCGCAAACCTGCATCATCTTCCACAGAACCACGGAGGTTGGTTCCTGTCCCAAGGATGGAGGACATACAGTGTTGCAGATGTCGGTCCTGTGGGCATACCCGGGCACAATGCCCACTTCAGGAGGAGCCTATGGATTGCGGGATTGGTCTGAGAAGCTCCTTCTATGTGTAAAGACCATGTGCCACTCATCTTGATCTGGCTGCAGGATGGTTTGAGTGTGAAGTGTGGGTGAACCACCTTCTTGCCAGGGCTCTACTGGACTCCGGTAACATGGTGATGCTGGTACATGCCAAGGTGCTCGGGAGACTCGGCCCCATAAGTAAGACACTACGGGTAGTGTGTATACATGGGGAGACCAGGGAGTATCCCCTATTTCCGGTGACTGTTTCCTATGACTGTACCTCAGTGACACAAGAGGTTGGGGTGGTAAGAAGTCTGATACATGACATCATAGTGGGGCGTGACTGCCCATTGTTTATTGAACTATGGAACCAGGTACAGACGGGGCTGCCAGGACAGCCAGGGGAACTGGGGACACTGGGCCTTTTGGGGCCAAACCTTGAGGGGTCTGCTCCAGAACCACCTGCAACACACACCCGTCATTTTGAGATACCTGTCACTGATAATAACATTTCATAAAATATGAATATAGTTGATAATGCTCATCTTTCAGGTCTCAAGACCGAGTTGACCTTGGGGGGGGGATTTCTTCAATACAGGTCATGTTGGGGGAGGACGAATCTTACCTATTGCAGACCTTGATTGAGGAGGAGGAGGGGAAGACTTCCTCTAGGCTAGTGCACCCAGATTTGGGGGTGTCCAGGGGTGTGTTTGGCACCGCGCAGCTACAGGACCCCACTTTAGTCAATCCTCAGGAGCAGGTATTAGTTATTAATGGAGTCCCACAAGTGCCTGGTGCCAAACAAAGGTTTCCTCACTTTGCATTGAACAGGGATTTGCTTTATATAGTGGCTGAAAGCCGAGGGGAAACTGTGGAGCAGTTGCTGGTTCCCCAGTCGTATCGGCGGATGCTCCTTGATTTAGCCCACAACGATGCACTGGGGGGACACCTGGGGGCTGAAAAAAAGGAAGCCAGGATAACTGACAGGCTTTACTGGCCAGGGGTAAAGACTGAGGTGAAAAGGTACTGTGCGTCCTTCCCCACTTGCCAGATAACCGCTCCTGTGTCCCACTACAGAAACCCCCTGGTACCCCTGCTATAATTGAGGTGCCATTTGAACAGATTGCTATGGATCTGGTGGGGCCCTTAGTAAAGTCAGCCAGGGGACACCAATATATATTAGTAGTCCTGGATTACGCAACTACGTTTCCTGAAGCAGCCCCTTTAAACTTTTCTAAACTTCCTCTAAGGCCATTTCCCGGGTGTTGTTTCAAATGTTCTTATGAACTGGGTTCCCCAAGGAGATACTGACGGACCAGGGCACTCCTTTCATGTCAAAGGTGATGGTAGACATGTGCAAGCTGTTTCAGATCAAGCAGTTGTAGACGTCCGTCTATCACCCGCAGACAGATGGCCTCGTTGAGAGATTTAATAAGACCCTAAATTCAATGTTAAAAACGGTGGCCCAGAAGGACGGGAAGGACTGGGACATGTTGCTTCCTGCCCTGTTATTTGCCATCCAAGAGGTTCCACAGGCATCCACGAGCTTCTCGCCGTTTGAACTGGTATACGGGCAAAGACCCCCGTGGACGGCTGGATCTAGTGAAAGAAACCTGGGAAAGTGAGTCCTCACCACACAAAATGGTTGTAGAACATATCACTCAAATGCAGGAGAGGGTGGCTAGAGTGATGCCATTAGTGAGGGAGCATCTCCAGAAGGCCCAGGATGCCCAGAGGAGGGTGTACAACTGGTCCGCTAACATCAGGCAGTTTCAAGTGGGAGACCGGGTGGCTGTTCTGATTCCCACAGTAGAGAGTACATTTTTAGGCAAATGGCAGGGTCCATTTGAGGTGGTGGAAAAAGTGGGTGAGGTGAACTACAGTGTGCACCAACCTGGCAAAAGGAAACCGTACCAAATTTATCACATCAATTTGTTAAAACCCTGAAGAGATTGAGAACAGGTGTCCGCTGTGGTAGGCTTCAATGCAGGAGACTCTGCCGGAATTGACCTGGTGCAGGTTGCTGCTACCCTCTCTAAGCCTCAAACTCAACAAACGAAGGAGTCTCTGCAGAGAAACAGAACAATGTTTTCAGGGTGAATGGTCGAGTCCACCCTGCGTTACTGTAATGACTTTAGGAAACTTAATGAAGTGTCCAAGTTTGATGCCTATCCGATGCCCTGGGTAGACAAGTTAATTGAAAGGTTGGTTTCCGTCCGGTCCATCACCACGTTGGACCTCACAAAAGGGTACTGGCAGATTCCCCTCACAAAAAGAAGCCAGAGAGAAAACTTCTTTTTTCACTCTCGAAGGCCACTTCCAGTATAAGAGGATGCCATTTGGTTTACACACGGCCCCTGCCACGTTCCAAAGGTCAATGGACAAAACGTTACGCCCCCATCGACAATACACCTCTGTCTACCTGGATAATATTGTAATTTTTAGCACTGATTGGGAGTCCCATCTTCCCCGGGTTCAGGCAGTCATAGACTCTCTGAGGAAAGCAGGGTTCACAATTAACCCTGAGAAATGTGTGGTTGGGTTGGAGGAGGACAGGTACCTAGGGTACATTGTGGGTAGGGGGCTAGTGAAACCACAGTTGAAAAAGGTAGAAGCCATACAGAACTGGCCCCGTCCACTAACCAAAACATAGGTCAGAGCATTTCTGGGCATAGTTGGTTACTACCGAAGGTAGTAATGATCAAATGAAATACGGATGCTGAAGAAGCCTTTCAGAAGCTTAAGGTGGCATTGTGCCAGCATCCAGTGCTTGTGGCTCCAGATTTTGCGAAAGAGTTTGTGGTGCAGACAGATGCCTCAAGTGAGGGCTTAGGAGCAGTATTGTCTCAAGAGGTCAATGGGGAAGAGCACCCAGTAGTTTTTTTGAGTTGGAAGTTTGACGACAACGGAGAAAAACTATGCTGTGGTAGAGAGGGAGTGTCTGGCCATCAAGTAGGCTCTGGACTCCCTACGATAGTTTCTCCTAGGTAGGAGGTTTTGCTTGGTTTCAGACCATGCCCCATTGACCTGGATGAGACAAAACAAGCACACCAATGCCAGGGTGACAAGGTGGTTCCTTTCTCTCCAAGAGTTTAATTGCAGGGTAGAGCATAGACCCGGGAAACAACATCAGAATGCTGATGCGCTCTCCCGAGTCCATTGTATGGTGTTAAACGGTGCCTCCAACACCTCTGCGTTGAGGCAGAGGGGGAAATATGTACAGGACGCCAAGGTTGGGTCCTAGACAGGTGCTATATAGCAACGGGATTTGGGTTATGGTCCCTTTAAGGGAAGTGTGGTAGTATTCAGGGGGTCACCCAGGAGGGGTGAGAAATTCCCGGGAATAGCTTTAATCAGGAGAGGACTGACTCGCAGTTCTCTCTGTGTTAATAAAGATATATTTGGGACCCAGAATTTCGGAGGCTCTGAAGTGATATTCGGGTGGGAAAGAGCCTCCACCCCTGACTACAGGGATTCCAGCACACACGGGGTTAAGAGCCTCCAGGAAGCAGCTTTTAAAGGCAGGAAGTAGTGCTAGGAGTTGTGGTGAGAAGGAGTTGATGAATACACCTGTCTTGAAGAAAATATAAAGAAAGAAATTGCGCTAGGTGTGTGATATATAAAAAACATATAAATTACTAAAAATTAAACCGTGAAACATATCCTGCTGCTAACTACTATAACCCTGATATGGGGCACAAAGAGATAAATGTATATATAAAAGTGCAGCGCCGGATAATAAACCAATGATTTACCAAGTGAACATAATACAGGTGAAAGCCAGTAAATTAGAATATTTTGAAAAACTTGATTTATTTCAGTAATTGCATTCAAAAGGTGTAACTTGTACATTATATTTATTCATTGCACACAGACTGATGCATTCAAATGTTTATTTCATTTAATTTTGATGATTTGAAGTGGCAACAAATGAAAATCCAAAATTCCGTGTGTCACAAAATTAGAATATTGTGTAAGGGTTAAATTTTGAAGACACCTGGTGCCACAAACTAATCAGCTGATTAACTCAAAACACCTGCAAAGGGCTTTAAATGGTCTCTCAGTCCAGTTCTGAAGCCTACACAAACATGGGGAAGACTTCAGATTTGACAGCTGTCCAAAAGGCGACCATCGACACATTGCACAAGGAGGGAAAGACACAAAAGGTTATTGCTGAAGAGGCTGGCTGTTCTCAGAGCTCTGTGTCCAAACACATTAATAGAGAGGCAAAGGGAAGGAAAAACTGTGGTCAGAAAAAGTGTACAAGCGATAGGGATCACCGCGCCCTAGTCAAGATTGTGAAAAAAAACCCCTTCAAAAATGTGGGGGAGATTCACAAGGAGTGGACAGCTGCTGGAGTCAGTGCTTCAAGATCCACCACCAAGAGACGCTTGAAAGACATGGGTTTCAACTGCCGCATACCTCGTGTCAAGCCACTGTTGACCAAGAAACAGCGCGAAAAGCGTCTCACCTGGGCTAAGGAAAAAAAGAGCTGGACTGCTGCTGAGTGGTCCAAAGTCATGTTTTCTGACGAAAGCAAATTTTGCATTTCCTTTGGAAATCGAGGTCCCAGAGTCTGGAGGAAGACAGGAGAGGCACAGGATCCACGTTGCCTGAAGTCTAGTGTAAAGTTTCCACCATCAGTGATGGTTTGGGGTGCCATGTCATCTGCTGGTGTCGGTCCACTCTGTTTCCTGAGATCCAGGGTCAACGCAGCCGTCTACCAGCAAGTTTTAGAGCACTTCATGCTTCCTGCTGCTGACCTGCTCTATGGAGATGGAGATTTCAGGTTCCAACAGGACTTGGCGCCTGCACACAGCGCAAAATCTACCCGTGCCTGGTTTACGGACCATGGTATTTCTGTTCTAAATTGGCCAGCCAACTCCCCTGACCTTAGCCCCATAGAAAATCTGTGGGGTATTGTGAAAAGGAAGATGCAGAATGCCAGACCCAACAACGCAGAAGAGTTGAAGGCCACTATCAGAGCAACCTGGGCTCTCATAACACCTGAGCAGTGCCAGAAACTCATCGACTCCATGCCACGCCGCATTAATGCAGTAATTGAGGCAAAAGGAGCTCCAACCAAGTATTGAGTATTGTACATGCTCATATTTTTCATTTTCATACTTTTCAGTTGGCCAACATTTCTAAAAAATCCCTTTTTTGTATTAGCCTTAAGTAATATTCTAATTTTGTGACACACGGAATTTTGGATTTTCATTTGTTGCCACTTCAAATCATCAAAATGAAATGAAATAAACATTTGAATGCATCAGTCTGTGTGCAATGAATAAATATAATGTACAAGTTACACCTTTTGAATGCAATTACTGAAATAAATCAAGTTTTTCAAAATATTCTAATTTACTGGCTTTCACCTGTATATATGTTTGCACTAAAGTGAAATATATATCATAATCAAAAATATCCAGTGAAAAAAATCAGGTGAAAAAAATCAGGTAAAAAAAGGTCCATACATAAAATTAATGTCTAATGCCGCGTACACACGGTCGGACTTTTCGTCTACAAAAGTCCAACGGACGCTGACGGACTAAAGCTGGCTGGTAATCCGATCGTGTGTGGGCTTCTCCGGACTTTCAACGTACTTTTTTAGCCTCAAATCCGACGTACTTTAGATTTGAAACATGCTTCAAATCTTTACTTCGTAACTACGACGGACCCCGAAATCCGCTCGTCTGTGTGCTAGTCCGACGGACAAAAAGCCACGCTAGGGCACCTATTGGCTACTGGCTATGAACTTCCTTATTTTAGTCCGGTGTACGTCATCACGTACGAATCCGTCGGACTTTTGTGTGGTCGTGTGTAGGCAAGTCCGTTCGTTAGAAAGTATGCCGCAAGTCCGCCGCAAGTCCGCCGAAAGTCTGCCGGAAGTCTGTCGGACAGGCTGTCTGACTTTTGTAGACGAAAAGTCCGACCGTGTGTACGCGGCATTAGAGAAAATATGTGCATAATAAACACATAATGTGACAACAAAAAAGTTCATAAGTGAAGGTTTCCCAATAAAAGAATTCCAATACAGGAACCAGGGTCTATATTCTCCAACACTTGTGCTGTCCGTCACCTTACAATAGATAATGGAGGCTTACCAGAAAGCCTGCAACCGCTCTTCTCAGGGGGCTCAAAACAGGCTTAGTAGAAACAGCAGGGACACTGTTAAGGATTCCCAGGTGACCAACTGGCATCAGTAAGGAGTAACTTCCATAGCTCACTTCCAGGAGAAAAGTTCTGCGCACCAATGGATGACCGAAGGGGCAAGAGCGCACCAATGGACGACCGATGAGACAGGAACTGCGCACCACTGCTAGTCATCTTCAAGAGACCTGAGAAGTGTTATCTCCTTTCCTTATAAATGTAAACACTCGCATTTATAAAAAAAGGAGGTAACACTTCTCAGGTCTCTTGCAGATAACTAGCAGTGGCTATCTATTGGTGCGCAGTTCCTGTCTCATTGGTCATCCATGGGTGCCCCTTCGGTCATCCAATGGTGCGCAGCACTTATCTTCTGGAAGTGAGATATGGAAGTTACTCCTTACTGATGCCAGCTGGTCACCTGGGAATCCTTAACAGTGTCCCTGCTGGATTTTTTTGATTATGATATATATTTCACTTTAGTGCGAACATATATATTATGTTCACTTGGTAAATCATTGGTTTATTATCCGGCGCTGCACTTTTATATATACATTTACCAGTCTTGAAGAGCTGTGAGTCTGCTGGGGGCTACTAAAAAGATTCAACAAGGACTGTTAAACCCTTGGGGTGAAGACCCATCTATGAACTGTATGTGCCTTTTTACTTTTACTTTGTGCTGAAGATAAGTGGACTTTATTTTGTATTTTTGTGCTTGCGTGCTGCTGGAAGCCTTATTTTGATTTGCTTGCTTAAAATAAAAGCCTTTTGTTTAACCACTTAAGGACCGCCTCACGCCGATGTACGTCGGCAAGGCGGCACGGGCAGGCAAAATCACGTACATACACGTGATTTGCCTCCCGCGTGTGGGGGGTCCAATCGGACACCCCCCCGGTGCCCAAGTCGGTCCTGTTTTGTCCCCCGGTGATCGGAGGTGAGGGGGAGGCCATCCGTTCGTGGCCCCCCCCTCGCGATCGCCGCCGGCCAATGAGAACATTCCTTTGCTGCTGTATGCTAAACAGCAGCAAAGGAAATTATGTCATCTCTCCTCGGCTCGGTATTTTCCGTTCCGGCGCCGAGGAGAGAAGACTGAAATGTGAGTGCACCAAACACACACACACAGTAGAACATGCCAGGCACACAAAACACCCTGATCCCCCCCCGATTACCCCCCAATCACCCCCCAATCACCCCCCCCCCCCCCCGTCACAAACTGACACCAAGCAGTTTTTTTTTTTTGTTTTTTTTTTTCTGATTACTGCATTGGTGTCAGTTTGTGACAGTTACAGTGGTAGGTCAGTTAGGGTTAGCCCCCTGTAGGTCTAGGGTACCCCCATAACCCCCCCTAATAAAGTTTTAACCCCTTGATCACCCCCCATCACCAGTGTCACTAAGCGATCATTTTTCTGATCGCTGTATTAGTGTCACTGGTGACGCTAGTTAGGGACGTAAATATTTAGGTTCGCCGTCAGCGTTTTATAGCGTCAGGGACCCCCATATACTATCTTATAAATGTTTTAACCCCTTGATTGCCCCCTAGTTAACCCTTTCACCACTGATCACCGTATAACCGTTACGGGTGATGCTGGTTAGTTTGTTTATTTTTTATAGTGTCAGGGCACCCGCCGTTTATTACCGAATAAGGGTTTAGCCCCCTGATCGCCCGGCGGTGATATGCGTCACCCCAGGCAGCGTCAGATTAGCGCCAGTACCGCTAACACCCACGCACGCAGCATACTCCTCCCTTAGTGGTATATTATCTGAACGGATCAATATCTGATCCGATCAGATCTATACTAGCGTCCCCAGCAGTTTAGGGTTCCCAAAAATGCAGTGTTAGCGGGATCAGCCCAGATACCTGCTAGCACCTGCGTTTTGCCCCTCCGCCCAGCCCAGCCCACCCAAGTGCAGTATCGATCGATCACTGTCACTTACAAAACACTAAACGCATAACTGCAGCGTTTGCAGAGTCAGGCCTGATCCCTGCGATCGCTAACAGTTTTTTTGGTAGCATTTTGGTGAACTGGCAAGCACCAGCCCCAGGCAGCGTTAGGTTAGCGCCAGTAGCGCTAACACCCACGCACGCACCGTACAACTCCCTTAGTGGTATAGTATCTGAACGGATCAATATCTTATCCGATCAGATCTATACTAGCGTCCCCAGCAGTTTAGGGTTCCCAAAAACGCAGTGTTAGCGGGATCAGCCCAGATACCTGCTAGCACCTGCATTTTGCCCCTCCGCCCGGTCCGGCCCAGCCCACCCAAGTGCAGTATCGATCGATCACTGTCACTTACAAAACACTAAACGCATAACTGCAGCGTTCGCAGAGTCAGGCCTGATCCCTGCGATCGCTAACAGTTTTTTTGGTAGCATTTTGGTGAACTGGCAAGCACCATCCCCAAGCAGCGTCAGGTTAGCGCCAGTACCACTAACACCCACGCACGCAGCATACGCCTCCCTTAGTGGTATAGTATCTGAACGGATCAATATCTGATCCGATCAGATCTATACTAGCATCCCCAGCAGTTTAGGGTTCCCAAAAACGCAGTGTTAGTGGGATCAGCCCAGATA
The DNA here is from genome assembly GCA_037952835.1 of Lithobates septentrionalis. Taxonomy (NCBI): domain Eukaryota; kingdom Metazoa; phylum Chordata; class Amphibia; order Anura; family Ranidae; genus Lithobates; species Lithobates septentrionalis. The sequence continues at coordinate 4,812,593 of JBBDGP010000969.1, read as the reverse complement.
CCTGCTAGCACCTGCGCTTTGCCCCTCCGCCCGGCCCAGCCCAGCCCACCCAAGTGCAGTATCGATCGATCACTGTCACTTACAAAACACTAAACGCATAACTGCAGCGTTCGCAGAGTCAGGCCTGATCCCTGCGATCACTAACAGTTTTTTTGTAGCGTTTTGGTGAACTGGCAAGCACCAGCAGCCTAGTACACCCCGGTCGTAGTCAAACCAGCACTGCAGTAACACTTGGTGACGTGGCGAGTCCCATAAGTGCAGTTCAAGCTGGTGAGGTGGCAAGCACAAGTAGTGTCCCGCTGCCACCAAAAAGACAAACACAGGCCCGTCGTGCCCATAATGCCCTTCCTGCTGCATTCGCCAATCCTAATTGGGAACCCACCACTTCTGCAGCGCCCGTACTTCCCCCATTCACATCCCCAACCAAATGCAGTCAGCTGCATGAGAGGCATTTTCTTTATGTCCTCCCGAGTACCCCTACCCAACGAACCCCCCAAAAAAGATGTCCTGTCTGCAGCAAGTGGGGATATAGGCGTGACACCCGCTATTATTGTCCCTCCTGTCCTGACAATCCTGGTTTTTGCATTGGTGAATGTTTTGAACGCTACCATTCACTAGTTGAGTATTAGCATAGGGTACAGCACTGCACAGACTAGGCGCACTTTCACAGGGTCTCCCAAGATGCCATCGCATTTTGAGAGACCCGAACCTGGAACCGGTTACAGTTATAAAAGTTAGTTACAAAAAAAGTGTAAAAAAAAAAATATATATATATATAAAATAAAAAAAAATAGTTGTCGTTTTATTGTTCTCTCTCTCTCTATTCTCTCTCTATTGTTCTGCTCTTTTTTACTGTATTCTATTCTTCAATGTTTTATTGTTATTATGTTTTATCATGTTTGCTTTTCAGGTATGCAATTTTTTATACTTTACTGTTTACTGTGCTTTATTGTTAACCATTTTTTTGTCTTCAGGTACGCCATTCACGACTTTGAGTGGTTATACCAGAATGATGCCTGCAGGTTTAGGTATCATCTTGGTATCATTCTTTTCAGCCAGCGGTCGGCTTTCATGTAAAAGCAATCTTAGCGGCTAATTAGCCTCTAGACTGCTTTTACAAGCCGTGGGAGGGAGTGCCCCCCCCCCACCGTCTTCTGTGTTTTTCTCTGGCTCTCCTGTCTCAACAGGGAACCTGAGAATGCAGCCGGTGATTCAGGCAGCTGACCATAGAGCTGATCAGAGACCAGAGTGGCTCCAAACATCTCTATGGCCTAAGAAACCGGAAGCTACGAGCATTTTATGACTTAGATTTCGCCGGATGTAAATAGCGCCATTGGGAAATTGGGGAAGCATTTTATCACACCGATCTTGGTGTGGTCAGATGCTTTGAGGGCAGAGGAGAGATCTAGGGTCTAATAGACCCCAATTTTTTCAAAAAAGAGTACCTGTCACTACCTATTGCTATCATAGGGGATATTTACATTCCCCGAGATAACAATAAAAATGATTAAAAAAAAAAAATGAAAGGAAAGTTTAAAAATAAGATAAAAAAGCAAAAAAAAATAAAGAAAAAAAAAAGCACCCCTGTCGCCCCCTGCTCTCGCGCTAAGGCGAACGCAAGCGGCGGTCTGTCGTCAAACGTAAACAGCAATTGCACCATGCATGTGAGGTATCACCGCAAAGGTCAGATCGAGGGCAGTAATTTTTGCAGTAGACCTCCTCTGTAAATCTAAAGTGGTAACCTGTAAAGGCTTTTAAAGGCTTTTAAAAATGTATTTATTTTGTTGCCACTGCACGTTTGTGCGCAATTGTAAAGCATGTCATGTTTGGTATCCATGTACTCGGCCTAAGATCATCTTTTTTATTTCATCAAACATTTGGGCAATATAGTGTGTTTTAGTGCATTAAAATTTAAAAAAGTGTGTTTTTTCCCCAAAAAATGTGTTTGAAAAATCGCTGCGCAAATACTGTGTGAAAAAAAAAATGAAACACCCACCATTTTAATCTGTAGGGCATTTGCTTTAAAAAAATATATAATGTTTGGGGGTTCAAAGTAATTTTCTTGCAAAAAAAAAAACTTTTTCATGTAAACAATAAGTGTCAGAAAGGGCTTTGTCTTCAAGTGGTTAGAAGAGTGGGTGATGTGTGACATAAGCTTCTAAATGTTGTGCATAAAATGTCAGGACAGTTCAAAACCCCCCCAAATGACCCCATTTTGGAAAGTAGACACCCCAAGCTATTTGCTGAGAGGCATGTCGAGTCCATGGAATATTTTATATTGCGACACAAGTTGCGGGAACGAGACAATTTTTTTTTTGCACAAAGTTGTCACTAAATGATATATTGCTCAAACATGCCATGGGAATATGTGAAATTACACCCCAAAATACATTCTGCTGCTTCTCCTGAGTACGGGGATACCACATGTGTGAGACTTTTTGGGAGCCTAGCCGTGTACGGGCCCCCGAAAACCAAGCACCACCTTCAGGCTTTCTAAGGGCGTGAATTTTTGATTTCACTCTTCACTGCCTATCACAGTTTCGAAGGCCATGGAATGCCCAGGTGGCACAAAACCCCCCAAATGACCCCATTTTGGAAAGTAGACACCCAAAGTTATTTGCTGAGAGGTATAGTGAGTATTTTGCAGACCTCACTTTTTGTCACAAAGTTTTGAAAATTGAAAAAAGAAAAAAAAAAGTTTTTTCTTGTCTTTCTTCATTTTCAAAAACAAATGAGAGCTGCAAAATACTCACCATGCCTCTTAGCAAATAGCTTGGGGTGTCTACTTTCCAAAATGGGGTCATTTGGGAGGGTTTTGTGCCACCTGGGCATTCCATGGCCTCCGAAACTGTGATAGGCAGTGAAGAGTGAAATCAAAAATTTACACCCTTAGAAATCCTGAAGGCGGTGATTGGTTTTCGGGGCCCCGTACGCGGCTAGGCTCCCAAAAAGTCCCACACATGTGGTATCCCCATACTCAGGAGAAGCAGCTGAATGTATTTTGGGGTGCAATTCCACATAGGCCCATGGCCTGTGTGAGCAATATATCATTTAGTGACAACTTTTTGTAAATATTTTTTTTTTTTTTGTCATTATTCAATCACTTGGGACAAAAAAAATAAATATTCAATGGGTTCAACATGCCTCTCAGCAATTTCCTTGGGGTGTCTACTTTCCAAAATGGGGTCATTTGGGGGTGTTTTGTACTGCCCTGCCATTTTAGCACCTCAAGAAATGACATAGGCAGTCATAAACTAAAAGCTGTGTAAATTACAGAAAATGTACCCTAGTTTGTAAACGCTATAACTTTTGCGCAAACCAATAAATATACGCTTATTGACATTTTTTTTTACCAAAGACATGTGGCCGAATACATTTTGGCCTAAATGTATGACTAAAATTGAGTTTATTGGATTTTTTTTAATAACAAAAAGTAGAAAATATCATTTTTTTTCAAAATTTTTGTTTTTTTTCCGTTTATAGCGCAAAAAATAAAAACCGCAGAGGTGATCAAATACCATCAAAAGAAAGCTCTATTTGTGGGAAGAAAAGGACGCAAATTTCGTTTGGGTACAGCATTGCATGACCGCGCAATTAGCAGTTAAAGTGACGCAGTGCCAAATTGGAAAAAGACCTCTGGTCCTTAGGCAGCATAATGGTCCGGGGCTCAAGTGGTTAAAGTGTAACGGCTTTGCACTCGGTCCTGTGGAGCTACAATCCCCCAAACCTTACTCATAGGATTACAAAATCTGACAATTACAATTAGATATTTGCACTGCAATACTATCAATTATACCAGGGTCAATGAAATCCATTAAGAGAGACAGCCTAGGCCATATGCTTATAGCGGCATGGACAGTGATAGCCAGAAAGTGGCGACAGACGATATGCCGCTCAATAGCAGAATGTGTGAAATGAGTAAAATTAGACTCCTGGAGGAATTAACTTTAAAAGAAGAGAAAATGAGTAAACAAACATTAGAAACATGGCAACAATGGGAAGAATTTCGAACCTCTACAACATCCAGGGCCGGTACAAGGGGTGGGCGAGATGGGCGGGTGCCCTGGGCGGAGTGTGAGAGGGGGCGGATTTCTCCCCCTCCCTCTGCTCGCTGACTCTGAGCATAATGTGAGAGCCGCTCCTAACGATCTGCTCCCTCCCCCTCATTGTCAGGGAGGAGAGCGACTTCAGAGGGATTGAACCAGCAGGGGGAGGGGCGGACAAGCCTCCCATTAGCTTGGTAATTGTGAGAAAACAGACTGATTTCTCCCATCCATAGGATAGGAGAATCAGTCTGTAACATTGTGAGACTGGTGGCTGCAGCTGTGTAAGAGTGTCTGACTGTGACACTTACACAGCCCAGCGAACGCATCACCTCCCCCCTCACTGACAGGAGATCAGGGAGGAATACAGCTCCTCCCACCTCTGCTCCTCCAGTGACTTCCCGCCCCGCCCACACTATCCCCGACGTGCAGATGTATCTGAAGTGAGGGGATGTGTGGGCGGGAGATATGAAAACAGCAGCTGCAGGCTCCAGATTCCAAAGATGCCTGAGCATCCAGCCTGGACCTGGGTGAGTTAGCAACTGTGTACACCACAGTACAATGTAATCACTGAGCTGTCCTTATCTCCATCTGTCTCCCCCTCACCCTCCCCCCCTCATGTTCTTTCAAGATATTCACTAACTTTCACTTTCACTTTCAGTTAGACACTAGATGGTACACATTTCTTTCCAGTAACCACAGATTGCATGAAAGAAATTAACACAACTCCCCTGTCAGCACAGTCAGTGCTGACAGGGGAATCCCTTCTGCTGAGCAATTGTATTGTCCCCACAAACAGTGATTATCACTAGCAGATATTGCAACCGCTAGTGATAATCATAAGAGAATCCGGCAGGGCTGGTTGTACCCAATTTGATCGATCAACTTTGTACATTCAGCCTGCCCATTAATGGTTCCAATCTCAGCCAGTTCTCACTGAAACAGCCAAGATTTAACCACTTGCTTACTGGGCACTTAAACCCCCCTCCTATCCAGACCAATTCTCAGCTTTCAGCGCTGACGCACTTTGAATGACAATTACGCGGTCATACAACATTGTACCCAAATGAAATTTTTATAATTTTTTTCCCCACAAATAGAGCTTTCTTTTGGTGGTATTTGATCACCTCTGTGGTTTTTATTTATTGTTAAAAAAATGTTATTATATTTTGTTATAAAATTTTAAAACAGGTAATTTTTCTCCTTCATTGATGTACGCTGATGAGGCGGCACTGATGGGCACTGATCAGTTACACTGCTAGGTGGCATTGATAGGTGGCACTTGTGGGCATTGATAGGTGGCACACATGGGCATAGGTAAGTGGCAATGGCAGGTGGCACAGATGAGGCATAATTGCCTCTTCCTCTTCGGGACCGATGTCCCTTGCAGATGAGCCGGTGATCAGCTTTTTTTTCTCCTCGCGCTGTCAGCGTGAGGAGAAAAAAAAAACGATCACAGAGCTTTTGTTTTGATCATGTGATCAGCTGTCATTGGCTGACAGCTGATCACATTGTAAGGGATCGGACTCAGTGACTCGGTGATCACAGCGCGCACAGGGCAAGTGCACTCCCGGAAATTCAGGTCCGCGCTGTGGCTGTCATTCAGCTATAGCGTGGATGTCAAGAGGTTAAACTATCTTAGTCTTCGCTCTTGGGCAGCCCATACATTGATCACTTTTTTCATTCAAATGTTCGATGGGAGCTTGTCGGAAATTCCGACCGTGTGTAGGCTCCATCAGACATTTTCCATCGGAATTTTCAACACACAAAATTTGGGATCTGGATCTCAAATTTTCTGACAACAAAATCCATGTCATAAATTCCGATCGTGTGTACACAATTTCGACGCACAAAGTTCCACGCATGCTGGGAATCAAGCAGTGGCACTGGCTATTGAACTTCATTTTTCTCGGCTCGTCGTACGTGTTGTACGTCACCGCGTTCTTGACGTTCGGAATTTCCGACAAGATTTGTGTGACCTCGTGTATGCAAGACAAGTTTGAGCCAACATCCGTTGGAAAAAAAACATGGATTTTGTTGTCGGGAAATCCTATCGTGTGTACAGGGCATAAAAGTGGGGACCCTTCTATATCAGAATACACTGAATAGCGCTGCAGCTGATTGGCTGCAAGCCACTGATCAAACAAGATATTCCAGCAGTCCCATTCTACAGAAGCTGATCTGATGGGCGGCTTCTGTCTAACAGGCAAGGCCACACATAGATCAAAATTCAGCTGGTCGCTGCTGAACCAAACAAATTTTGATACGTGTATACCCCAGCTTTACCTTATTCCTTGCTCCAGTTGGCTTTCTCCAGTGCTGTGACCTCTGGAGCTTCTTGGTGAATTGTGAGTGGCTGTGGTCACACTCTAGCCTCATCATACCATAGGACCCTTTCACACGGGCTTTCCAATCAGGTATGTCAGTTTTTTAGGCCGACCTGATCGGATGGTCTATTCACTCCTATGTAGTGACGGATGTCGGCTGCTATCTGATCTGATCCTGTCCCTGAAATCCAGAGGAATGGAGACCCTATTTTCCATCTGTCTGGAGGATCGGATCGGATGAAAACGGACAGGCGGTCCATTTTCATCCGATCTCATCGGAACTCTGACAGGTCTGTCTCTGCATAGTGAGCGGAGATGGACCTGTCATCCATCTGCTCAGCGGGGATCAGCGGATTGATCCACCTGCTTAGCAAAGTCCGTTGGGTGGATCGCCCGAGTGAAAGGACCCATACAGGGTCAATGTTCCTGTACAGTATGATGATTCCGAGGCTTTGGATGGAGGGGGAGAGCACAGCAGCTGGCTGGAGAAACTATACATGTGGTCTATTTCCCCTAGCACTGCAAGGGTGGACTATTACACTTTGCTGGAGTTGGGCTGCAACACATTACTTGCTGTTAATGGTCAAATCTTTGCATATGTTATAAATATACTGGGACTTTTCAGGCTCTACATAGATGTATTCCACACACTATATCTTATTAGCAGGCATGATTTTCATTATGATAGAGTGTGTGTGTGTGGAATACATCTATATAGACCTTGAAAAGTCTCAGTATATTCCTGACCTATTCAAAGACATTTTACTTTCACTTTAGTAAACCTGCACTGCAAGTGTCAGCACAGGTTTACAGCACAACATTACACATTCTGGAATGCAGAACAGGTCAGGACTCAAAGGAGAAGAAGAAGCAGTCTGATATTTGTAACTTCTTATCTTCAATCTGCCTGGGGAGAGCTCCGATGTCTGCTTGGCAGGAAGCAGTGATGGGGGTTGCAGTCTTGTGTTGTCTGCTAGGGATGAGCCGAACACCCCCCCGGTTCGGTTCGCACCAGAACCTGCGAATCGACGGAAAATTCGCACGAACATTAGAACCCCATTGACGTCTATGGGACTCGAACGTTCGAAATCAAAACTGCTCATTTTAAAGACTAAATTGCATGGTTTTGTCCTAAAAAGGGTTTGGGGACCCGGGTCCTGCCTCAGGAGACATGTATCAATGCAAAAAAAACTTTTAAAAACGGCCGTTTTTTCGGGAGCAGTGATTTTAATGATGCTTAAAGTAAAAAAAAAAGTGAAATATTCCTTTAAATATCGTACCTGGGGGGTGTCTATAGTATGCCTGTAAAGTGGCGCGTGTTTCCCGTGTTTAGAACAGTCCCTGCACAAAATGTCATTTTTAAAGGAAAAAATCTCATTTAAAACTGCTTGCGGGTTCAATGTAATGTCGGGTCCTGGCAATATGGATGAAAATCAGTGAGACAAACGGCATGGGTACCCCCCAGTCCATTACCAGGCCCTTTGGGTCTTGTATGGATATTAAGGGGAACCCCGCACCCAAATTAAAATAAGGAAAGGTGTGGGGCCACCAGGCCCTATATACTCTGAACAGCAGTATACAGGAGGTGCAAACAAGACAGGGACTGTAGGTTTGTTGTTAAGTAGAATCTGTTTGTAATTTTGAACGGGTACATTTTTAATGTGTTTAGCTCCAGCCAAAAAATCTTTTATTAAGCTTTTTGGAAAACATAGGGAAGGGTTATCACCCCTGTGACATTTGTTTTGCTGTCTGTCCTCCTTTTCAGAAGATTTCACCTCACTTTTTGTCCCAATGACAAATGTTTTTTGAAAATTTGGGTTTTTTTGTGGAACAAGGATTGGAAAGCATCAGTGGAAAGGAGAAATGTTTTTCCCATATTAACTCTTACAGGAGAGAATTTCCCTTCCTAGGGGTAGATTTCATCTCACTTCCTGTTGTCTCTGTCACGTACCTGGTAGGTTGTGAGCCTGAAGTGCAGGGAAAGACCTCCCTTATGCTGCGTACACACGGTCGGACTTTTCGTCTACAAAAGTCCAACGGACGCTGACGGACTAAAGCTGGCTGGTAATCCGATCGTGTGTGGGCTTCTCCGGACTTTCAACTGACTTTTTTAGCCTCAAATCCGACGTACTTTAGATTTGAAACATGCTTCAAATCTTTCCGACGGACTCGAGTCCGGTCGAAAAATCCGCTCGTCTGTATGCTAGTCCGACGGACAAAAACCCACGCTAGGGCAGCTATTGGCTACTGGCTATGAACTTCCTTATTTTAGTCCGGTGTACGTCATCACGTAAGAATTCGACGGACTTTTGTGTGATCGTGTGTAGGCAAGTCTGTTCGTTAGAAAGTCCGCCGCAAGTCCGTCGAAAGTCCGCCAAAAGTCCGTCGAAAGTCTGTCGGACAGGCTGTCGGACTTTTGTAGCTGAAAAGTCCGACCGTGTGTACGCGGCATTACAGCTCCCACTCCCGTTCCCCTGGAATGGAAACAGAGGGCCAGGAGTGAAGAGTGGTATGGGTGCCTGGCAGGATCAACAGTGCTGGAAGTTCAGTAGTGGTGGCACCCTCTGGAATCAGGAACCTGAAGAGAAGACTGAAGACAGAGACTGGGAGGCAGATAGGACCCGGAACCCAACAGGTAAGCAAGCTGGATAGTGGAGCACTGGACCGGAACCAGGAACAACAGCAGGTTGGAGCCTGGAACGCTGGGCTGGAACCAGGAACAACAGCAGGTAATAGCCTGGAACACTGGACTGGAACCAGGAACAAGCAGTAGGTAGCAGACTGGAACGCTGGACTGGAACCAGGAACAAGCAGTAGGTAGGGATGAGCTTCGTGTTCGAGTCGAACCCATGTTCGACTCGAACATCGGCTGTTCGATCGTTCGTCGAATTGCGAACGATATGAGCCGTTCGCGCTAAATTCGTGTGGCGCGTCACGGCCCATAATTCACTGTGGCATCGCAGTGCATTGCTTGGTGATGATTGGCCAAGCATGCACTATGACCCGCATGCTTGGCCAATCACAGCGCCGCCTGAACAGAGAGCCGTAACTGGCCAAAGCCAAGGAGGCTTTGGCCAATTATGGCTCAGGGGATTTAGTACACGCCCCACACTATATAAGGCCGCCTGCACGGCGGCCCTGTGTAGTGTGTGTTCCGGCGTTCATAGATAGAGAGAGAGAGAGAGAGACAGACAGTGTCATTTGATTTGAGTTAGATAGATTAGGCAGAACAGTCAGTCAGTTAGCTGTGCTTACAGTGTATTGTGTATATATATGCATCCCAGGTGTTGCATATATATATATACACTGTATTCAGTTTAGCTAGATCCGTTCCTGTTATCTTCTAGACTATTTACATTTAGTGCAGTGCGTCCTGCTCACAGTGTTCAGCTAGATCCGTTCCTGTTATCTTCTAGACTATTTACATTTAGTGCAGTGCGTCCTGCTCACAGTGTTCAGCTAGATCCGTTCCTGTTATCTTCTAGACTATTTACATTTAGTGCAGTGCGTCCTGCTCACAGTGTTCAGCTAGATCCGTTCCTGTTATCTTCTAGACTATTTACATTTAGTGCAGTGCATCCTGCTCACAGTGTTCAGCTAGATCCGTTCCTGTTATCTTCTAGACTATTTACATTTAGTGCAGTGCGTCCTGCTCACAGTGTTCAGCTAGATCCGTTCCTGTTATCTTCTAGACTATTTACATTTAGTGCAGTGCGTCCTGCTCACAGTGTTCAGCTAGATCCGTTCCTGTTATCTTCTAGACTATTTACATTTAGTGCAGTGCGTCCTGCTCACAGTGTTCAGCTAGATCCGTTCCTGTTATCTTCTAGACTATTTACATTTAGTGCAGTGCGTCCTGCTCACAGTGTTCAGCTAGATCCGTTCCTGTTATCTTCCTACTGACAGGCAGGCTTGTCTGGTTACAGTATATAAAGCTACCTGAAGAAAATTACTGGTGTTCTTTTGATCCTATTAGTACCACAGTCAGGCAGCTAGACTATTTACATTTAGTACAGTGCGTCCTGCTCACAGTGTTCAGCTAGATCCGTTCCTGTTATCTTCCTACTGACAGGCAGGCTTGTCTGGTTACAGTATATAAAGCTACCTGAAGAAAATTACTGGTGTTCTTTTGATCCTATTAGTACCACGGTCAGGCAGCTAGACTATTTACATTTAGTACAGTGCGTCCTGCTCACAGTGTTCAGCTAGATCCGTTCCTGTTATCTTCCTACTGACAGGCAGGCTTGTCTGGTTACAGTATATAAAGCTACCTGAAGAAAATTACTGGTGTTCTTTTGATCCTATTAGTACCACGGTCAGGCAGCTAGACTATTTACATTTAGTACAGTGCGTTCTGCTCACAGTGTTCAGCTAGATCCGTTCCTGTTATCTTCCTACTGACAGGCAGGCTTGTCTGGTTACAGTATATAAAGCTACCTGAAGAAAATTACTGGTGTTCTTTTGATCCTATTAGTACCACGGTCAGGCAGCTAGACTATTTACATTTAGTACAGTGCGTCCTGCTCACAGTGTTCAGCTAGATCCGTTCCTGTTATCTTCCTACTGACAGGCAGGCTTGTCTGGTTACAGTATATAAAGCCAACTGAAGAAAATTACTGGTGTTCTTTTGATCCTATTAGTACCACGGTCAGGCAGCTAGACTATTTACAGTTAGTGCAGTGCGTCCTGCTCACAGTGTTCAGCTAAACCTACAAGTTAGTGGGGTGCGTCCACCTCACAGTGTTCAGCTAAAGCTACCTGTAGAAGGTTGGTGGTGTTCTCATACTACAGGCAAGCAGTTGATTTTGCTAGCTGCAGTATCAGTACATATATATATATATATATCTATATATATATATAGATATATATAGATATATATGTCCCAGCTTAGTGCAGCTACAGGCCATTAGTATGTCTGGAAGGCCAAGAAGGAGAGGCAGACAGTCACAAGCCAATAAGAGAGGGCAAGCAGGCTCTGTGTCTAGTGCTGGTCGTGGAGACGGTGCATCCTCATCAGCACGTGGCCATGGGACACGCTTGGCCTTTTTTTCGGCAGCTGGCCGTGTTGAGCCGCAACATGCGGAAGACTTGGTCGAGTGGATGACCAAGCCGTCCTCATCCTCCTCATCCTCTCTCACCCATGCCCAGGGTGCTTTGTCTGGCAAAGCAGCGGCCTCTTCCCTCAGCTCAATGTCATCAGTGACTCCTTCCCTAGCTCCACCATGTCCTCCTGAGGAGTCCCTCGAACTGTTTGACCACAGTGTTGGGTACATGCTCCAGGAGGATGCCCAGCGTTTGGAAGGCTCTGATGATGATACTGAGCTCGATGAAGGCAGTAACATGAGCACGAACAGAGGGGGTGCTCAAGAAGGACAGCAATCTGGCAGTCATGCTCCCCCTGCTGCAGCATACTCCCAGGTTTGCTCCAGTGATGAGGAGGGAGGGGGTGATGAGGTCACTGACTCAACGTGGGTGCCTGATAGGAGAGAGGAGGAGGAGGAGGAGGAGGAGGAGGCGGCACATCACCAACGAGGCAGGATGCCCTCCAGGGGCCAGCCTAAGGGCAGCACATTGACTGCATCACACCCCAAAGCTCCACATGTGCAGGGCGCTGCAGTCTCTGCGCGTTATTCAAAAAGTTCTTTGGTGTGGGCCTTTTTTGAGACGAGTGCATCAGATCGCACCGCTGCTATTTGCAACATATGTCTCAAGCGTATCTCACGTGGCCAAAACATCTCCCGCTTGGGTACCACATGCTTGACCAGACATATGTTGACCTGCCATGCAGTTCGTTGGCAAGCGTATCTAAAAGACCCACACCAAAGAACAAAGAGGATCTCTCCTTGCTCCTCATCAGCTGAGATTTCCAACCCCACTAGACCTCCAGTCCTCTCTGAGACCTGCAGTGAGAGGAATGAAGGTGTAGAATTAGGTGTGTCACAGCCAAGTACTTGTGGGCAATCTGCTTTTGGTACACCGACGTCAGATTGTACCAGGCAAATTTCCCTGCCCCAGCTGCTGCACCGCCGAAAAAAGTTTACTCCCAGCCATCCACATGCCCAGCGGTTGAATGCTAGCTTGGCAAAATTGCTAGCACTTCAACTGCTGCCTTTTCAGTTGGTAGACTCTGCCCCCTTCCGTGAGTTTGTGGAATGTGCGGTTCCTCAGTGGCAGGTACCCAAACGCCACTTTTTCTCACGGAAGGCGATTCCGGCTCTCTACCGGCATGTGGAAGGCAATGTCCATGCCTCGCTGGACAGGGCGGTCAGCGGTAAGGTGCATATTACCGCTGACTCATGGTCCAGCAGGCATGGACAGGGACGTTACCTAAGTTTCACGGCGCATTGGGTGACTCTGCTGGCAGCTGGGAAGGATGCAGGACAAGGTGCAGTAGTGTTGGAGGTTGTTCCGCAAACCACGCCTCCAAAATGCTAATGATTGTGACACACCTCTCTCCTCCACCCCCTCCTCTTCTTCTTCCTCCATGGCCTCTTCCTCGGAACCAGCGGTGCTCCGTAGTCGTTCAAGGGGCTACGCAAGTACGCAGGCCAAAAGATGCCATGCGGTGCTTGAGCTGGTGTTCTTGGGGGACAGGAACCACACTGGGGCAGAGGTTCTGTCAGCTCTGCAGGGGCAGGTTCAGAGGTGGTTGATGCCACGCCAACTTAAGGCAGGAATGGTGGTTTGCGACAATGGCACCAACCTCCTCTCTGCCCTCCGACAGGGACAAATGACCCATGTGCCCTGTTTGGCTCACGTCCTTAACTTGGTGGTGCAGCGGTTCTTGGGCAGGTACCCGGGCTTACAGGATGTCCTGAGGCAGGCCAGGAAAGTCTGTGTGCATTTCCGCCGGTCATATAATGCCAGTGCTCGGCTGACGGACCTCCAAAAGGAGTTTAACCTGCCCAAGAACCGCCTAATCTGTGACATGCCCACCAGGTGGAACTCAACGTTGGCCATGCTGCAGCGGCTGCACATGCAGCAGAGGGCCATCAATGAGTACCTGTGCGACTATGGCACCAGGACAGGGTCAGGGGAGCTTGGTTTTTTTTTCCCCACGCCAGTGGGCCATGATCAGGGATGCATGCACTGTCCTGTCACCATTCGAGGAGGCCACGAGGATGGTGAGCAGTGACAGTGCATGCATCAGTGACACTGTCCCCCTTGTCCACCTGTTGGAGCACATGCTGCGTGGAATAATGGACAGGGCACTTGAGGCAGAACAGAGGCAGGAAGAGGAGGACTTCCTTAGCTCTCAAGGCCCCCTTTATCCAGACAGTGTTCCTGCGTGCCCGCCAATCACACAGGAAGAGGACGAGGAGGAGGAGGAGGAGGAAGAAGATTGTGTCAGTATGGAGGTGGAGCTTTGCACTCAGCATCAGCAGCAGTCTTTAAGGGATCAGTCCCAAGAAACACATGGACTTGTACGTGGCTGGGAGGAGGTGGCTGCGGATGTTGTCGTCCTTAGTGACCCAGAGGACTCCGGACCGAATGCCTCAGCAAACCTACGCTGCATGGCCTCCCTGATCCTGCAAAGCCTGCGTAAGGATCCTCGTATTCGTGGTATCAAGGAGAAGGACCAATACTGGCTGGCAACCCTCCTTGATCCACGTTACAAGGGTAAGGTTGCGGACCTTATCTTGCCATCGCAGAGGGAGCAGAGGATGAAACATCTTCGGGAGGCCTTGCAGAAAGGTCTGTGCAACGCGTTCCCAGAGACTGGGAGGTTACAAACTCCTGTTTCTGGACAACGTGTTGCTGAGGCTTCGGTCAGTCAAAGAAGGAGCGGTGGAGAAGGTGGCCGTCTGACCGATGCGTTCAGACAATTTTTTGGTCCGCAGCCCCAAGGTATGATCGGTTCCAGCAACCATCGCCAGCGTCTGTTTTACATGGTGCAGGAATACCTAGGGGCAAGATCAGACTTGGACACCTTTCCCACCGAAAATCCTCTGGGTTACTGGGTCTTGAGGATGGATCACTGGCCAGAGCTTGCACAGTATGCAATTGAGCTACTGGCCTGTCCTGCATCCAGCGTTCTTTCGGAACACACCTTCAGTGCTGCTGGAGGCGTGGTAACCGATCACAGGGTGCGTCTGTCCACCGACTCGGTCGATCGGCTGACCTTCATAAAAATGAATCAGTCTTGGATCACCACCAGTTACCAAGCACCTGATGCTGATGTAACCGAATATTTTTTTTCGAAATCTCAGATCCCTTCAAAGACTGCCTATGCTGATGCTGAGTGACTATCCCTGAGTAATTATCCTCTTCCTCCTCAATCATCACGCTGATAGCTTGTAAGAACATTTTTGGTTCTGGGCGCCACCACCAGTGCCTAAGGCACAATTTTTCTGCCTCTGTCTAACAGGGGCGTGTAATTACAATTTTTGATGCAATACTTTGCAGCAGGGCTCGTTCCTGCGTTCCTACTAGAGTGTCTGTGAGGGGTTGCAGTGTTGTGGCACCAGCACCAGTGCCTAAGGCCTAATTTTTCAGCTCCTGTTCAACAGGGGCATGTAATTACAATTCTTGATCTAATATTTCACAGCAGGGCCCTGTGAGGGCTTACAGTGTTGTGGCCACAGCAACACCTAAGGCCCAAATTTCTGCTGAGTATATAGGGCAGGACCCTACTTTCAAACATCTAACTTACAAACGACTCCTACTTGCAAACGGAAGGAGACAACAGGAAGTGAGATGAAATCTACCCCTAGGAAGGGAAATTCTCTCCTGTAAGAGTTAATATGGGAAAACAATTTCTCCTTTCCACTGATGCTTTCCAATCCTTGTTCCACAAAAAAACCCAAATTTTCAAAAAACATTTTTCATTGGGACAAAAAGTGAGGTGAAATCTTCTGAAGAGGAGGAAAGACAGCAAAACAAATGTCACAGGGGTGATAACCCTTCCCTATGTTTTCCAAAAAGCTTAAAAAAGATTTTTTGGCTGGAGCTAAACACGTTAAAAATGTACCCGTTCAAAATTACAAAGAGATTCTACTTAACAACAAACCTACAGTCCCTGTCTTGTTTGCACCGCCTGTATACTGCTGTTCAGAGTATATAGGGCCTGGTGGCCCCACACCTTTCCTTATTTTAATTTGGGTGCGGGGTTCCCCTTAATATCCATACAAGACCCAAAGGGCCTGGTAATGGACTGGGGGGTACCCATGCCGTTTGTCTCACTGATTTTCATCCATATTGCCAGGACCCGACATTACATTAAACCCGCAAGCAGTTTTAAATGAGATTTTTTCCTTTGAAAATGACATTTGGTGCAGGGACTGTTCTAAACACGGGAAACATGCGTCACTTTACAGGCATACTATAGACATCCCCCAGGTACGATATTTAAAGGAATATTTCACTTTTTTTTTTTTACTTTAAGCATCATTAAAATCACTGCTCCCGAAAAAACGGCCGTTTTTAAAAGTTTTTTTTGCATTGATACATGTCCCCTGGGGTAGGACCCGGGTCCCCAAACCCTTTTTAGGACAATACCATGCAAATTAGCCTTTAAAATGAGCACTTTTGATTTCGAACGTTTGATTCCCATAGACGTCAATGGGGTTCTAACGTTCGTGCAAACTTTCGGTCTGTTAGCAGGTTCTGGTGCGAACCGAACCGGGGGGTGTTCGGCTCATCCCTAGCAGTAGGTAGCAGACTGGAACGCTGGACTGGAACCAGGAACAAGCAGTAGGTAGCAGGCTGGAACGCTGGACTGGAACCAGGAACAAGCAGTAGGTAGCAGGCTGGAACGCTGGACTGGAACCAGGAACAAGCAGTAGGTAGCAGGCTGGAACGCTGGACTGGAACCAGGAACAAGCAGTAGGTAGCAGGCTGGAACGCTGGACTGGAACCAGGAACAACAGCAGGTAATAGCCTGGAACGCTGGACTGGAACCAGGAACAACAGCAGGTAATAGCCTGGAACGCTGGACTGGAACCAGGAACAACAGCAAGTAAAAGCCTGGAACGCTGGACTGGAACCAGGAACAAGAGCAGGTAATAGCAGACTGGAAGCCGGTATACACAGCGGAGGGTCAACAAGCCGGTGGTCGGTATCGGTCGGACAGCAGAGGTACCAGGGGTAATGCAGAGGGATGTTCAGGCAAGCCAAGAGGGTCTGGTGCAGGCGGATAGCAGGATGGTCAAACGGGAAGCCGGGTCAGATAACAGGATACACAGATCAGATCAGGTAACTCACACGGAACGCTGTAGAGCAGACAGTGGGGAAGAAGTGTGACAGACCGATTTAAATAGCCCGCCTGACACCAGCGGGAGTGCGCGTGCGCGTGCCCGTGCGTGACCGCACCCGTGAACGTGCGCGCATGCACAGTGGAACCCGTGGCCGTGTTCCCGTGCGCCTGGATTGCTGGTTACTGGCAGGATCTTCATGACAGTCTCCTTCCGTTTGCAAGTAGGAGTCGTTTGTAAGTTAGATGTTTGAAAGTAGGGGCCTGCCCTATATACTCAGCAGAAATTTGGGCCTTAGGTGTTGTTGTGGCCACAACACTGTAAGCCCTCACAGGGTCCTGCTGTGAAATATTAGATCAAGAATTGTAATTACATGCCCCTGTTGAACAAGGGCAGAAAAATTGGGCCTTTGGTGGTGGTGGTGAAGCTGGTTCCACAACACTGTAAGTCCTTTCAGACACTCTAGTTGGAACGCAGGAACGAGCCCTGCTGCAAAGTATTGCATTAAAAATTGTAATTACATGCCCCTGCTAAACAGGGGCTGAAAAATTGGGCCTTAGGCTCTGGTGCTGGTGCCACAACACTCCAACCCCTCACAGATACAGTACTCTAGTTGTAATGCAGAAACGAGCCCTGCTGCAAAGTATTGCATCAAAAATTGTAATTACACGTCCCTGTTAAAAAGGGGCTGAAAAATTGGGCCTTAGGCACTGGTGGTAGCACCCAGAACCAAAAATGTTCTTACAAGCTATCAGCGTGATCATTGAGGAGGAAGAGGATACTTACTCAGTCTATTCAGCATCAGCATAGGCAGTCTTTGAAGGGATCTGAGATTTCAAAAAAAATTATTCGGTTACATCAGCATCAGGTGCTTGGTAGCTGGTGGTGATCCTAGACTGATTCATTTTTATGAAGGTCAGTCGATCGACCGAGTCGGTGGACAGACGCACCCTGTGATCGGTTACAAAGCCTCCAGCAGCACTGAATGTGCATTCCGAAAGAACGCTGGATGCAGGACAGGCCAGTAGCTCAATTGCATACTGTGCAAGCTCTGGCCAGTGATCCATCCTCAAGACCCAGTAACCCAGAGGATTTTAGGTGGGAAAGGTGTCCAAGTCAGATCTTGCCCCTAGGCCTAGGTATTCCTGCACCATGTAAAACAGACGCTGGCGATGGTTGCTGGAACCGATCATACCTTTGGGCTGCGGACCAAAAAATTGTCTGAATGCATCGGTCAGACGGCCACCTTCTCCACCGCTCCTTCTTCGACTGACCGAAGCCTCAGCAACACGTTGTCCAAAAATAGGAGTTTGTAACCTCCCAGTCTCTGGGAATGCATTGCACAGACCTTTCTGCAAGGCCTCCCGAAGATGTTTCATCCTCTGCTCCCTCTGCGATGGCAAGATAAGGTCCGCAACCTTACCCTTGTAACGTGGATCAAGGAGGGTTGCCAGCCAGTATTGGTCCTTCTCCTTGATACCACGAATACGAGGATCTTTACGCAGGCTTTGCAGGATCAGGGAGGCCATGCAGCGTAGGTTTGCTGAGGCATTCGGTCCGGAGTCCTCTGGGTCACTAAGGACGACATGGTCCGCAGCCACCTCCTCCCAGCCACGTACAAGTCCATGTGTTTCTTGGGACTGATCCCTTAAAGACTGCTGCTGATGCTGAGTGCCAGGCTCCACCTCCATACTGACACAATCTTCCTCCCCCTCCTCCTCCTCCTCCTCCTCCTCTTCCTGTGTGATCGGAGGGCACGCAGGAACACTGTCTGGATGAAGGGGGCTTTGAGAGCTAAGGAAGTCCTCCTCTTCCTGCCTCTGTTCTGCCTCAAGTGCCTTGTCCATTATTCCACCCAGCATGTGCTCCAACAGGTGGACAAGGGGGACAGTGTCACTGATGCATGCACTGTCACTGCTCACCATCCTCGTGGCCTCCTCAAATGGTGACAGGACAGTGCATGCATCCCTGATCATGGCCCACTGGCGTGGGGAAAAAAAAACAAGCTCCCCTGACCCTGTCCTGGTGCCATAGTCGCACAGGTACTCATTGATGGCCCTCTGCTGTGTGTGCAGCCGCTGCAGCATGGCCAATGTTGAGTTCCACCTGGTGGGCATGTCACAGATTAGGCGCTTCTTGGGCAGGTTAAACTCCTTTTGGAGGTCCGCCAGCCGAGCACTGGCATTATATGACCGGCGGAAATGCACACAGACTTTCCTGGCCTGCCTCAGGACATCCTGTAAGCCCGGGTACCTGCCCAAGAACCGCTGCACCACCAAGTTAAGGATGTGAGCCAAACAGGGCACATGAGGCATTTGTCCCTGTCGGAGGGCAGAGAGGAGGTTGGTGCCATTGTCGCAAACCACCATTCCTGCCTTAAGTTGGCGTGGTGTCAACCACCTCTGAACCTGCCCCTGCAGAGCTGACAGAACCTCTGCCCCAGTGTGGCTCCTGTCCCCCAAGCACACCAGCTCAAGCACCGCATGGCATCTTTTGGCCTGCGTACTTGCGCAGCCCCTTGAACGGCTACGGAGCACCGCTGGTTCCGAGGAAAAAGCACAGGAAGAGGCCATGGAGGAAGAAGAAGAGGATGGGGTGGAGGAGAGAGGTGTGTCACAATCATTAGTAGTGGCATTTTGGAGGCGTGGTGGCGGAAAAACCTCCAAGACTGCTGCACCTTGTCCTGCATCCTTCCCAGCTGCCAGAAGAGTCACCCAATGCGCCATGAAACTTAGGTAACATCCCTGTCCATGCCTGCTGGACCATGAGTCAGCGGTAATATGCACCTTACCGCTGACCACCCTGTCCAGCGAGGCATGGACATTGCCTTCCACATGCCGGTAGAGAGCCGGAATCGCCTTCCGTGAGAAAAAGTGGCGTTTGGGTACCTGCCACTGAGGAACCGCACATTCCACAAACTCACGGAAGGGGGCAGAGTCTACCAACTGAAAAGGCAGCAGTTGAAGTGCTAGCAATTTTGCCAAGCTAGCATTCAACCGCTGGGCATGTGGATGGCTGGGAGCAAACTTCTTTCGGCGGTGCAGCAGCTGGGGCAGGGAAATTTGCCTGGTACAATCTGACGTTGGTGTACCAAAAGCAGATTGCCCACAAGTACTTGGCTGTGACACACCTAATTCTACACCTTCATTCCTCTCAGTGCAGGTCTCAGAGAGGACTGAAGGTATAGTGGGGCTGGAGATCTCAGCTGATGAGGAGCAAGGAGAGGTCCTCTTTGTTCTTTGGTGTGGGTCTATGTCAGAGAACTCACAGCACTAGCTCCCGTTTCCATGCAGTAGCGTCTAACGGCCATGCGCGGTGTCCCCGACAGATACGAGCGAGTTCCGGATCGAACGTGCACAACCGCGCATCCGTACGAACGTGTGCACGCACCCGCACAGCCATACGAGCGGGTGTACGTTCTCATGCACGCACGTTCACGTCCACCAATCCCGGCGCTCGGCGCCATATATAAACAAGGTTCTTGCCTGACACTAGTGCTGGATCGTCTTCAGCTAGTTCCTGATTTCCTGACATCTGTGTGACCTGTTACCTTGCTCCTGATTACCGGGCTTCCTGACCACTCTCTCGGATCTCCGTGGTCTGCTACCTACCTTGCTGATCATACCGACTCTGGCTTGGACTATCTACTACGGCTCTGCCTCCTGACTTTGTACCGCACTGCCTGCCTGTTGCCGACCTCTGCCTGACCTTGACCACGAACTGTCTTCTGTTTTGGATACCTCGCTGCCAGCCCGTTGCCAACCTTTGCCTGACCTGACGTTGCAGTTTTCCCTGAACCCACACCTGCCCGGCTTCTACTAACAGTTCTGGTGACCTATCTTCCATCTAGTGTCCGGAGGATCCCGAATCTCCAAGTTCCAGTTCTCCAGCCGCAGGCACCTGCACCCTTCTGTGCCCCAGCACTCCCTGTCCTCATTACCAGGGGTGTCAGGACCAGGACCGTGCGAGAGGCCTCCCTCAACATTCAGACTCTGCTGTAAGGTACGTGACAGTACGATCCAGCCAAGATGGAGTCTGAAAGGGGGACCTCACCTCTGGACACGCTGTGCCAACAGATTTCGGCCCTTACCCAGGCAGTCCAGGGCCTACAAGATGGCTACCGGCAACTTGAGCAAAGAGTGGAGTCATTGTCTCCAAATCCCTCAACTCACCAGGCAGCTACAGCAGCTCGGTCTCCCGGTCCAGTGGCCTCAGCAGCAGCACCTGCAATAATGGTGCCACCCCTAGAGCCTCGAGTCCCCACTCCAGGGAGGTTTTTTGGAGATCGTAGCAAGTTCCGTGCTTTTAAAAATGCCTGCCAGCTATACTTCCTGCTACAGCCCCGTACCTTCTCTTTGGAGAGCACCAAAGTGGGGTTTGTCATCTCACTACTCCAGGGGGAACCTCAAACCTGGGCTCACCGCTTATTGGAGCAAGCCAGTCCACTATTAGACACTATGGACTCTTTCCTGAATGAAATGGCCAAATTATATGACGACCCTCAACGAGCTACCACTGCAGAGGCCAGTCTTCATGCTCTCCAGCAGGGACATAGGCCAGTAGAAGATTACGTAACTGACTTTAGGCGATGGAGTTCCGATACTCAGTGGAACGCCGCCGCCCTCCGCTATCAGTTCCGCATGGGACTCTCTGAGGCACTGAAGGATGAGTTAGCCCGAGTTGGACTTCCAGACTCTTTGGAAGACCTGATCCAATTATCCATCCAGATAGACCGTCGTCTAAGGGAACGGAGATCTGAAAGAACCAGTCAGATGCGACCCACCTGGATGTTGCCCAAAGTTCCTAGCAACCCTCCTATGTCCACCTCCCATGTACCTGCTGCCACCTCCGAAGCTCCGGAGCCGATGCAGATAGGGTTGCTCCGCTCACCACTGTCACCCGAAGAGAAACAGAGTCGACGTCAGAACAACCTCTGCCTCTATTGTGGGGAAGCTGGCCACTACGCAAATATGTGCCCAAATAAAGCTCGTAAGTTTAACTATCTACCTCATGAACCTAGAACACTAACTGTAACAAGATCTGCTCACATTGCTGTCCCTGTTTCCTTGCAGCTTCCAGAAGGAACACTCCGGGTTCGGGCCATAATTGACTCTGGCGCCTGCAGCTGCTTCATAGATCGTGCCTTTGCCCTACAACATGACATTCCATTAACACCCAAGCAACAGCAACTTTCCATACGACTTGCAGATGGGTCAAATATTAAATCCGGGCCTATTACACACGAAACCCAACCACTGCCCACCAGCATATTACCCAACCATCAGGAACTATTGTGCCTGGACGTCATCTCATCCCCATTGTTTCCAATTATTCTGGGAATGCCGTGGCTACAAGCCCATAATCCCCAAATCAACTGGGTTACGGGCGAAGTAGTGTTCCAGTCCAGCTATTGCCTCCAGAACTGCCTCAAGGTCCTCCACCATGTAACCCCAGTCCTCGGCTGTTTAAAATCTGCATCAGAATCCCAAGAACTGGTTCCATCTGTCTACCATAGTTTCCTGGATGTGTTTGATAAGAAGAAAGCAGATACTCTTCCTCCCCACCGTGTTTATGACTGCCCAATTGAACTGTTACCAGGGGCAGAAATCCCGTTTGGAAGAATCTTTCCCCTGTCGGAACCCGAACTCCTGGTCCTTAAGGAGTACATTAAAGAAAACCTCAAAAAAGGTTTCATCAGACATTCCTCTTCTCCAGCTGGTGCTGGAATATTTTTCGTAGAGAAGAAAGATCATTCCCTCCACCCATGTGTGGACTACAGAGACTTAAATAAAATAACAATTAAGAACCGCTATCCTCTTCCCTTGACCCCAGAACTGTTTCAGAGACTTCGCTCGGCCCGGATATTCACAAAATTGGATTTGCGAGGTGCCTATAATTTGATTCGAATCCGTGAGGGTGATGAGTGGAAGACAGTTTTCCGGACACGCTTCGGCCACTTCGAGTATCTAGTTATGCCATTCGGACTCTGCAATGCACCAGCCACCTTCCAACATTTTGTGAACAACATTTTTAGAGATTTTCTGGACTCATTCGTAATTGTCTACTTGGATGATATCCTGATATTCTCAAACTCCTTAGAAATGCACCGTGACCATGTGAGGCAAGTTCTTCTGAGATTGAGACAAAACGGACTCTTTGCCAAAGCCGAGAAATGTGAGTTTGAACGCCAGACCATTCACTTTCTCGGCTTGGTAATATCAACTGGGGGTGTAGCAATGGATCCTCAGAAGGTCTCAGCCATCATGTCCTGGCCACCCCCAACCGATAAGAAAGGAGTGCAACGTTTTATTGGATTCTCTAACTTTTACAGAAAATTTATTAAAAATTTCTCCAGTATTATAGCACCCATCACACATCTTACAAGGAAGCAAAGCCGTTTTCAATGGACCACAGCAGCCCAAGCTGCGTTCGACAAATTAAAGGAGCTATTTACCTCTGCTCCGGTGTTGAAACACCCTGATCCTGCCCTACCTTATACCCTGGAAGTGGATGCGTCAGAGAACGCTGTGGGGGCCATCCTGTCCCAGCGCCAAGGGCCAAAATCTTTAATGCACCCTGTGGCTTTCTTCTCCAAGGAATTAGGTGCCTCCGAGAGAAATTATGACGTTGGGGACCGAGAGCTCTTGGCGATAAAAGCAGCCTTGGAAGAATGGCGGTATCTCCTAGAGGGAGCAGCACATCCCATCTTGATCTTCACAGATCATAAAAATCTCGAGTATCTCAGGACTGCCAAACGCCTCAGACCCAGACAGGCAAGATGGGCCCTCTTCTTTTCCCGTTTCAATTTCCATCTTACCTATCGGCCAGGATCTAAAAACATCAAACCCGATGCGCTATCCCGCATGTTCACGAAGACTGTGGATTCTTCACCGCCAGATACGATCCTGCAAGCTGGAAATTTCTTACTAACCCAATCCAGTGTGATATCACAGATCCGTCAGGCATCTTTAGGGACAACGATACCCCCAGGAACTAACCTCCAAGAAAAAGATGGGCTCTTCTGGCAAGGGAGTAAGATTTTTGTTCCCCAAGGTCTACGTACCACCATTCTACAGGTCTGTCATGATTATCCCTTAGCGGGCCATTTTGGGGGTCACAAGACCATGGACTTAATTCAAAGGCATTTCTGGTGGCCCAACCTTGCAAAGGACTGTAGGATTTATGTAAACTCTTGCTTGACCTGCCTTAGGAATAAAAGTAACAAGAACAAAGCATGGGGACTACTGAGACCACTGCCCATCCCCGAAAGACCTTGGGATAAAATTGCAATGGACTTCATTGTCGAGCTTCCTCCTTCTGATGGATTTTCATCTGTCTTTGTGGTCGTTGACCGTTTTTCCAGGATGGCACATTTTATCCCTATGAAAGGGACTCCGTCGGCAACCGAGACTGCCAGAATTTTTATTAAAGAGATTGTTAGACTCCACGGAATTCCCAGTGACATTGTTTCTGACCGTGGAGTACAATTCACATCTAAATTTTGGAAGTCATTGTGTGAGGCACTAGGCATCAAACTGAGCTTTTCTTCAGCATATCACCCCCAGACCAACGGGCAGACTGAACGCACCAACCAAACGTTGGAACAGTACCTACGCTGTTTTTCGTCTTTTTCTCAGGAAGATTGGGCCTCATTGCTACCCTTGGCGGAATTTGCATTCAACAATGCTACGCACTCTACCACAAACCAGTCACCATTCTTCTCCAACTACGGGTTTCACCCTTCCTTTTTGCCAGTACTCGTACCAGACTCTCCTGTACCTGCTGTCCAGGACAGACTCAATTTCTTTGCTGCAAACAATAAGTTGCTTAAAGAAACTATCTCTAAGGCACAGGAAGATAATAAAAGATTCTTCGACAAGAAAAAAAGGGGAGAGTTGGAGCTAAAGATTGGTGATCGTGTGTGGCTGGCTACTAAGAATCTGAAATTGGCATGCCCTTCTAAAAAACTGGGACCTAGATACTTAGGGCCCTTCCCAGTCAAGAAGAAGATTAATTCAGTCACCTACGAACTCGAACTTCCCAATTCATTCAGGATCCACCCTGTTTTCCATGTTTCACTACTCAAGGTCGATGTACCAAATTCCTTTCCAGATCGGGAGGTAGGACCCCCTGAAGCTATAATTGTGAATGGGGAAGAAGAATTCGAAGTTGAAGCCATTTTGGACCATAGGAAACAGCAAGGGCAAAATCATTATTTAATCAAATGGAGAGGCTTTGGCCCAGAAGAGAATTCCTGGGAACCTGAAACAAATCTCCATGCTCAAAGACTCATACGGGCCTTTCACCACTCCCGCTCAGAGGGTTCGGTGCCTAGAGGCATCCAGAGGCTGCCCTTAAGGAGGGGGCAATGTCAGAGAACTCACAGCACTAGCTCCCGTTTCCATGCAGTAGCGTCTAACGGCCATGCGCGGTGTCCCCGACAGATACGAGCGAGTTCCGGGACGAACGTGCACAACCGCGCATCCGTACGAACGTGTGCACGCACCCGCACAGCCATACGAGCGGGTGTACGTTCTCACGCACGCACGTTCACGTCCACCAATCCCGGCGCTCGGCGCCATATATAAACAAGGTTCTTGCCTGACACTAGTGCTGGATCGTCTTCAGCTAGTTCCTGATTTCCTGACATCTGTGTGACCTGTTACCTTGCTCCTGTTTACCTGGCTTCCTGACCACTCTCTCGGATCTCCCTTGTCTGCTACCTACCTTGCTGATCATACCGACTCTGGCTTGGACTATCTACTACGGCTCTGCCTCCTGACTTTGTACCGCGCTGCCTGCCCGTTGCCGACCTCTGCCTGACCTTGACCACGAACTGTCTTCTGTTTTGGATACCTCGCTGCCAGCCCGTTGTCAACCTTTGCCTGACCTGACGTTGCAGTTTTCCCTGAACCCACGCCTGCCCGGCTTCTACTAACAGTTCTGGTGACCTATCTTCCATCTAGTGTCCGGAGGATCCCGAATCTCCAAGTTCCAGTTCTCCAGCCGCAGGCACCTGCACCCTTCTGTGCCCCGGCACTCCCTGTCCTCACTACCAGGGGTGTCAGGACCAGGACCGTGCGAGAGGCCTCCCTCAACATTCAGACTCTGCTGTAAGGTACGTGACAGTCTATTAGATACGCTTGCCAACGAACTGCATGGCAGGTCAACATATGTCTGGTCAAGCATGTGGTACCCAAGCGGGAGATGTTTTGGCCACGCGAGATACGCTTGAGACATATGTTGCAAATAGCAGCGGTGCGATCTGATGCACTCGTCTCAAAAAAGGCCCACACCAAAGAACTTTTGTAATAACGCGCAGAGACTGCAGCGCCCTGCACATACCCTGGGCATGGGTGAGAGAGGATGAGGAGGATGAGGACGGCTTGGTCATCCACTCGACCAAGTCTTCCGCATGTTGCGGCTCAACACGGCCAGCTGCCGAAAAAAAGGCCAAGCGTGTCCCACGGCCACGTGCTGATGAGGATGCACCATCTCCACGACCAGCACTAGACACAGAGCCTGCTTGCCCTCTCTTATTGGCTTGTGACTGTCTGCCTCTCCTTCTTGGCCTTCCAGACATACTAATGGCCTGTAGCTGCACTAAGCTGGGATATATATATATATATATATATATATATATATACAGTGGCTTGCGAAAGTATTCGGCCCCCTTGAACTTTTCAACCTTTTGCCACATTTCAGGCTTCAAACATAAAGATATAAAATTTTAATTTTTGTGAAGAACCACCAAGTGGGACACAATTGTGAAGTGGAACGAAATCTATTGGATATTTTAAACTTTTTTAGCAATTAAAAAACTGAAAAGTGGTGCGTGCAAAATTATTTGGCCCCTTTACTTTCAGTGCAGAAAACTCACTCCAGAAGTTCAGCGAGCATCTCTGAATGATCCAATGTTGTCCTAAATGACTGATGGTGATAAATAGAATCCACCTGTGTGTAATCAAGTCTCTGTATAAATGCACCTGCTCTGTGATAGTCTCAGGGTTCTGTTGAAAGCGCAGAGAGCATCATGAAGACCAAGGAACACACCAGGCAGGTCCGTAATACTGTTGTGGAGAAGTTTAAAGCCTGATTTGGATACAAAAAGATTTCCCAAGCTTTAAACATCCCAAGGAGCACTGTGCAAACGATCATTTTGAAATGGAAGGAGTATCAGACCACTGCAAATCTACCAAGACCTGGCTGTCCCTCTAAACTTTCAGATCAGACAAGGAGAAGACTGATCAGAGATGCAGCCAAGAGGCCCATGATCACTCTGGATGAACTGCAGAGAACTACAGCTGAGGTGGGAGAGTCTGTCCATAGGACAACAATCAGTCGTACACTGCCCAAATCTGGCCTTTATGGAAGAGTGGCAAGAAGAAAGCCATTTCTCAAAGATATCCATAAAAAGTCTCGTCTAAAGTTTGCCACAAGCCACCTGGGAGACACACCAAACATGTGGAAGAAGGTGCTCTGGTCCGATGAAACCAAAATCGAACTTTTTGGCCACAATGCAAAACGATATGTTTGGCGTAAAAGCAACACAGCTCATCACACTCAACACACCATCCCCACTGTCAAACATGGTGGTGGCAGCATCATGGTTTGGGCCTGCTTTTCTTCAGCAGGGACAGGGAAGATGGTTAAAATTGAGGGGAAGATGGATGCAGCCAAATACAGGACCATTCTGGATGAAAACCTGTTGGAGTCTGCAAAAGACCTGAAACTGGGACGGAGATTTATCTTCCAACAAGACAATGATCCCAAACATACAGCAAAATCTACAAAGGAATGGTTCACAAATAAACGTATCCAGGTGTTAGAATGGCCAAGTCAAAGTCCAGACCTGAATCCAATCGAGAATCTGTGGAAAGAGCTGAAAACTGCTGTTCACAAATGCTCTCCATCCAACCTCACTGAGCTCGAGCTGTTTTGCAAGGAAGAATGGGCAAGAATTTCAGTCTCTCGATGTGCAAAACTGATAGAGACATACCCCAAGTGACTTGCAGCTGTAATCGCAGCAAAAGGTGGCTCTACAAAGTATTAACGCAAGGGGGCCGAATAATTTTGCACGCCCCACTTTTCATTTTTTTATTAGTTAAAAAAGTTTCAAAAATCCAAAAGATTTCGTTCCACTTCACAATTGTGTACCACTTGTTGGTGATTCTTCACAAAAAATAAAAATTTTATATCTTTATGTTTGAAGCCTGAAATGTGGCAAAAGGTTGAAAAGTTCAAGGGGGCCGAATACTTTCGCAAGCCACTGTATATATATATATATATATATATATATATATATATATATATATATATAAATATTGATACTGCAGCTAGCAAAATCAACTGCCTGCCTGTAGTATGAGAACACCACCAACCTTCTACAGGTAGCTTTAGCTGAACACTGTGCAGACCTCGCAAAAAAATAACTTGTAGGTTTAGCTGAACACTGTGAGGAGGACGCACCACACTAACTTGTAATTTTAGCTGAACACTGTGAGCAGGACGCACTACACTAACTTGTAGTTTTAGCTGAACACTGTGCAGAGGTCTCACTACACTAACTTGTAGTTTTATCTGAACACTGTGAGCAGGACACACTACACTAACTTGTAGTTTTAGCTGAACACCGTGCAGAGGTCTCACTACACTAACTTGTAGTTTTAGCTAAACACTGCGAGCAGGATGCACTGCACTAACTTGTAGCTTTAGATGAACACTGTGCAGAGGTCTCACTACACTAACTTGTAATTTTAGCTGAACACTGTGAGCAGGACGCACTACACTAACTTGTAGTTTTAGCTGAACACTGTGAGGAGAACGCACCAAACTAACTTGTAGTTTTAGCTGAACACTGTGAGCAGGACGCACTGCACTAACTTGTAGCTTTAGATGAACACTGTGCAGAGCTCGCAAAAAAATAACTTGTAGGTTTAGCTGAACACTGTGAGGAGGATGCACCACACTAACTTGTAGTTTTAGCTGAACACTGTGAGCAGGACGCACTGCACTAACTTTAGCTTTAGATGAACACTGTGCAGAGGTCTCACTACACTAACTTGTAGGTTTAGCTGAATACTGTGAGGAGGACGCACCACACTAACTTGTAGTTTTAGCTGAACACTGTGAGCAGGACGCACTGCACTAACTTGTAGCTTTAGATGAACACTGTGCAGAGGTCTCACTACACTAACTTGTAGTTTTAGCTGAACACTGTGAGCAGGACGCACTGCACTAACTTGTAGCTTTAGATGAACACTGTGCCGAGGTCTCACTATACTAACTTGTAGTTTTAGCTGAACACTGTGAGCAGGACGCACTGCACTAACTTGTAGCTTTAGATGAACACTGTGCAGAGGTCTCACTACACTAACTGAACACTGTGAGGAGGACGCACCACACTAACTTGTAGTTTTAGCTGAACACTGTGAGCAGGACGCACTGCACTAACTTGTAGCTTTAGATGAACACTGTGCCGAGGTCTCACTACACTAACTTGTAGTTTTAGCTGAACACTGTGAGCAGGACACACTGCACTAACTTGTAGCTTTAGATGAACACTGTGCAGAGGTCTCACTACACTAACTTGTAGTTTTAGCTGAACACTGTGAGCAGGACGCACTGCACTAACTTGTAGCTTTAGATGAACACTGTGCAGAGGTCTCACTACACTAACTTGTAGTTTTAGCTGAACACTGTGAGCAGGACGCACTGCACTAACTTGCAGCTTTAGATGAACACTGTGCAGAGGTCTCACTACACTAACTTGTAGTTTTAGCTGAACACTGTGAGGAGGACGCACTGCACTAACTTGTAGCTTTAGATTAACACTGTGCAGAGGTCTCACTACACTAACTTGTAGTTTTAGCTGAACACTGTGAGCATGACGCACTGCACTAACTTGTAGCTTTAGATGAACACTGTGCAGAGGTCTCACTACACTAACTTGTAGTTTTAGCTGAACACTGTGAGCAGGACGCACTGCACTAACTTGTAGCTTTAGATGAACACTGTGCAGAGGTCTCACTACACTAACTTGTAGTTTTAGCTGAACACTGTGAGCAGGACGCACTGCAGTTTTAGATGAACACTGTAAATTATAAACAAATATATACCGCGCTGTCTCAAAAAAAAAAAAAAAAAAAACTAAAGCAGCCAGCACAGCAGTGGACAAAGTTGCAAAAATGACAAATTGGGTGAAATGTGCAGCGCTTGCACTAACTTGTAGTTTTAGCTGAACACTGTGAGCAGGATGCACTGCACTAACTGTAAATAGTCTAGCTGCCTGACTGTGGTACTAATAGGATCAAAAGAACACCAGCAATATACTTCAGGTAGCTGTAAATACTGTAACAAGACAAGCCTGCCTGTCAGTAAGAAGATAACAGGAACGGATCTAGCTAAACTGAATACAGTGTATATATATATATATATATGCAACACCTGGGATGCATATATATACACAATACACTGTAAGTGCAGCTATATTAAAGTGATAAGAGCAGATGTAGTCAACAGAGAGCACCACATCCCATATTTCTAATATAAATGAAAGGGCAAATTTTTTTTTTTTTTAACCACTTCCCGACCGCCGCACGCCGATGTACGTCCTAAGTTTGAACGGGGATATCGTTGTTATGGCAGCAGCTAGCTGCCATAACCCCGGTATCCCCGTTTTCGTGCGGCGGCCGGCTTTCAGATAAAAGTGGTCCCTGCGGCGGATTCGCCGCGAGATCACTTTTATCGGTGGCGGGAGAGGGCCCCCCCCTCCCGCCGCGATCCGGTGCCCTCCGCCGCTTACCGGAGCCGTCGGTAGCGGCGGAGGCGATCGCGTCCTGCTCTCTGGTGTGCCTGGAGATGAGTGAGGCTAAGATGGCGCTCACTCGTCTCCATGACACTGCTGGGCGGAAGCGACGTCAAAACGTCACTTTCGTCCACGCCTCTTAAAGGCATATTTTATCAAATGTCATTTTTCTAAATGACTTTTTTTTTTTTTTTTTTTATTGCATTTTAGTGTAAATATGAGATCTGAGGTCTTTTTGACCCCAGATCTCATATTTAAGAGGTCCTGCTATGCTTTTTTCTATTACAAGGGATGTTTACATACCTTGTAATAGGAATAAAAGTGACACATTTTTTTTTTTTTTAAACAGTGTAAAAATAAATAAAATATTGTAAAATAAATAATAAAAATAAAAAAAAAATTTTTTAAAACCCCCCTGTCCCGACGAGCTCGCGCGCAGAAGCGAACGCATACGCGAGTAGC
Source organism: Lithobates septentrionalis (assembly GCA_037952835.1). Lineage (NCBI taxonomy): Eukaryota > Metazoa > Chordata > Amphibia > Anura > Ranidae > Lithobates > Lithobates septentrionalis. The sequence goes on along the minus strand of JBBDGP010000969.1, from coordinate 4,781,761 downwards.
GCCCGCATATGAAAACGGTGGTCAAACCACACATGTGAGGTATCACAGCGATCGGTAGAGCGAGAGCAATAATTCTAGCCCTAGACCTCCTCTGTAGCGCAAAATATGCAACTTGTAGAATTTTTTAAACGTCGCCTATGGAGATTTTTGAGGGTAAAAGTTTGACGCTATTCCACGAGCGGGTGCAATTTTCAAGCATGACATGTTGGGTATCAATTTACTTGGCGTAACATTATATTTCACAATATAAAAAAAAATTGGGCTAACTTTACTGGTGTCTTATTTTTTTATTCAAAAAAGTGAATTTTTTCCAAAAAAAGTGCGCTTTTAAGACCGCTGCGCAAATACGGTGCAAAAAAAGTATTGCAATGACCGCCATTGTATTCTCTAGGGTGTTAGAAGAAAAACCATATATAATGTTTGGGGGTTCTAAGTAATTTTCTAGCAGAAAAACCTGTTTTAAACATGTAAACACCTAAAATCCAAAACGAGGCTGGTCTTAAAGTGGTTAAGTGCAGCTAACTCACTGATTGTCCTGCTTAATCTATCTAACTCAATTGAAATGACACTGTCTCTCTGTCTATCTATCTCTCTTTCAACGCCGGAACACACACTACACAGGGCCGTCGTGCAGGTGGCCTTATATAGTGTGGGGCGTGTTCTAAACCCCCTGAGCCATAATTGGCCAAAGCCACCCTGGCTTTGGCCAATTACAGCTCTCTCTACCGACGGCGCTGTGATTGGCCAAGCATGCGGGTCATAGTGCATGCTTGGCCAATCATCAGCCAGCAATGCACTGCGATGCCGCAGGGAATTATGGGCCGTGACGCGCCACACGAATTTGGCGTGAACGGCCCATAACGTTCGGAATTCGGCGAACGACCGAACATGGGTTCGACTCGAACACGAAGCTCATCCCTATTGTCTGCCTGCTCCGCCCACCTGAACTGGAGCTCTCACTGTTCTGATCCAGCCGGCCAGCCTGTCAGGAACCTGTGCCTGGGAGAGTGTTTCTCTGTGATGCTCAAGTGTTTTGCCGCCCCCTCCTACATTCCGCCCAGGGCAGTGCCCCCCCCATACCTGTACTGGGACTCTGGTTGTGATAATCACTATCGTGGCTTATCTTGACTGTCCAGATGTTCTCAAATTCTCACAGCTGAGCGAGAAGTGGCTAGTGCATTTAAAGCATTTAAAGCTGAATTCCAACTTTCTTTTCACTGAATGGAATGATCAATCCTAGCATAGATCGTACCTCTGTACCATGTTGCTCAGTTGTCTGCAGGTCTTCTAATATTCTGGGTTTAGTTGTGACTTTGTATCATTTGACACTCTGCATATCCTGCTGATAGAGTCTGTTTCTTCCATAGCCACTTCCTGCAGAGCCCAGGGTCTGTAACACTCCCCTTTGTAGTTTTTCAGACTGTGCAAATGAGACTGAATACATCCTAATTAGCATTCATACCTGCCCACTCACACCTACAGAAAGAGTCCAAACCTCTCAAGTCCCGCCTCAAAAAATCACAGCATTATTTAGGAAGGAGACACCTTCATACACAGCCTGTTCTGAAAGCTAGCTGTGAGGGATTATTCAGCAAATGACATGGGCGGGGGCTGGACACTGCCTAGGGGAACATGTACCTAAGCAAAAAAAAATTAAAAAAATTATATTTGGCGTAGAGCATTGATTTTTAGTAATGTCACTTGAGTTCTGTAGCTATTTTTCCATTTTTTTTTATTTTTTTTGTTTACATGTGTAGTGCCCTGCTGGAATTTGCCTAGAGATAGGGATGGACTTTTAAGTTACTTTTAGTTCATCGTTCATTTAAAGGAAAATGTGTGGAAGAAAGTTTCATTCCCCTGGGAGTGAGGTTTTGCTCCCAACTGATTAGTGATGCTGATGTATATTTTTGTGTGTTTAATTTTGTTCTTTTTCAGGTAAAACCAGATCTCCTACCAAGCTGTTAGAGGCCTTGCAGTTAGATAGATAGTGAGGTTCCTGTAACATGACTGATGTGAACATATGTTGATTAATGTTTGAAATTGTAACATTCTATCTTACTGTCTTTCTTCTTTTCTATCCAAGTTTTTTTTTATTCAAATACCTACTCTCAGGCTTGAGAGTCATATTTTTGACAGACGTTGAGGACGCCGTCTTTTCTGGTGGGGGGAATATGTAGCACCCTGCTCCTGTTGATCAGGCGCTTTTATGTAAATTTAGTGGGTTATCTGTTAATATATGATACCGATTTAATCTATGGCTAAATTAGCCTCTGTTCCAGCATTGGCTGTGTTGTGTGCAGTTTCACGCTGTTGCCTGTAGGTGTCGTTGTCACCACAGGCCAGTGTTGAAAAGCAACAGGCTGAAGTGTATTGAGTGCTCTTCTTTCTCAGAAGCAACTCGGCAGAGGTGGTCCACTGCTATGCATTCTGGGAGAGAGTACTTAAGGGGCAGATGCCATTTTTGGTTCTCTTTCACCTGCTGGCCCCCCTGGCCTAGAGGTATGTGACGGCTTCTTTTCAGTCTTGGGGCCATGCTGGCCCGAGGCTGCGTTACTATAAGTGGGCCCAGAGGTCGTCTGGGGCCCACTGGTTTAGAGGTGGTCCTGTGCTGTCTGTCCTGCGGGAAGAAGCCAAGCAATTGAGAAGATCCAGGGGAGGACCCATCTTGGAGAGGACCGTGTGGAAGGCTGGTCTCAAGAGGGGCCTGGTGATTCAATTGGAGGATGCATCCTATGCTAACTTATCGCACGGTACTGCCAGGTTGGCTTAAAGGTTCTGGTACTGTGTCGCTGTTCATCTAAAACCATTACGTCCTGTGGCAAAGGACTGTTCATCTAATACTACATCCTATGGCAGAGGATCGTACAACAAATTTTGTTCCTGTAAAGTCTGTGGCAGAGACTTTTTGTTCGTGCGCCATTCCGGCTGCTAGGTCAGTGAGAGAGACCTATCCGGGTGGGCAAAAGATCTTTGGACTGAAGGTTTAATCGTCTCTAAGATCTCCAATCCCTCAATGATCTAAAAAGGTATTTGAATTTTCCTGCAACTCCCTTTCTACCTCTTCACTGTTACTTCTTTCATTAAAGTTCTTTCATTAAAGCATTGGAACATTACTAAAGTGACTGGTGCATACATTGTTGGATACAAAGCTCAACATGGACTCTAGGTTCCTGATGTGGTGAAACTACAGGTAAAGAGGTGATCATCAACAACCCAAAATATTTCAGCAGCTCCTTCGGGGGTTAGTGCTACACATGTTTTAAAAATAATGAAGATTACCTAAAACCCCCAAACATTATACAGTACATTTCTTTAGCATACATCACGGGACACAGAGTAATGCCGCGTACACACGAGCGGACTTTACGGCGGACTTTGCCCGGCGGACTGGATTTCGTCAGACAATTCGATGTGTGTGGGCTCCAGCGGACTTTGTTTTCTCAAAAGTTGGACGGACTTAGATTTGAAACTTGTTTAAAATTTATCCGTTGAAATCGAGTCCGGTCGAAAAGTCCGCCGTCTGTATGCTAGTTCGACGGACTAAAAAGCCACGCTAGGGCAGCTATTGGCTACTGGCTATGAACTTCCTTGTTTTAGTCCGGTCGTACGTCATCACGTACGAATTCGACGGACTTTGGTGGATTGTGTGTAGGCAAGTCCGTTCATTCAGAAAGTCCGTCGTAAAGTACGTCGAAAAATCCGCCGGGCAAAGTCCGCCGTAAAGTCCGCTCGTGTGTACGCGGCATTAGGCTATTATTCCTTACTTACTGGGTTATACGTCATCTCTAGTTGAATGGACACTGGTAGACCAAAGTCTTAGACAGGAAGCCACCCTTATAAAACCCCTCCCATACAGGAAGTACTTCAGTTTTTTTACATTTGTTTGAGCTCACTTGAGCTCCAGGTCCTGAGTCCCAAAACAGTTCTTATATGAATCAAGGGATTGATTGATCTAATCCATTTGAGAAAAGCTTATATGCTTAAATAGATGGTACCAAAGCCTAGCAAAGAAGACACAAGGATCCTGCGAGGTTTTGCTTGTAACGCGACCTTTGGTCACTGGACCCTATGTAGTGGAATCCTGGACACTACAGAGCTAAGGCATTCCTGCAGGGTGCTGTACAGGTCCAAGGGAGTGCACCTTAAAACATGAAAAGGGTACCCAGTCCTTAAGGACCCTTAAGGACCCTTAAGGACCCTGTTGACAAGAACCTATAGTTACATAGTTACATAGTAGGTGAGGTTGAAAAAAGACACAAGTCCATCAAGTCCAACCTATGTGTGTGATTATGTGTCAGTATTACATTACATATCCCTGTATATTGCGGTCATTCAGGTGATTATCTAATAGTTTCTTGAAGCTAACAATGCTCCCCGCTGAGACCACCGCCTGTGGAAGGGAATTCCACATCCTTGTCGCTCTTACAGTAAAGAACCCTCTACGTAGTTTAAGGTTAAACCTCTTTTCTTCAAATTGTAATGAGTGGCCACGAGTCTTATTAAACTCTCTTCTGCGAAAAAGTTTTATCCCTATTGTGGGGTCACCAGTACAGTATTTGTAAATTGAAATCATATCCCCTCTCAAGCGTCTCTTCTCCAGAGAGAATAAGTTCAGTGCTCGCAACCTTTCCTCATAACTAAGATCCTCTAGACCCTTTATTAGCTTTGTTGCCCTTCTTTGTACTCACTCCATTTCCAGTACGTCCCTCCTGAGGACTGGTGCCCAGAACTGGACAGCATACTCCAGGTGCGGGCGGACCAGAGTCTTGTAGAGCGGGAGAATTATCGTTTTATCTCTGCAGTTGATCCCCCTTTTAATGCATGCCAATATCCTGTTTGCTTTATTAGCAGCAGCTTGGCATTGCATGCCATTGCTGAGCCTATCATCCACTAGGACCCCCAGGTCCTTTTCCATCCTAGATTCCCCCAGAGGTTCTCCCCCCAGTGTATAGATTGCATTCATATTTTTGCCACCCAAATGCATTATTTTACATTTTTCTACATTGAACCTCATTTGCCATGTAGTCGCCCACCCCATTAATTTGTTCAGGTCTTTTTGCAAGATTTCCACATCCTGCGGAGAAGTTATTGCCCTGCTTAGCTTAGTATCGTCTGCAAATACAGAGATTGAACTGTTTATCCCATCCTCCAGGTCATTTATGAACAAATTAAATAGGATTGGTCCCAGCACAGAACCTTGGGGAACCCCACTACCCACCCCTGACCATTCTTAGTACTCCCCATTTATCACCACCCTCTGAACACGCCCTTGTAGCCAGTTTTCAATCCATGTACTCACCCTATGGTCCATGCCAACGCACCTTATTTTGTACAGTAAACGTTTATGGGGAACTGTGTCAAATGCTTTTGCAAAATCCAGATACACCACGTCTACGGGCCTTCCTTTATCTAGATGGCAACTCACCTCCTCATAGAAGGTTAATAGATTGGTTTGGCAAGAACGATTCTTCATGAATCCATGCTGATTACTGCTAATGATATCATTCTTATTACTAAAATCTTGTATATAGTCCCTTATCATCATCTCCAAGAGTTTACATACTATTGATGTTAGGCTAACTGGTCTGTAATTCCCAGGGATGTTTTTTGGGCCCTTTTTAAATATTGGTGCTACATTGGCTTTTCTCCAATCAGCTGGTACCATTCCAGTCAATAGACTGTCTGTAAAAATTAGGAACAACGGTCTGGCAATCACCTGACTGAGTTCCCTAAGTACCCTCGGATGCAAGCCATCTGGTCCCGGTGATTTATTAATGTTAAGTTGCTCAAGTCTAATTTTAATTCCGTCCTCTGTTAACCATGTAGGTGCTTCCTGTGTTGTGTCATGAGGATAAACACTGCAGTTTTGGTTACTGAAGCCCCCCGATTCACTCGTGAAGACTGAGGAGAAGAATAAATTCAATACCTTTGCCATCTCCCCATCCTTTGTAACCAGATGTCCTTCCTCATTCTTTATGGGGCCAATATGGTCTGTCCTCCCTTTTTTACTGTTTACATACTTAAAGAATTTCTTGGGATTTTTTTTGCTCTCCTCCGCTATGTGTCTTTCATGTTCTATCTTAGCCATCCTAATTGCACCCTTACATTTCTTATTGCATTCTTTATAAATTCTGAATGCTGTGGATGATCCCTCAACCCTGTATTTTTTGAAGGCCTTCTCCTTTGCTTTTATATGCATTTTTACATTGGAGTTAAGCCATCCAGGATGTTTGTTCGCTCTTTTAAATTTATTACCCAATGGGATACATTGGCTAATGCCCTTATTTAATATGCTCTTAAAGCAAACCCATCTCTCCTCCGTATTCTTTGTTCCTAATATTTTATCCCAATTTATGCCTTTTAGCAAGGTTTGTAGTTTAGGGAAGTTGGCTCTTTTGAAATTCAGTGTCTTTGTGTTCCCTTCATGTTTCCTATTTGTGTGATTTATACTGAAACTAATTGACCTGTGATCGCTGTTACCTAAATTGCCCCGTATTTCCACATCTGTTATCAGGTCTGTATTGTTGGTAATCAGTAGATCTAGTAAGGTTTTATTTCTAGTTGGTGTGTCTACCATCTGACCCATAAAATTGTCCTGCAAGACACTAAGGAACTGGCGAGCCTTAAATGAATGTGCGGTTCCCTCCGCCCAGTCTATGTCTGGATAATTAAAATCCCCCATTATGATAACACTTCCCATCCTTGCTGCTAATCCAATTTGTGATAGGAGATCCGTCTCCACTTCCTGCCTCAGGTTAAGGGGCCTATAGCATACTCCCAGTATTATTTTCCCCTTAGCTTCATCCCTTTGGAGCTCTACCCATAAAGATTCCACCTCCTCCCTAGCCCCCTCAGTGATGTCATCTCTCACATTCACTTGTACATTATTCTTGATATATAGGCATACCCCTCCCCCTTTTTTACCCTCTCTATCCTTGCGGTATAGGGTATACCCTTGAATGTTTGCCAGCCAATCATGAGAGCTGTTGAACCAGGTCTCTGAAATTCCCACAAAATCCAAATCCTCCTTGTACAACAGTATCTCTAGTTCACCCATCTTGTCCGCCAGGCTCCTGGCATTGGTGAACATGCCACATAGTTTAGACCGGTCGCATATTGTCCTCGTATTGGGTGTTTCAAGATTGCAACTAGGACTTGCTACTATACTCACCTTGTGTTTTTGTGCTTTGGTTAACCTACCACTAATGCCCCCAATACTACCCTCTGGCATATCTTCCGCGCTGGCTATCACTGTCTCTGGACCCTCCCCCCATCGCCTAGTTTAAAAACCTGGAGTCACTATTAGGGGCTTCCTTTTCTTTGGCCGGTTCAGCTATTCATCCAGCTGTCGCAGCAATAGGAGCCTGTCAGTCCCTAAGGGATTAGGTCAGCCGGCTTGACAGGCCTAACCAAGAGGAGGATCCTGCTGAAAATAGGGCTGATATACCTCAAGCATTGTGTTTTGCTGTAGATGCCTTAAAGGACTCGATACAGAAAGTCTCTTGTTTGGCTTTCCTGTCTATACACATGTGCAGACTTGTGTGGCCTAGGAACTAGTCAGCCAAGTTTCGCTGTAAGACGTTGTTGGCAGGGTTTCCTTTCCATGGGGAACTCTTTTTTGGTGATGATTTGGACAAATATATTCAAAAGATTTCCAGAGGGAAGAACTCTCTACTTCCTGTGAAAAGGACCAGGCATCCCTTGTTTAAAACTTCAGCATCCTAAGGTGTCTCAGCCCCAAGGCAGTTCCGCCACCAACAGTGCGCTAGAGCCAGGGGCAAACCACAGGGCCAGGGCCAGAAAAAAACTCTGGGTCTAAAACTATTCTAAACCCGGCACCAAGCCCTCCTTTTGAGGGGACACTCCCACTCTATCGGGTTGGGGGAAGGCCGCTTCACTTTGCAGACATTTGGAGAACAGTGGTTAAGAACAAGTGGGTCAACTCGACAGTATCCCGCTGTTAAAAGCTGGAATTGCGGGGGTGTCCTACTCAGAGGTTTCTAAGATCCAGCGTTCCTTCGGATCCTCCAAAAAGAGATTCATTGTTTCAGACACTAGATCATTTAGTGCATCAGGGAGTGAATATACAGGTTCCTGTATCCAAAAGGGGCGCAGGGTTTTATTCAAACCTGTTCATGGTTCAAAAACCAAATGGGGACACAAGGCCCATTTTGGATCTAAGATCCCTGAACCAGTATCTAATAATCCAGTCCTTTCTGTGAATAAGTAAGTCTGCTTGGTGGTAGCCTTGCTCCAGTTGGCGGACTTTCTAGCCTCTATCGATATCAAAGACGCATATTTACAAATACCTATCTTTCAACCTAATTAGAGGTTCCTGCGATTTGCAGTAGAGGAGCATTATTTCCAATTTGGAATCAGGCTTGCCACAGCGCCCTGGGTGTTTACAAAGGTCCTAGCACAAGTACTGGGTCTTGGACGACATCCTGCTCAGAGATCACTTACTGCAGGCCCTGGACCAGAGCGTAGCCTGCACAGTGCAGTATTTAGAAAACCTGAGCTGGGTTATAAATACCGAAAAGTCAGTCTTGAGGCTAACTCAGTGTCTGAAATATGTAGGTCTGATCCTAGATACGGTCCAGGCAAGGGTATTTTTGCCACCCGTAAAGATCATGCCCCGAAGGATCAGGTGCATCTGGTAAGTGGCACCAGGCAACCCTCCATTCGGCTCTGTATGAGTCTTCTGGGAAGGATGGTGTCCTCCTTTGAGGCAGTTCCCTATGCCCAGTACCATTCCAGGCCTATACAACAAGACATCTTGTTGGCTTGAAACAAGAGAGTGCAAGACCTGGATTACCCCATGTCCTTATCTCCTCCGCTTAAGCCTAAGCTGGGGGTTGCATGATCCGAACCTGCAAAGGAGAAGATCGTTCCTCCCGGTGTCTTGGAGAGTACTGACCACAGACACCAGTCTCTCTGGCTGGGGAGTGACCCTGGAAGGGCTCCCAGCCCAGGGGAGATGGCCAAGGGCAGAGCAGGGCCTGCCCATCAACATCCTGGAGTTGCAGGCGGTGCGTCTGGCCCTACAGTCCTGGACAGTGGAGCTTCAAGACTGCCCTATCGGGGTTCAGTTCGACAATGCCACTTTGGTGGCCTATATCAACCACCAAGGTGGAACCAGGAGCCGTTCAGCTCAGGAGGAGGTGAACCATATATTAGCTTGGGTAGAGGGACATGTACCGGTTCTATCAGCGGTCCATATACCGGGGGTTGAGAAATGGAAGGCAGATTATCTCAGCCACCAGCAGATTTGCCCGGGGGAAATTTGGGAAATTTGCCAGTGATGGGGATGGCCAGATGTCGATCTATTGGCATGAGGTTCAACAAGATCCCGAACAAGGGATCACCTGCCAATCAGAGCAGATGCTCTGGTAGTTCCATGGAGCCAGTTCTCCTTGGTTTATGCATTCCCCCGATCCCTGTCCTTTCACATTTGTTGCGCAGGATTCAGGAAAAGGGGGTTCCAGTCATCCTGGTGGCAAGGGGCTGGCCCAGAAGGTCCTGGTTCCCAGAGATTGTGAGATTGGCAATAGATGGGCCGTGGAGAAAAGGGCATCCTCGTAAATACATGATTGGGAGAATTCTCTCTTTTCTACAGTCGGCAGACTGGTCTTAAGTACAATTAGGGGTCAGATTTCAGCCTTGTCAGTATTCTTCCAAAGGCCTTTAGCCTCCCATTCTCTGCTCTGAACCTTTATGCAGGAGGAAACTCATTTGCTTCCTCCCATTAGGTCACCTATGTGTCCTTGGGACTTAAATTTGGTGCTGTCTGTGTTATGGAAACAACCATTTGAGCCTATCAAGGAAATTCCATTAGCCTTGTTGTCACGCAAGCTAGCCTTCCTGATGGCCATCACCTAAGCTAGCAGAGTGGCGGAATTGGTGGCCCTTTCATGTAGGGAACCATACTTAATCCTTCACCACAACAAGGTGGGGTTACGTCCTATTCCATCCTTTTTGCCAAAGGTAGTGTCGGCCTTTTATTTGAATCAGGACATTGTTCTGCCTTCCCTTTCTCTCAGCCTTTGTTTGGCGGAAGAGAGACGACTGCATTCCTTGGATGTAGTGCAGGAAGTCAGAATTTATTTGTCTAGATCTGCGGAGATCCGAGGATCAGACTTCTTTTTTTGTTTTGCCAGAAGGACCCAAGAACGGGCAGGCAGCTTGTAAAGCTTCCATTGCCCATTGGGTCCGCCAATTGGTCATTCAGGCCTATGGTCTGAAACGTAAGGCTCCTCCCTTCAGGGAGAGAGCTCATTCTACCAGCGGTGTAGGATCCTCCTGGGCTTTTTGCCATCAGGTATCTGTGGCTCAGATTTGTAAGGCTGCTACCTGGCCTTCAGTGCATACGTTCACAAGATTTTATCAGGGGGATTTTAGAGTAGCCGAGGTTTCGGCTTTCGGCCGTAGTTTACTACAGGCTGCTGTATAAAGTCTGATGGCTATTTTTTTGGCAGGGTGTCTCCCTCCCCTCTGGGCTATTGCTCTGAGACATCCCAGTAAGTAAGGAATAATAGCCCAACTCTGTGTCCCGTGATGTATTATAAACAAAATAGAATTTTTTAGTCATACTTACCTGTAAAGTTCTTTTCTTTGAGTACATCACAGGACACAGAGGTCCCTCCCCTTTTTTAAAGATTTGGTGCTTGCTACAAAACTGAAGTACTTCCTGTATGGGAGGGGTTATATAGGGGTGGACTTCCTGTCTAAGACTTTGGTCTACCAGTGTCCATTCACCTAGAAATGGCATATAACCAAGTAATTAAGTAATAATAGCCTAACTCTGTGTCCCGTGATGTACTCAAAGAAAAGGATTTTACAAGTACAGTGCCTTGAAAAAGTATTCATACCCCTTGACATTTTCCACATTTTGTCCTGTTACAACCAAAAACATAAATATATTTTATTGGGATTTTATGTGATAGACCAACATAAGGTGGCACATAATTGTGAAGTGGAAGGAAAATGATAAATGTTTTTTAAAATGTTTAACAAATAAATATGTGAAACATGTGGCATGCATTTGTATTCAGCCCCCTTTACTCTGATACCCCTAATTAAAATCTAATGAAACCAACTGCCTTCAGAAGTCACCTAATTAGTAAATAGAGTCCACCTGTGTGTAATTTAATTTCAGTATAAATACAGCTGTTCTGTGAAGCCCTCAGAGGTTTGTTAGAGAACCTTAGTGGACAAACAGGATCATGAAGGCCAAGGAACACACCAGACAGGCCAGGGATACAGTTGTAAAGAAGTTTAAAGCAGGGTTAGGTTATAAAAAAATATCCCAAGCTTTGAACATCTCACGGAGCACTGTTCAATCCATCATGCGAAAATGGAAAGAGTATGACACAACTGCAAACCTACCAAGACATGGCCATCCACCTAAACTGACAGGCCAGGCAAGGATAGCATTAATGAGAGAAGCAGCCAAGGGGCCCATGGTAACTCTGGAGGAGCTGCAGAGATCCACAGCTCAGGTGGGAGAACTTGTCCACAGGACAACTATTGTTCGTGCACTCCATAAATCTGGCTTATATGGAAGAGTCGAATACATGCTTGTTTGTACAAGCTGCTGACACATACAAGTTTGGAAGTCGCTTGGAGAGGAATCCTATGCTTAATGCTTTTATAGTTTGGTGCACTGGAAGCACTTAAAATGTGTGAGTACCCTGATGCTGTTTTCTAAATACATTTTTAAACTAGCCATAATGCACTATCCAGCCTCTTTGTTGTTTTAAAATGGAGGACAACTTCTCTGGATTTTCCTGTGGGATCCTGCTGAGCCAGTTCCACTTATACCACGTACACACGACCAGTCTTTCCGTCGGACTGAACTCCAAAGGACTTTTCGATGGAGTTCCGAAACTGACTTGCCTACACACGATCCCACCAAAGTCCGACCGTCTAAAACGCAGTGACGTACACCAGGTCCAACGGGACTATAAAATGGAAGTTCAATTAGCTCCACCCTTTGGGCCCCTTCTGCTAATTTCATGTTTATCTCGTGTTAGTAGAAGTTTGGTGAGAGACGATTCGTGCTTTTCAGACTTTTTCAGTGTTTTTTCAGATCATTTAACTGTTATTCAGTTTGTGCTTGTGGGGTTTGTATCTGCTTTTCAGTGCGTGTAGTGAGTTTGCATTTGTTAATTCAGTGCGTTCTTGTCTGCTCGTTGCTGATTTTCAGCTCGCTCTTCACAGGCCTTGCTGTTCTTCAGTGCATTCTGTTAAGTTCGTTCTGACCAGCCGACTGTTTTGAAGCCATGTTGCGTAGACTTCGTGGTTTGCTTGGGCTTGGTGTTGTAGTTAATTCTTCGACCCAGGCCCAGTCCATGAACAGGGTGGGGAGAAGTTCATGGACCAAGAATTGGTTACTCCAGCGTGACCAGTTCTCTCACATGCCTTTGCTTCGTGAGATCCAGGAGAATAATCCTGATGATTTCAGGAACTTTCTCAGGATGAGGGACACCGTTTTTCACCGTCTGTTGGCTTTGCTGACCTCTTATATCAGCAGGCAGGATACCTGCATGAGGCAAGCCATCACTCCAGAGCAGAGGCTAGTCGCCACGTTGCGGTACTGGGAGAAGCCTACAGGACCTCAAGTTCTTGACAGGCATCTCCCCCCAGGCTCTGGGGATCATTATCCCAGAGACCTGTTCTGCTATAATTCAGGTCCTGCAGAAGGACTATATTAAGGTAAGATTTATCCTTTAACATCACATTTTATTGTATTTAATGTTTGCTAATGTATTGTATTTCTTTCCCCAGTCCCTAATTACCATGATTGCAATATGCTGTGAATGTCCCCTCTGTCCTCATGCATGCTGTAATCTTTTAATGCTCCTTTTTTGTCCTTCATGCATATTTGCCTTCACTAACCTCCCCAGCATGCTATGGTGGGCCCATATCCACCTAGTCTAGTCACCTAACAATGCATTCAGCTCAATTGTAGTGCTTTACCCTAAACACCCCCTTAAAATGTTTCCAAATGGTCTGTGTGTCCTGAAATTAATTTATAATCCCCCTTAAAATGTTTCCAAATGGTCTGTGTGTCCTTAAATTAATTTATAATCCCCCCCCCCTTTAAATTTTATCAATGGGCCATCAGAGGGGATGAGGAATTTGATAAGTGGGCCTTATATTTTAGTCTTTAAATAATACTTAAAATAAATGTTATACTGATGTTGGGCAAGAATGTTTTTTGTGTAATGTGCTTGCAATGTTATGTGCAAAAGTACTTATATATTTTTTTCTTGTTTGACACCCCAGTTTCCCTCAATGCCACAGGAATGGCAAACTGTGGCATCCCATTTTGCCACAAGTTGGGAGTTTCCCAACTGTGGAGGGGCTATAGATGGGAAGCACGTCCACATCGTGCCACCACCCCATTCAGGGTCATACTATTTTAATTATAAGGGGTTTTATAGTATTGTGTTAATGGCGGTGGTGTTGGCACAATATGAATTTCTGTATGTGGACGTGGGGAAGAATGGCCGGATGTCGAATGGAGGAGTCTTCGCCCAGATGGAGTTCTACCAGCGTCTCCAGAGTGGTGGCCTGGGATTGCCACCTGATGCGGATAACGTGGGAGGACTCCCCTTTGTCTTCATTGCAGATGAAGCCTTTGGTCTGGGCAAGCACCTGATGAGGCCATTCCCCCAAAGGACCCTCACCCCGGAGAGGAGGGTTTTTAACTTCCAGCTGGCCAGAGCAAGAAGAGTTGTCCAGCCGGTTCCGCCTGTTTCTGACAGCAATCCATATGGCGGACTACAAACTTAATCATATCATCCTAGCATGCTGCATCCTGCACAATTTTTTAAGAAAGAAATCGAGAAATTATATTGCCTCAGTTGGGCCTGAGTGTCACGTACCTGGTAGGTTGTGAGCCTGAAGTGCAGGAAAAGACCTCCCTTACAGCTCCCACTCCCGTTCCCCTGGAATGGAAACAGGGCCAGGAGTGAAGAGTGGTATGGGTGCCTGGTAGGATGAACAGTGCTGGAAGTTCAGTAATGGTGGCACCCTCTGGAATCAGGAACCTGAAGAGAAGACTGAAGACAGAGACTGGAAGGCAGATAGGACCAGGAACCCAACAGTTAAGCAAGCCAGATAGTGGAGCACTGGACTGGAACCAGGAACAACAGCAGGTAGGAGCCTGGAACGCTGGGCTGGAACCAGGAACAACAGCAGGTAATAGCTTGGAACACTGGACTGGAACCAGGAACAAGCAGTAGGTAGCAGACTGGAATGCTGGACTGGAACCAGGAACAAGCAGTAGGTAGCAGGCTGGAACGCTGGACTGGAACCAGGAACAAGCAGTAGGTAGCAGGCTGGAACCCTGGACTGGAACCAGGAACAAGCAGTAGGTAGCAGGCTGGAACGCTGGACTGGAACCAGGAACAAGCAGTAGGTAGCAGGCTGGAACGCTGGACTGGAACCAGGAACAAGCAGTAGGTAGCAGGCTGGAACGCTGGACTGGAACCAGGAACAAGCAGTAGGTAGCAGGCTGGAACGCTGGACTGGAACCAGGAACAACAGCAGGTAATAGCCTGGAACGCTGGACTGGAACCAGGAACAACAGCAGGTAATAGCCTGGAACGCTGGACTGGAACCAGGAACAACAGCAGGTAATAGCAGACTGGAAGCCGGTATACACAGCGGAGGGTCAATAAGCCGGTGGTCGGTATTGGTCGGACAGCAGAGGTACCAGGGGTAATGCAGAGGGATGGTCAGGCAAGCCAAGAGGGTCTGGTGCAGGCGGATAGCAGGATGGTCAAACAGGAAGCCGGGTCAGATAACAGGATACACAGATCAGATCAGGTAACTCACACACAACGCTGTAGAGCAGACAGCGGGGAAGAAGTGTGACAGACCGGTTTAAATAGCCCGCCTGACACCAGCGGGAGTGCGCGTGCGCGTGCCCGTGCGTGACCGCACCTGTGAACGCGCGCGCATGCGCAGTGGAACCCGTGGCCGTGTTCCCGTGTGCCTGGATCGCTGGTTACTGGCAGGATCTTCATGACATTGCCCCCCCCCCAAGGGGCAGCCTCCGGATGCCCCTTTGAGAAAATTTCTCTTAATGGGATCTTTTAAAGGTTTGTAACAGATCTTCAGCGTGAATATTATCTTCTGGTTCCCAAGAATTTTCCTCTGGGCCAAACCCCTTCCACTTTATCAAAAATTGATTCTGGTTACCTCTTTTCCTATGGTCCATGATAGCCTCCACCTCGAATTCCTCCTCCCCATCTACCAGGATTGGATCAGGAGGATCTGTACTTCGACCTGGAAATGGGTTGGCAATAGATGGTTTGAGCAAGGACACGTGAAAAACTGGATGTACCTTTAGTGAATCCGGGAGTTCAAGTTCGTATGCAACTTCATTAATTCTCCGTTTAACAGAAAACAGTCCAAGAAGCTTGGGACCCAATTTCCTGGAAGGGCAAGCCAACCTGAGGTTTACTGTGGACAACCATACCTGATCCCCAGGTGCAAGTAAGAGCTCACCTCGCCTTTTCTTATCGAAGGTTGCTTTATTATACTCCTGGGTCCTGGTCATGGTGTCCTGTAAAACTTGGTTGTTGGAGGTAAAGAAATCCAATTTCTCCAGGACTGCGGGTACCGTGCATTCTGGAAGAGAGTTAGGTAAAAATGAAGGGTGGAAACCATAATTCACAAAAAACGGAGTCTGTTTGATAGCAGAATGAATTGAATTGTTATAAGCAAATTCGGCCAATGGTAGAACAGAAATCCAATCACCTTGGGCAAAAGAAGAAAAACAGCGCAAATATTGTTCAAGGGTCTGGTTTGTTCTTTCTGTTTGCCCATTAGTCTGGGGATGATAAGCCGATGAAAATGAAAGTTCAATGTTCAAGGTTTTACACAAAGCCCTCCAGAATCGAGAGGTAAATTGTACCCCTCGATCTGAAACAATATTAACTGGTACCTCATGGAGCCTGATGACCTCTTTATTGAATGCTTGTGCTGTTTCTGTAGCTGAAGGGGTGCCCTTCATTGGGACAAAGTGAGCCATCTTCGACAACTGGTCCACTATGACAAAGATTGAGGTGAAGCCCCCAGCCGGGGGTAATTCTACAATAAAGTCTATAGAGAGCATTTTCCAGGGACTGTCTGGGACAGGCAAGGGTTTTAGTAGACCCCATGCCTTTGTTTTGTGCCCTTTGTTCCTAATGCAGGTGGTACAGGACTCTACAAACTCTTTATAATCCTTGCGTAGCTGAGGCCACCAGAAGGCACGCTGTACCAAATCAGTGGTCTTAGCTACTCCAATATGCCCAGCCAGCACATGATCGTGGCAGAGCTCTAGTACTGAAACTCGTAGTGTTTCAGGTATAAAGATCCTACCCTCATGCCACAGTAACCCATCCTTAACCTGAAGCTCTGTTTTAATGGAAGATTCCAATGCTGCGGAAGCCTGTTTAATCTGGGAGAGCAGGTCTCCCTGAAGTAAAAGAAAATTCCCCAGGGACAGGATGGTGTCTGGAGGGGAAATCTCTTGGGGTTTGTGAAACATCCTAGATAAGGCGTCAGGTTTGGTATTTTTGGAACCAGGGCGGTAAGTGACATGGAAGGAGAACCTGGAGAAAAAGAGAGCCTACCTGGCCTGACGTGGTTTCAACCTCTTTGCAGATCTCAAATACTCCAGGTTCTTATGATCTGTAAAAATGAAGACTGGATGAGCGACCCCCTCCAACAGATAGCGCCACTCCTCCAATGCTGACTTGATTGCCAACAACTCTCTGTCACCTACATCATAATTTCTCTCTGCTGTGGACAATTTACGAGAAAAGAAGGCCACAGGATGCAGCAGGGCCTTAGTTCCCTGTCTTTGGGACAACACTGCCCCTACTGCAATTTCAGATGCGTCCACTTCTAGTATAAATGGCTGAGAGGAATCTGGATGCTTTAGTACAGAGGTGGAGGTGAAAAGGCCCTTGAGAGTCTCAAAAGCCTTTTGAGCTTCAGCAGACCAATGGAAGCGTGTACCTTGTTTGGTTAGTTGTGTGATGGGTGTAATGATGGCTGAAAACCCTTTAATAAATTTACGGTAAAAATTAGCGAATCCAACGAATCGCTGGATTCCTTTCTTGTCTGACGGGACTGGCCAGGGTCCATTTTAATGCCCTTACTGGAAATGAATAACCCCAAAAATGGAATACTTTCATGTTCAAATTCACATTTTTCAGCCTTTGCTTATAGACCGTGTTGTCGAAGTCGGCCCAACACACTTCTGACGTGCCTGCGATGGGATTCAAGGGAACAAGAAAAAATCAATATGTCGTCTAAATAGACGATGACAAACAGGTCTAGAAAGTCACGTAACACATTATTAATAGAGTATTGAAATGTAGCAGGGGCATTGCACAGGCCGAAAGGCATCACGAGGTACTCAAAATGTCCATAGCGGGTACGAAAAGCGGTCTTCCATTCGTCTCCATCCCTAATACGAACTAAATTGTAGGCCCCGCGAAGATCAAGTTTGGTGAATATGGTGGCCGTCCCCAGTCTTTGGAACAGTTCTGGTACTAGGGGGAGAGGGTACTGATTCTTCACAGTGATTTTATTTAGTTCGCGGTAATCCACACAAGGCCTGAGGGTTTTATCTTTTTTCTGCACAAAGAAGATGCCTGCACCTGCGGGAGACGTGGATGGACGAATTAAGCCTCTTTTGAGGTTTTCATCAATGTATTCTTTCAACGCCCCTTGTTCCACTTCAGTTAAGGGAAATATTCTTCCAAAAGGAATTTCAGCACCGGGAAGTAACTCAATGGGACAGTCAGAGGCCTGGTGAGTGGGTAACACCTCTGCCCTCTGCTTGCTAAATACGTCCAGAAAGTCATGATAGGCAGAAGGAATGGACGGGTGTAGACTAGGATCTGTATCTAGGCATAGCAGAGTAGGGTTCTCCTGGGTATTCTGAGTTATGCAGAACTGTTGGCAATACGGGGAGGGGAAGGTAACCTCACCCGTGATACAGTTAATGTCCGGATTGTGAGCCTGTAACCATGGCATGCCGAGAATTATGGGAAACAGGGGTGAAGCGATAATGTTCAGGCGTAGCTGTTCCTGATGGGTGTTGAAAATGGAAACGGGTATTGGGATAATCTCTTGAGTAACAGGTCCAGATTTGATAGCGGTTCCATCAGCTAGATGGATAGAGAGTCCATGGGCTTTAGGCGACAAAGGTATTTGGTGTTGGGTGGCAAAAAGAGAATCCATGAAACAGCTGCAAGCTCCTGAGTCAATAATGGCGGTTATTTGTAGGGTTTTTCCTGGAAGCTGTAGCAGAAGAGGAAGAGCAAGGTGAGTGGTATTTTTAACCAGGGGTGTCACATAGTCAGTAGATAGAGATAAACACTTACGGAGTTTAAGGGGACAGTTCCTGACATAGTGCCCAGGTTCCCCGCAATACAGGCACAAATTATTTGCTCGACGACGTTGTCGTTCCTCTTGGGTGAGCGAAGGCCGCAGGACTCCCAATTGCATCGGCTCAGGTAAGTTAAACGTAGAGGTAAGTGGTGTTGGTGATGAGTGATGGGGAATCCAAGTTGGACGTGAAGACCCCATAGCTCTCTCAGACCTACGCTCTCGTAGGCGTTGATCGATCTGGATGGCTAGATCAATTAAAGCATTTAAAGTCTGTGGTGTACCCACCCTGGCCAATTCATCCTTCAGAGAATCGGAAAGTCCCAACCGAAACTGATAGCGGAGAGCCGCATCATTCCAATTAGTATCCGCAGTCCACTTCCTGAATTCAGCCACATAGTCCTCTGCTGCTCTGTGACCCTGTTGAAAGGTGTGCAGGGCCGTCTCCGCGGTTACGGACAGCTGGGGGTCATCATACAACTGACCCAGTGGAAGGCAGATAGGACCAGGAACCCAACAGGTAAGCAAGCCGGATAGTGGAGCACTGGACTGGAACCAGGAACAACAGCAGGTAATAGCCTGGAACGCTGGACTGGAACCAGGAACAACAGCAGCTAATAGCCTGGAACGCTGGACTGGAACCAGGAACAACAGCAGCTAATAGCCTGGAACGCTGGACTGGAACCAGGAACAAGAGCAGGTAATAGCAGACTGGAAGCCGGTATACACAGCGGAGGGTCAACAAGCCGGTGGTCGGTATTGGTCGGACAGCAGAAGTACCAGGGGTAATGCAGAGGGATGGTCAGGCAAGCCAAGAGGGTCTGGTGCAGGCGGATAGCAGGATGGTCAAACAGGAAGCCGGGTCAGATAACAGGATACACAGATGAGATCAGGTAACTCACACAGAACGCTGTAGAGCAGACAGCGGGGAAGAAGTGTGACAGACCGGGTTAAATAGCCCGCCTTACACCAGCGGGAGTGCGCGCACGCGTGCCCGTGGGTGACCGCACCCGTGAACGCGCGCGCATGCGCAGTGGAACCCGTGGCCGTGTTCCTGTGCGCCTGGATCGCTGGTTACTGGCAGGATCTTCATGACACTGAGGCTGGACTTATTCCAGAGAATCCTCTGACGGGCCTGGATACTGGTCGTACTGGCTTGGCCCCCCTAAGCGCCCGTGAAGTTAGGGATAACTATGTTAATTTTTTACGGGTAGGGGGGCCATTGCCATTTTTCTTTTTATTATTTTATTATAGTGTCAAAAATGTCTTGATATTGCCAAAAATCAGATGGGGTGATGTCACCCCTGTAAAAGCCAAATTTTGAAGATGCACACAAATTGGGATTCCAAATGGGTAATGTCAACATGTGCTATCTCCCATCATGGGGGATCAATGGACGTGTTTAGTGGATGCAATCCCTCTCACCTACTAGTGTTATGAGGAAGGAGTTGCACCCACAAAACGCGTACATTGAGATCCCCTGATGGCAGATAGCACATGTTGACACACTGTGGGCATCTTCAAAATTTGGTTTTTAAAATTGTAAACAATTAAAAGCACAGAATGTGGTCATCTAAAAAGGAAATGAAGAACATGATCGATTTAGTTTTAGGGAAAAATGGATTACATTCTCCCCAAAACATGGATCATGTTCTTCATTTCCTGCTGCATGATGTCCAGGCAATTGCGCGTGATGTCCAGGCTATTGCGCATTCCATCGATCTCCCCATTCCTGGCCATGATATGGCCAATGAGTCTTTGGGCGCTGTCACGTGAAAATGGTTCGGCCGCTTCCCCTTCCACAACCAGCACATCACCTAAAATTGATTAAAAAACATGTATTTACAAGATGGCCGCTAGCCTCTGAAGCTCCGCTCCACTCCGGCCCCGTTCGTTCCTCCAGCGCTGACAGAGCTACAACCGGGACCTGATAACGACACCCCCGGGAGCACAATACCCCCAGGAATCGACCGATGCTGACGGGGACGGCCAAACGAAGCCTAACAAGCCAGATGACGGCCGCACCCTGGCCGCTCAGCTATGCCAAGATGGCCGCCGCTCCTCCAAGACACAGCATGACCGCAGCAGAGGATTCTATTGCTGACCAGGACTGTGACTCACCGCAATCACCAGGTATGGGGGCTCCCCTCTTCCACAGGCCCATTCACCAGCATCCACTGAATCCCTCCTGCTCAGTCTGCAAGCAGGCCTTCCATCCACCCCCATGCTGGATCCACATACAGGCCTTTTGCTGTCTGTCAGTGAGGCACAGGAGGCCTCACCCATCCCCACTGACTTTCCCTCCATGATGGAGGCGTTTGCCCAGCTTCTTTCCAAAAGCCTAGCTCAAAATGCAGCACATATCACTTCCTCCATACATGCTGACATGCAGCAGTTTGGGCTCAGACTAGATAACATGGAGAGAAAAGCAGATCAAGCAGGGGCTAGGATCAACCAGAACACTGCACGGCTGCAAAACATGCAGGATCAACTTGAGACAGCTTTCGCAAAGATCGATGATTTGGAGAACAGATCAAGACGATATAACTTCAGAGTACGGGGGGTCCCGAAAGCTGAAAAAGAGGATCACCCAGTCATCAAGGCCCTCATTAAAGATCTAGTCCCTGGGATTCCGGAGCACCGTCTGGAGCTCGATAGAGCTCATAGAGCTCTGCAACCTCCCCGTAAAGATGGACTGCCAAGGGATATAATAGTGAAACCCCACTATTACTCTGTCAAGGAGGAAGTCATGAGGAAAGCTAGAAATCTGAATGACTTAACAGTTCTTGGACACAAAATTCAAATCTTTGCAGATCTTTCCCCCTACACGGTACAGAAGAGGAGGGCCCTAAAACCTTTACTGCAGCTCCTACAAGAGAAGGATATTCCTTACAGATGGTCTTTCCCTTTGCGGGTTAACTTCACACATAAGAGCAGAAATTGCAGCTTTTCCTCCTTCACGGACGGCGAAAGGCTTCTTCTCCAGCTGGGCCTCATCCCGCAAGATCCTACTGCGACTCAATCAAGCAGGGGTAACTCTTCTTCCATTAAAAGACCCCCTCCAGCAAGCCCTCTCCAACCATCCTGGCTCAAACAAAGCACGAAGAGGTCGAAAGAAAACTTCCCCACATGACTCTTCTTCCTCCCCTTTTTTTTTTTTTTGGATCAAAGATTCCCTAGGGTGACTGTCGCCTGTCTTTGGACACATTGAAGAACGTTTTTGCTCCTGTTTGTTTCAAGGGTCAAGAGACATCTCATGGCTGGGGTTTGGCCCCCCCTTTCCTCCCCCCTAATTTTTTTTTTCCCTTAACTGGGCCCTTTTTAATGTTTATTTTATTTTTCTCTTGATCACCATGAGGTGGCACTGTTAAGTTACCACACAGGAACTGGTATTAGTTACGTAGTTTCTTCTTCAGTGGGTCTAGGAGGGGCAGGGGGGGGGGTTGTTAGGGGGTCCCCTGAGGGGGCGACTATGCCCTTGGGGTTCCCTGTGGGGAGCTGGTCCTGTTCCCTGGCCTCCCACCTCCTCCCAAGTTACAATGGGCTCAACCTTCTAATTTATATATTAGGGGGCAAGTTTATACTTCTGTTTGGAGGTTATTTTTGCAACTTAAGGTTCTAACGGTTTTTAGACATAGAGTTATTTATATCACTATATGCTCTGTCATTAGTTTTCTTATAGACCCGTATGTGGTCTTCAGTTAGCTTAAATGAGGAACTGGGGCCGAAGAGGTCCCAGTGCACTGCTCACAGACCCCAGGAGTACCTTGGTTCCCCTGGGTTCTACATTGTCCTCCCTGATTAGGGGAGGCACAGGCCTCATTGGCTGTAAAGGTAGGAACGTACGTCCTTCCTTTTCTCTGGGCTGGGTAGGGTTGGTGCCCCCAACCCCCTCAGTACACTTAGCAGATATGTTGGATATTTCACTGTTACTCTTCACTCACTGCATATTTTTTTTTGCACTTTTCTTCTTTCTTCTCTTCACTCTTCCTTCCCCCCCCCTTTCTCTCCTTAGGCTCTCCAGTATAGGTATTTCCGGAATCCAGGAACTTCTCTGGCTCCTCATCCCAGGCTCTAGCGGACGCTATGCTGCACCAATCAGGCTTCAATGCGATTTACTCTCTTCAGGAGCAGGTAAGCGGTGTTGTGGTATGATAGCTTCCTCCCCTCTGGACTATGGCTAGTTTTAAAGATCCAAAACATCCTCTTAGAATTATCTCACACAACACACAGGGCTTAAATTCCCCAATTAAAAGAAGAAAGATCTTTCAGTCCTATCATACTATGCATACTGACGTCCTCTTACTACAAGAGACGCATTTCCCAGCGAGTTACAAGCCGTCCTTTCTTCATCAGCACTATACCCAGTTCTTCCTTGCCTCAGCAGAAAACAAAACCAAGGGGGTAGCAATTTGTTTCGCCAAGCATCTGAATGTTTCACAGCCAGAGAAGATAGTCGACCCCCAAGGGCGTTTCTTACTAGTATCGGGCTACATCGATGGCGAACTCTATACGTTCGTGTCTTATTATGCTCCAAATAGAGGACAAAGAAAGTTCTTTGACCTAATGTTAACAAAACTACAAGCTCACCTCAAAGGTACTGTATTTTTAGGCGGGGACTCGAACATTGCCTTTGACTCTGCACTTGATAGACGTGCTAACGGGACATCTAAACCTAAACGCCCATCTAAACAGAGCACCAAAATAGCAGCTCGCCTAGTTGATGAGGGTCTGGTCGATATCTGGAGGGAAACGAATCCACATAAAAAAGATTATACTCACTTTTCAGCTCCCCACAACTCTTTCGCCAGGATAGACCACATCTTTACCCGTGCACACACTATCCCACTTGTCTTTAGCTCTAAGATTGTTGACTCCCCGCTGTCAGACCACGCCATGGTCCTGGTTTTGGCCCAGAAAGCAGGCCCCTCTAAGGGCCCTCCTCGCTGGAGATTACAGGAGTCCCTCCTCAGTGATCCTATAAACTGTCTGAATATAGCTAAGGCCATAAAAGATTACTTCCAAATTAACCAAACGGCGGATGTCTCCCCCTCTACCGTTTGGGCAGCCCA
This sequence comes from Lithobates septentrionalis, assembly GCA_037952835.1. Lineage (NCBI taxonomy): Eukaryota > Metazoa > Chordata > Amphibia > Anura > Ranidae > Lithobates > Lithobates septentrionalis. The sequence goes on along the minus strand of JBBDGP010000969.1, from coordinate 4,758,290 downwards.
CAAATCGGTTATTAGGGGACACATCATTAGCTTATCATCTCATATCAGAGCGGCCCACAAAGCAGACATTATCAAACTCACCTCAGAATACCGAGCAGCTGCCAGGGCCCACAAGAGACTAACCACATCCGTCTCTCTAGAGACCCTTGACAAATCTAGGACCACTCTTAACCTAGCTCTGACCTCAGCTGCTGAGATGCACTTAAGATGGACGGGGGCTAAGTTTTATTATCAAACGGACCGGATGGGTTCCAGACTAGCAGCCAAACTCAGCCCCAAACAACGCTCTTTAGCGTTTCCCAAGATCAAGACAATATCAGGAGACTTGACGCAAAATCCCCTAAAAATTATGGAAGCTTTCTCTCAATTTTATGCTCACCTGTATAAACCCTCTGACTCCCCTTCACAGCCACAACGGGATAGTTTCCACAAAGATCTGCCTCTTCCCTCCCTGTCTAAAGAACATAGGGACATATTGGAGGAATCAATATCGGTAGAGGAGGTGTTGGACACAATCAGTTCTCTTAAAACTGGTTCGGCCCCGGGTCCGGATGGCCTTTCCACCGGATATTATAAAAAAATTGCCCCTAGTCTAGCTCCACACCTAACTAGATTTTTCAACTCCCTCCGGGATGGAGCCCTCCTGGGACTTGATCTTAATTCTGCATTCATCTCGGTGATTCCGAAGCCGGGGAAAGATCCAAGCGAACTTAGCAACTACAGGCCTATTTCACTCATAAATAATGATATCAAAATTCTAACTAAAATTTTAGCTAACAGGTTGGCATGCTTTATTTCTAAATATATTCATAACGATCAGGTGGGCTTCATCCCTGGCAGACAGGGCAAATACGTAGAACCATTGATGTTATTTCCCTGCTGGGGTCTGGATGGGATGGGGGCTCTAAACAGCAGGGCTTTCTCCTCTCCATAGACTTACATAAAGCTTTTGACTCTGTTGACTGGGATTATTTGTCTGATATATTACAAAGGTGGGGATTTGGCCCTTTTTTTCTAAACTACATCAAATCCCTTTACTCAAATCCAACTGCTCAGGTTCGTCTTATGGGGAGGTACTCAGAACAGTTTCCAATTGGTAGGGGGACCAGACAGTGTTGCCCTCTCTCCCCTCTCCCATTCGCGATAGTGATAGAGTCCCTGGCTGTGGCAATCAGATCAAATCCGGATATAAAGGGGGTTACATGTGGGGATACAGAACATAAATGTGCTCTCTATGCGGATGATCTTCTCCTCTACATCACTTCCCCTCTCACCACCACCCCTTCGATCTATAAGACTCTCAAAGACTTTAGCACAATTTCGGGCCTCAGGGTTAACATGTCCAAATCCGTCGCGTTGAACATTTCAGTCCCACAGCAGCTTCTCAATCAGCTCTCCACTAACTTCTCTTTCCCATGGGCGCCTACAGAAATTCCCTATTTAGGAATCAAGATAACTTCAGACTTTCAAAGGCTGTTCAATGCAAATTACCCACCTATGTTTAGCAAATGTAGAGGTGACTTGGATAGGTGGGGGAGATGTGGTCTGTCCTGGCTGGGCAGAATTCATGCCGTCAAAATGACTCTTCTTCCACGCCTGCTATATCTCTTTCGCTCCCTCCCGATCCCAATTAAGAAAAAGACTCTTCTCAAATTCCAATCTGAGATCATCCGCTTTATCTGGAACCGTAAAGGGTTTAGATGTCCTTCCAGTTTACTTTACCGCCTTAAAAGCCAGGGCGGTCTAGGTCTACCGGACCTATGGCATTATTATCAGGCAGCACAACTTTCCCAAATATCGATGGCCCTCGTTAAAGGCCCTTAACCAAGTTGGCTTTCAATGGAAAGGTGGGCCACCCCTCGGAACACTATAGACTATCTTCTCTGGTGTGATCCTAAGGTTAGGCCGGCAATTTTGTCCCCCACACTCTCCCATTCTATAGCCTTGTGCACGAAGCTCTTCTCACATCGCAACCTCATCTCTCCTATCAGGCCACTAGATCACCTGTTCCATAACCCAGTGTTCCAGCCGGGAATGGTAATTAAGGCCTTTAAATGGTGGACGGATAAAGGATTATATAGGATTGGTCATTTCATCTCTCCTAACGGTCCGATCACGCTGACTCACTGTCGGAACGAATTAGACATGCCAGAATCCGAGCTCTTTAGATTTTCCCAAATCAACCATTTTCTACACACAATCTGGAAACGTCACCAAAAGAATTCTGGATTGACCCCCTTTGAAAATTGGTGCTCCAACACTGAAGTCCAGAGGGGAGGGATATCATTGATTTATACTGCTTTAAAATCCTCTTCAGATAAGCCTGGTTACGCTCGAGCCTGGGAGGAGGACCTAGACAATTCATGGACGTCGCAGGACTGGTTCAGCAGGTTCGAAAGATCCTTTAAAGGCATTCTAAACATCTCTTTAATAGAAGCCAGCGCTAAAGTGATAACACGGTGGTACTATGTTCCGGCTCGCATCTCGGTCATCTTCCCGGGGTCATCCCCCCTTTGTTTTAGGGGATGCGAGCTGGAAGGTACTATGTTGCACATATGGTGGTCATGTCCTCGAATCAGATCATTTTGGAGGAAAGTTTTTAACACAATTAGTACTGTCCTGCAGCACACGATCGCTCCTGACCCCTCCGTTGCGTTGCTTAATGGAAGGGTAGGGAGAATTCCTAAATTTTCGCAGAAATTAATGTTCTTTAACCTATTGGGAGCTAAAATTTCTCTGGCAAAATCCTGGAAAAAACCTAGTGTCTCGCTTAAGGGCTTTAAGAGGAAGGTCTCGTGGATTATGACGCAGGAACAAGTTGTAGCAAAAATAAATGACAAAACATTAATGTTCTTTGCCGTCTGGGAGCCTTGGGCAAATTTTTGTAAGGTTCCATTGTTTCCGACCACTCCACAAACTCCTTAGACGGATTGGTACTCATACTAATCTCCTCCCACCCCTTCCTTTTTTTTTTTTTTTTTTTTCTTTTTCTTTTTTCCGCACTCTAGCCCTTTCACTCCTCTTCCTCTTCTCTTACTTGAGACTCTCTTGTCTCCTCTACAGGATGACTACGGAAAAGCCTAGATATTTGTTTGTGGTTGGTATGCCCTCGCCCATTTTTTTTTTTTGGTTAGTTCATTTCTTTCAAAACAGACTCACTGGTTGGCATTATAAGGGAAGGCATTACAGCAGTCTGGCAGGTGGAGTGCGTACCCCAAAGAGTGATTATAGTATGAAAGGGGCTAGAGACATAGTCAGAAGAGGGCGGTGGTGTTGGGCCGAGAGGGGGCTGACCCTGGCCCGGAGATGACCTGGCATGTCCACAGCATGATCCCATTGGGGTGGTGTGCCGGTTGGCTCCGAGCTTGGGGTTAGGCTCTCATTTATGTGGCTCGTCTCTCGGATCCTGCCACGTCCCAGAACTCTATTAGGCCCTACTAAGCTTCTATTTAGTTCATAGACTATGGCTCCATATATGTCCTTAATGTACCTGTCCCCTTTTGGGGAAGTCTCCTATACTCCGCTTTGATATTGGTCTGTAGTTGATTAACAAGTATAAGATATGTAAGCTGATTTTGTTTCTGTCATTCATGATTTGTACTTTGTACTTTTTACTTACAAAATAAAAATCAACAGTACAAAAAAACAAAAAAAAAACAAAACATGTATTTAGAAATATGCAGGCATACATAGATTACCTGAAGCTGGGATGTCAGACACTCACCTGGTGGGGTGCACATTTTGCCCACTTCCTCCACCTCTCCTTCCTCAAGATCCTTGGGGGGGGCTTGGGCTAATTTGCCAATCAGGTTGGCGATGTCGGGGGTCCCTGGTATCCTCTGACTGCTGTCTGAGTCTTTTCTCCCCTATGAGAATGAAACAAAATGTATACTTAGCACACAGATATTTGAGTCCAGAAACAGGAATATGAAACATTGTTTTGAAGTGGTGTACAATTGTCCATTTGGGAAGAGATCCAAGTTGAAGACATGATTAAAATTCCCTTTTAACCAAGCTGGAATACTTACCTTTTTTGGCCACAGTTCACAGATAGAGACACCCCAAGTATCCACTGGAGCACCTGTGTGGGTAACCCTAAAAAATGTATTCTGGTGTCCCACACTAGTGCTCCTCAGTCCAGATGTGTAAACAGCTGCCGAGTATCCTCTCCTTACATTCCACTGAATGAAGTTTGCTATTCATTCTAGTTTCAAACACATCTAGACAACAATGTCCTAAACTTCTTTTAATAAGACAAATTATCAAGACCAAAATGTTGTTGAAACACTGTATCAACTAAATACACCGTATATATTTTCAAACACAGTTTCCTACAAACAATGTTTCCTACGAACGATTACTGTGTCCACAAACATGAAAGTAGCCATTTAAAACTGTACAACAGTAAAGAAAAGCACATAGAGCAGCATGCAAGTTAATAATCAGAATAGAAACACATGACAAGTACTTACTTTTTGAAGCACTTTCTTTATTCTTCTGTACTGATCCAGCTCCCTCAGTTTAAGGTCAGACCAACGTTTCCTTAATTGGTCTTTGGAGCGGTGTACCCCAAAATTATGCTGCAGAGTCTTCACAACTTTTGACATGATTTTGGCCTTGTGCAAATTTGGCTGGGTGTACGGTCCATGCTTCCCATCATAATCGTTCCTCTGCAAGATGTCCACCATCTCCACCATCTCTTCAAAGGCCATATTGGAGGCCTTAAATCTCTTCTTCCCAGAATGGGACATTTCAGGCTCTGGGCTTTCCTCGTTACTGGAATAATTTCCAAACACCTGCTGTGTCTCCGCCATGTTGCTCCTACTGTGCACCATAGAGAGAAGGGGTGGAGTTTCACACATGGCGCAGTGTATATAAAACTAACACGCATGTGCCATACGTACGTACGTTCTGTGCGTAAAGAGAAGGGGCGGGAAATATTTTTGAAAAAGAACGTCAGGGGTGGGCGACGCAGGTGGAGTTTCACGCATAAGCAGTGTATATAAAGCTAACACGCATGTGCCGTATGTGCTCGGAGGAAAGAGGAACGGAAGTTGCGAGCATCCAAAATGAAGGTCATTTTTTTTTTTTTACTATTTTGGAACATCAGTGGCCTATACTGCTTAAAGATTGAGGCCTATATTGGGATAAGATTATGGGAGTTTAGGCTAACATTAGTGTTTTTGTCTTGTGTCTTCTGTGGGAGGTCAAACACAGTTTATATTATAATAAACAAGCAAGGAACGCAACGCTGGAGACACTTCTGGAATTTGATCCCAGAAGCAACCATGGAGATTTTGGAAAGTAAAATTGGGATCTTGAGGAACATGTATAGGAGGGAGCATAGGAAGATCCAGGTTTCCCTAAGATCAGGAGCATCAGCAGATGATGTGTATGTACCCAGGCTGTGGTACTTCAAAAAACTGTGTTTTCTTGACGACCAGACTGAAGCCAGGGAATCTCTTTTGACCCTTCCCTGCAGCCTTCCCTCCACCCTTCCCTGCAGCCTTCCCTCCACCCCAGCAGAATCTGACAAGGAACAACCTGGGCCTTCCATCCTGGAAGAAGCTGATGTGCCCAGCTTGAGCCAGGTATATTATTTTTATACATATTTAGTGTCCTAATATTAATGATGTTAACTAGATGTTATAATTGATTACCTATTAAGGATTTTATCCAAAAAATGATGCATACATATCAAACAGTAGTGGCCAAAAATGTTTCTCACCAGCTTGAAAAAATGCTGGGGTCAGAATGATACTCTTTTATATGTATTAACATTAAATTTGCAAGTCATGAACTTAAAATTGTGTGTGATTGATGAACCAAAAAATAAAACTATGTCCCTTTTTTATACACAGGATGAGCTCAGCCAGGAGGAAGTTCTGGAAAGTGGCAGGCAGGAGGAGGCCGGGCCCAGTGACAGCCAGGAGGTGGGCGGGCCCTGTGTCAGCCAGGAGGTGGCTGGGCCCAGTAGGAGCTTCACCCAATCGCAGGTGCCTCCCCTCTGCCTTCATACAAAAAGGCCCAGGAAGGGGCCGGTGACAGAGGAGGCATCACTGCGCCTCATTAGGAAAGCTACGAATGTCCTCACGAGCCCCCCCCGACGCTGAAGAGGCCTATAGCTGCTATATAGCCACAAGGTTGCTAGAATTGGAGAAGGGCCAACGCCTCCTCTGTGAGGGAATTGCTGAGGCCCTTCAGAAGGGGCTGAGAGGCCAGCTAACTGAGAGCAGCCACATATATGAGCAATACCATCCTCCTCCACCTCCTCCTGCCACAAGTCCACCACCAGAGCCACAGCCTCCAAGGAAGGCTGCAGGGAAGGGTGCAGGGAAGGCTGCAGGGCAGCGTGGAGGGAAGGCTGCAGAAAAGAGAAGAAAGTGATGACCTGGGTTCAGTCTGGTCTGACAGAAGACACAGGCTGGTTTAGTACCACAGCCTGGGGACATAAATGTCATCTGCTGCTGGTCTTGATCTCTGGGACCAGATTGTGGTCCCTATTATATGGACTCCTCAAGATCCCAATTTTCTTTTCCACAGACCTAATGTGTGCCCTGGGGCCAAAAGGCTTCACAAATGCCTAAAGTTTCTCCAGCGTTGCCTTCATCTTTATTTTGTTAACCAGAATAAATGGATATTTTATTTTCTGAAAATACTTGCCTATGTGTTTTTATTCAAATACATTTCTAAAAGGCAATGTTAAATTAACAAGGGACACCAACCTCCTTGAGGTTCAAAAAAATAAAAACAATTCCAATGTTATTGTGGTAACTTGACACACACACAAAAAAAATTATGGAGATCACTAGAAAATAATTTTAAAATAATCCCAAAAAAATATCTTGATGAAATCAAAAATAATAAAAGATGGCTCTAAAAAAAAATTTGTAAACATTATTATGGAGATCGGGCTTTTAAAAAATACAATATTATTCATGAGATCAGGAGATATAGGTACGTGCTAGTAAGGTTTATTTTTACTAGGTTATCCAGCACAGGTAACACTGCCTGTTTTGATCTGGGGGGATGGGAGTGGTCAGAGTAGCAGTGGGTGTGACCACCTGCACTTCAGTTCTGAGGCACCTCCCCTGTTCTGAGGAGAATGTTCTAGAAAGGGGGCTGGACCTGGTACTGGAGTGGCAGGCAGCTTGTGTGTGAGCTCTGACCAATCCCCAATCGGTATTGGCAGGGGGCGGGCCTCATATATAAGCTGAGGTGATATGCCATTGGGGGGAGAAGTCAGCTGAGTGGAGTGAGGAATGGCATATTAGACAGTAGCAGGAGGCCATCCCCATCTGGGGGGGTGCGCCAATCGCAGGAGGAGGCCCGGGGAGAGCTGTGAGGGAACATTATTTCTACATGGTCATTGGCAATGTCTCTGCCACCACACGGTCGGATGGCAGGGAACTCCTGGAACAGAGGGGCAGGTGAAACTGTCGGTACGCATGGTCCAGTCAAAGTTCCTCATCAAGGACTCAGGGCTGTTGGAAGGTCGTTACCACAGTGGGGGGCTGGAGGTGCAAAGGAGTCTGTGAGGGAACTCTGCTAGTACACGGTCACTAGTGGAGTCTTCAGCAATACACACGTTGGATGATGGGGAGTCCTGAAGCAGAAAAGAGACTGTGGGAATCTGTGTCAAGTCGATGCTGCCTGCGGGCACATGTTTGCAAGTTCGGCTGGCTGGGAACAGTAGTCCATATTTCCTAGAAGATATGCTTTTAACCCACTGGGCCTACGGGGAGAGGTTCTGCAGGCCTCAGGCCTAGTGGCAGCGAGCAACCAGAGGCAGTGGTGAGGCTTATTCAGAGTGGGCCCCTACTATTTAATAGAAGAGGATGTGTCATGCTTCAATTAGTAACTACAAGTTTTGTTCAGGAGGATACAAGTCTGTGCAGGAGGAACCAAGTTTTGGACAGGAGGTGAAAGAGATCTAAGAAGAGTTCAAAAGCGATGTCTCTATTCAACACACGGTGATAGATGGAGAACCCTTATGCCCTGTACACACAAAATCCATGTTTTTTTCCAACAGATGTTGGCTCAAACTTGTCTTGCATACACACGGTCACACAAATCTTGTCAGAAATTCCGAACGTCAAGAACGCGGTGATGTACAACACGTATGACGAGCCGAGAAGAATGAAGTTCAATAGCCAGTGTGGCTCTTCTGCTTGATTCCGAGCATGCGTGGAACTTTGTGCTTTGGAATTGTGTACACACGATCGGAATTTAGGACAACGGATTTTGTTGTCGGAAAATTTGAGATCCAGATCTCAAATTTTGTGTGTCGGAAATTCCGATGGAAAATGTCCGATGAAGCCTACACACGGTCAGAATTTTCGACAACAAGCTCCCATAGAACATTTTCCATTGGAAAATCCTATTGTGTGTACAGGGCATTTAAGGTAGTAGTCTGCGGAGGTCGAGCTGCAGGAGGAACAACAGTCTGCATGGAGATGCAGGAGGAGGTTTGTATCTAATTCAATATGCCCATTACATCTTCTGGCTCTAACTTGATCAGAATTCTAAAATATGATGGCAATTACCTATCCTATGGGCATCCCATATTCCTATCCCTATCCAAGTTGTACCCCCCCCCAATGAAACAACAAAAACAAACCTCGCAAAAAACTGTTCATTGTCTCTGGAAGTAATGTATGAAGTATGGCAGTGTGGTGATTTGGTGGATTGTTTGTTACTAGCTGCAATACCATGGCTACACTATATTTTCCATAGGGGCCCCTACAGGTAATCAATTTAGAGTTAACCGTGAGCTTTTGCTAGAATTATTGATCTCACTTCGGCCTGCACAGTGGTATATTGTATACCATTTGTAGGGCAATCGCCATTTTCATATGTAGGCTCCCCTATATGTTTTTTTTAAATACTTAAAATCATTTTCTTTTTTTACATACCTTTACTGCTATCACTGTAGGGGACTAATAGTGCCTATGTGATAGCATATAGGTGTCAGGTTCTCTTTATTGAAGCTTCTACCCTGTACTGCATTGCAGATGATGGAACACAGATCATGTTCCATCAACTGCTTCCTCAGGCACAGAAGCCGATGAATGAGAGCGCTAGACCAAGAAGTGATGTCTTACAAGTCGCTTCCTGGTCCATTCATAGGTGGTCAGAATTGATATTCATTGCAATCCTCTCACCCCACACAGTAACACCCACCATGAGAGACAGGTGGGACAGCAGTGTCTGAAATACATGGCGGAGAGGTCGTGTGGGGGTTGGCACGGTGTGGTAGTTGTGGAAGTGATCTGGTGGCTTCACAGCTGCTCGTATCACTTCCCCATGAAAGCCAACAGTCAGCTTTACTGATGTACACACATGGTATAGCAGCTGGGAGTGTGTTTAAAAAGCACAGATCCCAGCACCATTTTAAATGTCACTGGGGCTCAAGTGGTTAAAGTGAAACATTAAAAATGCAACTCCATCAAATAACATGCCTGGGGAATGCTCTGACCCTGCCTGTGTAGTGGCGCATTTGTACGATGTATACAACATACTACAGTTTAAATTGCTGGCAAAATGAAGGCTCCTGGCTGCTTCCTTTTGTTTGTAAACAAAGTATTCATGGATTCCCTTCATCTATTCCAGACGCCTATTCTAGCTGAGAGTTTGGTGTAGATGTTAATGGGAGACCTCCTCACAGCTTACTCTAATGTTTATTTCATGATAAAATCTCCCTCTCATATTGTGGCTTAATCAAGCCGCTTACATAATGTCCAGCTGCTGTACAATATTTCTGGTTATTGTCTCTCAATTAATACACTCTAATGATTGTTTCAGGATAAAAATTGCCTCTTCTGTTCCTTTCATTACAAAATAATCATGCTGCTAACTAAGAATGAGTGAAAGTTTGGTTCGCTGGACGTTTGCTGGAAACCTCAAATATAGTCAGTGGTGGCCCGTCCATAGGGGGCGCTCGGGCATCGCCCCCCCAAGCTGTAAAAAAAAATGTCACTTTAAGAGTGACCAGGCGCTGGACATGCGGCGATCTATGGGAAGCTGATTTGCCCATGTTTAGGGCGTGTGCAGAGTGCAAGCTGTGTGCCCGCACACAGTCCCACTCTACTTTGATTCCTCAGTATGCCTAGTAGTGGCATGGGATTGGCACATCGGGGACCGGAGGAGAGGATAGTGGGCGTGGGTGGTGCTACTACATCACTTCTGGGTTCTTGGCTACAATGGGGGTGAGTCACTGGAGTGCATGCGGCACCATTGAAAGTAAGTGCTGGCTGCCCTGCATTGTCATCACTGGGGCCCAAAGTAGCTGCCATTTAAGCCCTGCGCTGCCCGCAGACTTTCAAGGAGTAGCGTGTGCAGCCGATCCCCCCCTGCTCTCCCAAGAGGCGGCCACATTGTGACAGGAGAGCGGGACAGCTGCAAACTTCATGTGCTTGAGCCCACTTGTCCCGCTTCTCCCTCTGTCAGGAGCTGCGGACCAGAGTGACAGTGAATGAGTGGCGCTCCGTGTTGCTCCCGCCCCACCTCGCCTGACAGTGACAGACCTGTGTAGCACACAGCCGAGTGAAGTATTCTGGCTGTGTGCTATGGGTCTGATAGGCGGAGACTGCACTGTGTTGTACCGCCGTGTCAGGTGAGAAAAAACACAGTGGAGAGAAGGGGATTTGCATGTGCAGAGAATTGGGCTTACAGAGGTGCACGTGGATGGGGTTGGTACAGAGGTGGATGGGGGAGGGGGCTACAGAGGTGGATGGGGGGATACAGAGGTGGACAGAGGAGGGGGGTACAGAGGTGGCGGGGGGTACAGAGGTGCACATGGGGGGTAAAGAGATGGACAGAAGGATACAGAGGTGAACTGTGGTTGGGGGGGTACAGAGGTGAACTGTGGATGGAGGGAGGTACAGAGGCGAACTGTGGATGGAGGAAGGTACAGAGGTGAACTGTGGATGGGGGTGGTACAGAGGTGCATGGGGGGATACAGAGGTGGATAAAGGAGGGGGGGTACAGTGGTGGATGGGGGGATACAGAGGTGGAAAGAGGAGGGGGTCATCATCATCCCCCCAGATGATGACTTCTAAGTCGAAACGCGACGGAAGGATATGCTGAGACCACTGTCTTCTTTTATACAAGCGCTTGATTTTACTGCTAAACACGTGAGTGTATTTCCTTTGCTTTTTATGGATTAAAATTTCCATACGGTGTTACACTATATGCCTTCCTCTTTCTTTTAATGATGGGGCTGACTGCCTATATCTACTGAGTCCATCCATACCTTACACTTGTTCGGAGGTCCATCTGGAGGTCATATCTGGATAGAGCATCTGATCCCCTTGGTATATTATACCACAAAGCTTGATTGACTCACTAGGTGTACACCTATTTGAGTTCAATCCCTCTGGTAAGCAGCTTCTGGTGTCTTTGGTGGTGGACCTACTATTAACTGTTATTACATCATACATATTTGAAGTTAAAGACTGTCACTATATTATATCCACATGTGGTTGAGGATTATCATCACACATGACTGAAGCTTGTCACTGACTTTTTTCTTTTTTGGACATCACACGTCCAAGTTCCTCTGTTTATAGACATCACATGTCATAATAGAGGACTGCTTGGAGTATTTTTGAGCACATCATTTATTATTCACGTTTTCTGTACTCATATTATTTTTTATGGCTTATATGATCACATAAGCGCTGTACATTTCACCCAATTCTAAAGAGGAGGGGGGGCTACAGAGGTGGCGGGGGGGGTACAGAGGTGGACGGAGGAGGGGGTACAGAGGTGGCAGGGGGAACGAGATGGACAGAAGGATACAGAGGTGAACTGTGGATGGAGGGGGTACAGAGGTGAACTTTGTGAGAAATGCTATATATTAGTTATGTGAGAAATGCTATATATCAGGCTTTGTGAGAAATGCTATATACCAGGCGTTGTGAGAAATGTTATATACCAGGATTTGTGAGAAATGCTATATGCCAGGATTTGTGAGAAATGCTATATATACCAGGCTTTGTGAGACATACTATATACCATTTTTTTGAGACATGCTATATACCAGGCTTTGTGAGACATGCTATATACCATTTTTTTGAGAAATGCTATATGCCAGGCTTTGTGAGACATGCTATATACTAGGATTAGTGAGAAATGCTATATACAAGGATTTGTGAGAAATGCTATATACCAGGCTTTGTGAGAAATGCTATATACCAGGCTTTGTGAGAAATGATATGTACCAGGCTTTGTGAGAAATGCTATATGCTATACTCTGCTGTGATTCTGGGCTGTATACTCTGCTGTGAATCTGGACTGTATACTCTGCTGTGATTCTGGGATGTATACTCTGCTTTGATTCTGGGCTGTATACTCTGCTGTGAGTCTGGGCTGTATACTCTGCTGTGATTCTGGGCTGTATACTTTGCTGCGAGTCTGGGCTGTATACTTTGCTGCGAGTCTGGGCTGTATACTCTGTCCTGTGATGTGCTGTGATGAGCTGTCCTGAGCTGTATACTCCTGACACTATGGGTGGAAGCAAGTGGAATACAGGGGACAGAGTGGGTGGGTGCTATAAGGGGTGAGGTTTATAAGTGGGAGGGGTCAAAAAAAGACCAACATTTTTGAAAAAAAAACAATATTTTTTTACTTTCGGCTATAAAACATTCCCAATAAAAAAATGAAAAAATCGAATTTCTTCATCAGTTTAGGCAAATATGTATTCTGCTACATATTTTTGGTAAAAAAAAATCCCAATACGTGTATATTGATTGGTTTGCGCAAAAGTTACAGCATCTACAAACTATAGTATAAATATATTTTTTTTTATTTCTTACTAGTAATAGCGGTGATCAGCGACTTATAACTGACACTTTTGACACTTTTTGGGGACCAGTGACACTAATAGAGTGATCAGTGCTAAAAAAATATGCACTGTTACTGTACCAATGACACTGGCATGGAAGGGGTTAACATTAGGGGCGATCAAAGGGTTAAATGTGTTCCCTGGGAGTGATTACTAACTGTGGGGGGGTGCTTTGGAGGAATGTAAAGATCCGTGATCCTGTTTAGCATGGACACAGCATCAGCACATTCCTCTCTCACAGAATCTGCCTTGAACGATCAGCGGGTCCCGGCGGACAACACATCTGCCGGACTCACTGATTGGCTCCTACTGTGTCCAATCACAGTGGGAGCAGAACCTGGAAGTGTCAGATCACGTACCAGGTGCATGATCTGGTGCAGAGCGGCCACCCTGCCGCAGTATATCTACGGCGGACAATCGCTAAGTGGTTAAAGTGTATAAAAGATGAATTTTGTAATTTACACAAATCCTTTAAATAACATGCTTGTGGATGCCTTAAGGTTGCATGTGAAGTTAGGGAAGTTAGGGAATGATATTCCCTTTAAAAGTAACCGTATGTTGTTGTTTTTTGCAAACAGCAGGCAGTCAGAGCTCTGTCACTTAGCGGCAGTAGCACTACCACTGCTAAGTAATAGATCCTTGGCCGACCTCTGTAAACAAACCAACCAGAAATCTGTCATTTTGAGGAAATAGCACTTCCATTGCTACATGACGTATCCCCAGCTGGCTCGTGCTTGTAAACAAACAGGCCAGGGATCCTGGGGGACCTCATCATTGATCAAATATCCATATGTCATTGATGTCATCCAGTATCCCCGGACAGTTTTTGACAAATAGCAGCTGGTAATGATCTGCCATTTTGCAGAAGTGCAATTGGGTTAACATCATCTGGCGGTGGATCATAGTAGCAGTGTGGAAACATGATTTAGTGGTGGAGAAACAGTGTTGGGTGAGGCAGTTTGTCTTGATTGAAAAAGATCCACATTGCTTGATGATGTGATTGATGTTGGATTTACATCGGGGGGGACATTGTTTACATCTTTTTAAAATAATATATTGTCATAGTGTCTGTGCTTTTATCTATTTTTTAATAATATTCATTCACTAGGGAGGATGGATACCTGGGATAAAGTGTTTTTTTATTTCAATATGTCCCTCCCAAAAACTCCCATGTCCTCTTGGGGATCAGATGTGGGGATGAGGCCCTTGTCTTTTCAACATGTGGATAAGGTGCCTAGTAAGGGACCTTGCCAATTCTGAAGGCATGAGACCTGGTGAGGTTTAGGGGGGTGCACACTGCTCCACCTTTTCTTGCCACCCAGGCTTCATGCAGGGTCTGGTATGAAATTCTGGGGAAAACCCACACAGTTTTTTCCTGTTAGAATATATATTAGTACCCCGTTTTACTCATTCCCCCCCAAAAAAAGTTAAAATAACATAACAATGCAGACACCATGACAAAGCCCTTTATTTAAAAAGTAAAAAATGTCCCCTGATGTAAATTCAACATGGAAGATCTTTGCCAGTCATGATGACCCACTGCCTGACAATGTTTCCCACTGATCAATTATGTTTCCACACTGCCATGACAACCCATTACTCTATGACGTTGACCCTTTATGACCTTATTTGGTCAATACTGTTCCCCCTTTATTTACAAACAGAAACCAGGGGTTTGGGCAGGCAAACTGGCATAATGTGACCAGTTTGTTGGCTTGCACAAGCTGCATTTGGGTTAAACTCACATTTGACCCGAGGCCGAATGTCATTCCTACTGCTCACATACTGTCCAGCAACGGTACAATGTGTGTGGCTAATGTCACTGAGATAATACACTCTATTTTTTCTTCATGATAAAACCTGCCTCATCTCTCCCTCTTACATTGTCGCCTAACCAAACTGCTTATATACTGCCCAGTCACTAGACAAAATGTGCATTGTCTGTGAAAAAATACATGTTGATGTTTATATCAGGATAGAACCTGCTATGTTTCTCTCTTACATTGCAGCCTAAATAAGCTGCCCACATACCTTCCAGTCACTGTGAAATAAGTCTAACAAAAGGGGGAACCCATGCAGCTAGACCATGACGGTTGCCACATCCCTGAGATAAGGAAATAAGAATAACCCCAAAGGTCAGTGGGATTTTAACGGCAACGCTAAGTTTTTAATAAAAACAAGTTTATTAGTATAAGCAAAAATATACAAAAACCAACAATAAATGAAATGAGTCTGGTTTTGTCTCTAAAATATTATTTTAATTTTATTTCAGGATACAACCTGCCTCATCTCCCCCTTTTACATGGCAGCCTAAAGAAGCTGTCTAAATACTGTCCAGGGGGCAGTGCCCCTGTACAATTGTGTGGCTATTGTCTCTGAAATAATATATTTTACATTTTATTTCAATATAAAAACTGTCATGTCTCTCCCTCTTACATTGCATCCTAACCTGTGTGCTTACATAATCTGCAGAGACTGTGCATTATGTATGACTATTTTTTTTAAATATTCATATATTCTGTAGGTGGTTCTTATATCAGACTGTAAGCTTTTATTAGCAGGGTCCTCCTAACCCTCTTGTATTTTATTGTGTTGTAACTTTACTGTCTACCTTTATATTGCAAAGTGCTGCCTGTCAAAGACAAAGATTAAATAAGACGAGTTTAAGAAAAAGAAATACAGGTTTTCAAAATGTACAGGGGGCATGTGCCAAATGGATGTCTACAACACTTCAGGAGCCTTTGCAATGCCATTTAATTGCATAACTGTAATTGTGTTTCTGTCTCCGCTTTCATGCCTGATGCGTTTTACCCACCATTACTGAAAGATCATATATATTTGGACTGTGCATGGATTTAATTACAAATGAAAATATGAGTGTTTGATGGCACAGTTGGTGTTGTGACTGTCCTGCTAACAGGACATAATGATGGACGAAAGGCCTGCCCGGCTGTCAATCTGCTATAGGCCGGGTGGCAAGGTGTTAAAGCCCATCTGCAGCTTAAAACAAAACAAAAAAAAAAGACTGCCCCATAAAATAAAAAGTTTTAAAGCATTGCCCACTCTTTTCACACTCTGGCCCTGCCATCTGTTCCACCACCAGCCAGTCATCTTGCAGAATAAAGGGCCCCCAGCATTATTCAACTGACTTGCTGTGAGCCCAGGTCTTCAAGCACATATCCCCAGGGGAGGGGGCATCACCATATTCTACCCTAGGCACAATTCTAAAGAGAATGGTGCTTATGTTATCAGTGCCTACTGCTAAATTGAGGACCACCCATCACCAGAGAACAAGCAATGAGGATCCAGAAAATACAGAGGTGTTGAGTACTAGGGGGTGGTATTGCTTACTGGAGTTGGATTTTAAAAAATATTGCATGTATTAATCAACTTTTAACTTGCATAGGTAGAGTCAGAAACTCCCTCCTTGTCACATACCTTGGTTGAAGGCTGAAGTGATGAGAGGGCTTCCCCTTGTGGCCCTCGTCCGAGTAATCCTAAGTGTGGGAATAGGGGCACAGGGCACGAAGAAGCATGGGTGCTGGTAATCAGGTAGCAGTAGTCTCTGGACTGCAATTAGCAGCAGTGTAGGCACACCAGAGAAGGAACAGTGATGAAAGGCACCCAGGAACATGACCTTGGAAGCTTGGTACAGAGACTACGAGGACACATAGTCAGAGGTAAATGCAGGTACCCATTTAAATCAAGGATGTGGTCAGATGGCAGGCCAGGGTCAGCAAGGATGTAGTCAGTAGCCAAGCCAGAGTCATGCAGACGTAAGAATATTCAAGCAGCAGGCCAAGGTCGATACCAGGAAGACAGCAGAGCATGGTCAGAGGTAAGCTGAGTCCAGAATCCGCAAAGCAAAGTCAGGAGCAGACTGGGTTAGCAATGAGAGATCATACAAGAGCAGGAATTCCAGAAGACGGGTTACAGGTAGTGGAAGAACATCCAGCGATAAGCACACATCAGGACCCTCCTTAAATAGGCAGCTTGATGCCATTCCTGAGATTGTATGTGCACGGATGTACCCCAATGCACGAACATGTGCATCAATGAGCCCTGGAGCACACAGATGCACCGTCATTGCACGCCGGTAACTGACCAAAGTCCATCTGTGTGCTTTAAGAAATTACTAGATGCAGATGGGCATTTGTGCCAGTATAAAAATGCCAGAGAGTAAGCACACCTACTAGCTCACTTGCTCATGGTATGTCCAGGTTATCCAGTAAATACCTTTACAGGGGATACATTTTATGTATTCAATAAAATCTAAAACAATGCAAGGTAAAAAGAAAAAAAATCTAATTCTGAGACAACAGGACCACTGAAGTAGGCTATGTAAACTGTATATCTAGAGGCCCGCTATATAAATGTTTGGTGATGTCATAGAGAAGACTTGCTTAGAATTTTCAGTGTTCTTTTTTTTAAAGCTGAAAAACTTGGTCCCACTTAAAAAGAAATTCAAATATCATGTCCATTTTAATTCATCAAAATTTTATTATTTTTTCAACACAGATATTTCTTTATGTTTTCTAGATACGGTCTCTTAAAACAAACCATTCATTGTTTTCGGTTTAGAAAAAAAAGATAATCTTTTGTTATTTTTTAAACTCCAACACCGTCTTCATACTTTGTTAGGACACATTAGAATAGTTAAATCTAATTTCCACTTGCATTTGAAAAAACAAATCTGAAAAACCCTTTTCCCCATAAACATGGTAAAACCATATCACTGTTAGATTGCCAAACTATATTTAACTAAAAATGTCATTGTTTAATTAAAAACTACTGTTTAATATAATTTTACAGAAAAAATACCAAAGCAATTTTAAACTTTCAAGTCTATCATGTTTTATGAATATATGTCTGTACTCTGTTAGATTGCTGTTCTCTTTATATATCCTGTGCATTTCTTATGCCGCGTACACACGAGCGGACTTTACGGCAGACTTGGTCTGGCGGACCGGACTCCGTTGAATAATTCGATCGTGTGTGGGCTCCAGGGGACTTTTTTTCCCCAAAAGTTCGACGGACCAAGAAATGAAACATGTTTCAAATCTTTCCGACGGACTTGAGTCCAGTTGAAAAGTCCGCTTGTCTGTATGCTAGTCCGACGGACAAAAAACGACGCTAGGGCAGCTATTGGCTACTGGCTGTGAACTTCCTTATTTTAGTCCGGTCGTACGTCATCACGTACGAATCCATCAGACTTTGGTTGATCGTGTGTAGGCAAGTCCGTTCATTCGAAAGTCTGTCGGAAAGTCCATCGTAAAGTCCGTAGAAAAGTCCACCGGACCTAGTCCACCGAAAAGTCCGCTCCGTGTGTACGCGGCATTACTGGTATACTGTTCTGAGGATGTTAACTAGGGATGAGCAAATCCGATTCATGAACATTCTTGTGTATCTTGCTTGACGATTGAAGTTTGCAAACTTTGAAGTGAACCCAATTGAAGCATATGGTGGTGAACCTTGTTATTTACTTCATAAGGCTAATAAACCAGCTATTGCCGCACAAAAGGCATGGAAAGCTGGACCTTGTCACTGGGATAAAATAGCAATGCCAAAAAAAATTATATATATACAGTATCTCACAAAAGTGAGTACACCCCTCATATTTTTGTAAATATTTTATTATATCTTTTCATGTGACAACACTGAAGAAATGATATTTTGCTACAATGTAAAGTAGTGAGTGTACAGCTTGTATAATGGTGTAAATTTGCTGTCCCCTCAAAATAACTCAACACACAGCCATTAATGTCTAAACAGCTGGTAACAAAAGTGAGTACACCCCTAAGTGAAAATGTCCAAATTGGGCCTAATTGGCCATTTTCCCTCCCCGGTGTCATGTGACTCGTTAGTGTTACAAGGTCTCAGGTGTGTATGGGGGGAAGGTGTGTTGAATTTGGTGTTATCGCTCTCACTCTTTCATACTGGTCACTGGAAGTTCAACATGGCACCTCATGGCAAAGAACTCTCTGAGAATCTGAAAAAAAGAATTGTTGCTCTACATAAACATGGCCTAGGCTATACGAAGATTGCCAAGACCCTAAACACTGAAGAAATGACACTTTGCTACAATGTAAAGTAGTGAGTGTACAGCTTGTATAACAATGTAAATTTGCTAACCCCTCAAAATAACTCAACACACAGCCATAAATGTTGAACCGCCAGGCAACAAAAGTAAGTACACCCCTAAGTGAAAATGTCCAAATTGGAGCCAAAGTGTCAATATTTTGTGTGGCCACCATTATTTTCCAGCACTGCCTTAACCCTCTTGGGCATGGAGTTCACCAGAGCTTCACAGGTTGCCACTGGAGTCCTCTTCCACACGTCCATGATGACATCACGGAGCTGGTGGATGTTAGAGACCTTATGCTCCTCCACCTTCTGTTTGAGGATGCCCCACAGATGTTCAATAGGGTTTAGGCCATGCTTGGCCAGTCCATCACCTTTACCCTCAGCTTCTTTAGCAAGGCAGTGGTCGTCTTGTTGGTGTGTTTGGGATCATTATCATGTTGGAATACTACCCTGCGGCCCAGTCTCTGAAGGGAGGGGGTCATGCTCTGCTTCAGTATGTCACAGTACATGTTGGCATTCATGGTTCCCTCAATGAACTGTAGCTCCCCAGTGCCGGCAGCACTCATGCAGCCCCCAGACAATGACACTCCCACCACCATTCTTGACTGTAGACACACTTGTCTTTGCACTCCTCACCTGGTTGCCAGTTTATCTTGGTCTGATCAGACCACAGGACATGGTTCCAGTAATCCATGTCCTTAGTCTGCTTGTCTTCAGCAAACTGTTTGCAGGCTTTCTTGTGTATTATCTTTGAAGATGCCTCCTTCTGAGACGACAGCCATGCAGACCAATTTGATGCAGTGTGTGGCGTATGGTCTTAGGACTGACAGGCTGACTCCCCAGCCCTTCAACCTCTGGCACTCATACGTCTATTTCCTGAAGACAACCTCTGGCTATGACGCTGAGCACATGCACTCAATTTCTTTGGTCGACTATGGCAAGGCCTGTTCTGAGTGGAACCTGTCCTGTTAAACTGCTGTATGGTCTTGGCCACCGTGCTGCAGCTCAGTTTTTTGGTCTTGGCAATCTTTGTATAGCCTAGGCCATCTTTATGTAGGGAAACAATTCTTTTTTTCAGATTTTTAGAGAGTTTTAGAGAGTTCTTTGCCATGAGGTGCAAGGTTGAACTTCCAGTGACCAGTATGAAAGAGTGAGAGCGATAACACCAAATTCAACACACCTGCTCCCTATTCACACCTGAGACCTTGTAACACTAAAGAGTCACATGACAACGGGGAGGTAAAATGGCCAATTGGGCCCAATTTGGACATTTTCACTTAGGGGTGTACTCACTTTTTTTGCCAGCGGTTTAGACATTAATGGCTGTGTGTTGAGTTATTTTGAGGAGACAGCAAATTTACACCGTTATACAAGCTGTACACTCTTCTTGGTTTATCTTTATTTCTGGTATGTAACTTGCAAAATAGTCAGGCCATCCAAGTTGGGGATTTACTTCAAATCCATAGTAGCAGAAAACCCAAATCTCACCCCAATTACACAGGGGTCAAAAAATCATTATTTTCGAAGCATAAAGATAATGTTTTTTTTTTACCTATTGCATGCTACTTCACATTGTAAGTACATCTGCACTAATCTGCTTGCACACTGAAAAGAGCATTGTAAAATTTTCATTTTATATTCTGTATATAGCCATGACCAGGAATTTTGAAGGATAAACATTAGTATGAACACTATAAACACTAAAAGAGGCCAATGTAATTAACTAAGCTGTCGTTAAACCAAAGGAAAAGACACCGCTCAAACCTCCCCAATGTAGTAATAGTGCAAAGTATTTTTTATTCATAAAAGGATCAGAAGTATCTCATGTGAAAAGTAACTGAAGTAACTATGTTAACATCTATAATACAATACAATATACCATCATGAATGGAAACATAAATGGAAATCCTGGAAAAGTCATCATACTATAGTAGTTTAGAACCGCCTGCAAGAAGATTGCTGCTTGTGATCTGTAGAATTAAAATATAGATCTGTTTTTATGCTATTAACAGTAATTTAAACCTGTCTATCCGAAAAGGGAAGAGATTCTCTAGTATACAGTATGTAAGATTACATTTTAGAACAAGTACCAGTGGATTAAGGGTTTGTCAGGACCTGGTTCACCTGCTGGTGGTACTGTGGGTCTCTTAGCTAAAAGCTGTAGCTCCAGTGACCCCCAGCTGGTGTTTCCCAGCAGCCAGCAGTTTCCTGCAATCAGTTCCACCTGCCCTCAGCTGCTGGGAGGGTACTTAAGCCCCACCTCTGCTATTGCAACTTGCATCAGTGTTTTGATTGCCATACTTGCTGCCCGATCCTTATGCCTGTTTATCCTGCTCCTGAGCTAATCTTGTACCCTACCCTTTACTCCTGCTCCTTGTTCCTATACCCTGTCTTGATTCCCCCCTTCCTTGCATTCCTGGTATTCCCTGTTACCACTGTTTGCCTCATTTTGTATATAGTTGGTTGTTAGGTCTCTGTTAGGTTAATTAAGTATTTTTGTCACTGGGGTTTATTCATGTTTAATATTTACTGGTGTGTGATTGTCTTTTGTTCCATTGTAAATAAATCTCACTTTAAAGATATACATACATACATGGTCTGGTCCCAGTGTTCTTGTGTCGCTACATATATCTGGTCTCCTAGCTGCTGATTCCTGGCAGGGTTGGATCAAATTGTGAAAGGAAATTGCAGTGTTTTTCCTTCATAAAGCAAAGAGGTCATAAATATATCAATAATACTGATACCAAATGGTACAATGTCCCCTGAACAGAACATATACATATATATGTACAGTGTCTTTAAAAAGTACTCATACCCCTTGAATTTTTTCACATTTTGTCATGTTACAACCAAACATGTAAATGTCTTTTATTGGGATTTTATGAGATAGACCAACACAAAGTGGCACATAATTGTGAAGTGGAGGGAAAATGATGAATTGTTTTCTATTTTTTTACAAATAAATATGTGAAAGAGTGGGGGGCATTTTTAATCAGCCCTCCTTTACTCTGATACCCCTAACTAAAATCTAGTGGAACCAATTGCCTTCAGAAGTCACCTAATTAGTAAATAGAGTCCACCTGTGTGTAATTTAATCTCAGTATAAATAAAGCTGTTCTGTGAAGCCCTCAGAGGTTTGTTAGAAAACCTTAGTGAACAAACAGCATCATGAAGGCCAAGGAACACACCAGACAGGTCAGGGATAAAGTTGTGGAGAAGTTTAAAGCAGAGTAAGGTTATAAAAAAATATCCCAAGCTTTGAACATCTCACGGAGGATTGTTCAATCCTATCACTCAAAAATGGAAAGCGTATGGCACAACTGCAAACCTACCAAGATATGGCCATACACCTAAAAGGCCAGGAAAGGAGAGCATTAATCAGAGAAGCAGTCAAGAGGCCCATGGTAACTTTGGAGGAGTTGTAGAGATCCACAGCTCAGGTGGGAGAATTTGTCCACAGGTAGGGATGAGCCGAACACTCCCCTGTTCGGTTTGCACCAGAACATGCGAACAGGCAAAAAATTATTTCGAACACGCAAACACCGTTAAAGTCTATGGGACACGAACATGAATAATCAAAAGTGCTAATTTTAAAGGCTTATATGCAAGTTATTGTCATAAAAAGTGTTTGGGGACCTGGGTCCTGCCCCAGGGGACATGGATCAATGCAAAAAAA
The DNA here is from genome assembly GCA_037952835.1 of Lithobates septentrionalis. Classification (NCBI taxonomy): domain Eukaryota; kingdom Metazoa; phylum Chordata; class Amphibia; order Anura; family Ranidae; genus Lithobates; species Lithobates septentrionalis. The sequence continues at coordinate 4,735,683 of JBBDGP010000969.1, read as the reverse complement.
AGTTTTAAAAACAGACGTTTTTTCAGGAGCAGTGATTTTAATAATGCTTAAAGTGAAACAATAAAAGTATAATATCCCTTTAAATTTCATACCTGGGGGTGTCTATAGTATGACGGGGGCGCATGAAGGGGGGCGCATGTTTCCCGTGTTTAGAACAGTCTGACAGCAAAATTACATTACAAAGGAAAAAAAGTCATTTAAAACTACTCGCGGCTATTAATGAATTGCCGGTCCGACAATACACATAAAAGTTCATTGATAAAAATGGCATGGGAATTCCCCACAGGAGAACCCCGAACCAAATTTTTTTTAAAAAATGACGTGGGGGTCCCCCTAAATTTCATACCAGGCCCTTCAGGTCTGGTATGGATATTAAGGGGAACCCCGGGCAAAATAAAAAAAAAATGGCGTGGGGTCCCCCTCAAAATCTATACCAGACCCTTCAGGTCTGGTATGGATTTTAAGGGGAACCCCGTGCCAAAATGAAAAAAAAAATGGTGTGGGGTCTCCCCAAAAATCCATACCAGATCCTTATCCGAGCATGCAACCTGGCAGGCTGCAGGAAAAGAGGGGAGGCGAGAGAGCGCCCCCCTCCTGAACCGTACCAGGCCACATGCCCTCAACATTGGGAGGGTGCTTTGGGGAAGCCCCCCAAAACACCTTGTCCCCATGTTGATGGGGACAAGGGCCTCATCCCTACAACCCTTGCCCAGTGGTTGTGAGGGTCTGTGGGCGGGGGGCTTATCGGAATCTGGAAGCCCCCTTTAACCAGGGGACCCCCAGATCCCGGCCCTTCCCACTGTGTGAAATGGTAAGGGGGTACTAAAGTACCCCTACCATTTCACAAAAAAAGTGTCAAAAATGTTAAAAATGACAAAAGACAGTTTTTGACAATTCCTTTATTTAAATGCTTCTTCTTTCTTCTATCTTCTTTCTTCTATCTTCTATCTTCTATATTCCTTCGGTTTCTTCCTCCATCTTCTTCTTCTGGTTCTTCTGGTTCTTCCTCCGGTGTTCTCATCCGGCATCTTCCTCCGTGGCGCCAGTGTCTTCTTCCCTTCGTCTTCTGGGCTGCTCCACATCCAGCATGATGGGATGGGAGGCTCCCACTGTGTGATGCTTCTCCTCTTCTGACGGTTCTTAAATAACGGAGGGCAGGGCCACCCGGTAATCCCGCCCCCCTCTGACGCACAGGGACTTCCCTGTGGCTTTCCTCGTGATGTCAGAGGGAGGCGGACAGGGAAGTCACTGTGTGTCAGAGGGGGGCGGGGTCACCGGGTGGCCCCGCCCTCCGTTATTTAAGAACCGTCAACAGAGGAGAAGCGTCACACAGTGGGAGCTTCCCATCATGCTGAATGCGGAGCGGCCCAGAAGACAAAGGGAAGAGGACGCCGGCGCCGCGGAGGAAGGTGCCAGACGAGAACACCGGAGGAAGAACCAGAGGAACCAGAAGAAGATGAAGATGAAGGAAGAAACCAAAGGAAGATAGAAGATAGAAGAAAGAAGATAGAAGATAGAAGAAAGAAGAAGCATTTAAATAAAGGAATTTCTTTCTCTTGTCATTTTTAACATTTTTGACACTTTTTTTGTGAAATGGTAGGGGTACTTTTGTACCCCCTTACCATTTCACACAGGGGGAGGGCCTGGATCTGGGGGTCCCCTTGTTAAAGGGGGCTTCCAGATTCCGATAAGCCCCCCGCCCGCAGACCCCCACAACCACCGGGCAAGGGTTGTGGGGATGAGGCCCTTGTCCCCATCGACATGGGGACAAGGTGTTTTGGGGGCTACCCCAAAGCACCCTCCCAATATTGAGGGCATGTGGCCTGGTACGGTTCAGGAGGGGGGGCGCTCTCTTGTCCCCCCTCTTTTCCTGCAGTCTGCCAGGTTTTGTGCTCGGATAATGGTCTGGTATGGATTTTTGGGGAGACCCCACGCTATTTTTTAAAAAATTTTGGCGCGGGGTTACCCTTAAAATCCATACCAGACCTGAAGGGTCTGGTATAGATTTTGAGGGGGACCTCACGCTATTTTTTTAAATTTTGGCTGGGGTTCCCCTTAATATCCATACCAGACCTGAAGGGCCTGGTATGGAATTTAGGGGGACCCCCACGTCATTTTTTAAAAAATTTTGGTTCGGGGTTCCCCTGTGGGGAATTCCCATGCTGTTTTTATCAATGAACTATTATGTGTATTGTCGGACCGGCAATTCATTAATAGCCGCGAGTAGTTTTAAATGACTTTTTTTCCTTTGAAATGTAATTTTGCTGTCAGACTGTTCTAAACACGGGAAACGTGCGCCCCTTTACAGGCATACTATAGACACCCCCCAGGTACGAAATTTAATGGAATATTACACTTTTATTGTTTCACTTTAAGCGTTATTAAAATCACTGCTCCTGAAAAAACGTCTGTTTTTAAAACTTTTTTTTGCATTGATCCATGTCCCCTGGGGCAGGACCCAGGTCCCCAAACACTTTTTATGACAATAACTAAAATTAGCACTTTTGATTTCTCCCATAGACTTTTAAAGGTTGTTCCGTGGCTTTCGAATTTGCCACGAACACCCCAAATTGTTTGCTGTTCAGCGAACTGGCGAACAGCCGATGTTTGAGTTGAACATGAGTTTGACTCAAACTCGAAGCTCATCCCTATCCACAGGACAACTATTAGTCGTGCACTCCACAAATCTGGCCATTATGGAAGAGTGGCAAGAAGAAAGCCATTGTTGAAAGAAAGCCATAATAAGTCATGTTTGCAGTTTGCGAGAAGCCATGTGAGGGATACAGCAAACATGTGGTAGAAGGTGCTCTGGTCAGATGAGACCAAAATTGAACTTTTTGGCCTAAAAGCAAAACGCTATGTATGGCCAAAAACTAATACTGCACATCACCCTGAACACGCCATCCCCACCGTGAAACATGGTGGTGGCAGCATCATGTTTTGGGGATGGTTTTCTTCAGCAGGGACAGGGCTGTTGGTCAGAGTTGATGGGAAGATGGATGGAGCCAAATACAGGGCAATCTTAGAGGAAAACCTGTTAGAGTCTGCAAAAGACTTGAAACTGGGGCAGAGGTTCACCTTCCAGCAGGACAACGACCCTAAGCATACAAACAAAGCTACAATGGAATGATGATGATGATGCCTGTTTAGGTGAAACGCGTCGGAATTTCTTGCTGGTCCACAGTTATTGTCTCTTTTTTAAGCCCTTGTATTCCTATTGGCAAATGTAAGTGTAATACTTATGATTTTATCTGGAGTAAATATCCTATACAGTATTACGCTATGTGCCTTATCTCTTTCCTTTATCTATGGTTTGGCTGATTTGCATCTGCATGTAAGCTGTGTCTACTCTGCTGAATTCCATGGAACATCCATCGAGATGCTGTATTCCATACATTAAATTGGTTACCTTCCAAGCTTGATTGGCTTGTCAGGTGTACACCTGTACAAGTCCAATCTTTCTGGTAAGAGACTAGTACTTTTGGTGGTGGTCTTTTCATGGTTATTCACCATTCACTTTGATGTCTGCTCAAGATTTTAATGATCGTCACATGCTTGTTTTGGATCACTCACCACAGGGATTCACCATTATATGTGGTCCCCTTTCATCACATATGGACATTTATTTTTATTGATCTTTATACTGGTCATATGAAAATATGTCAGAAAGCAGGACCCTGGGGATTTTTCGGGGTGGAGGGAAGATATGGGGTATAGGAGTATATGGAGGTAAGAAGCAATAGGGTATATAGTAAAATATTTTGTCCTTTATTCAAATATATATCAAAAATTAGAAAATTTAAAAACAATTAAGTATACATTAACTGCACTTAATCAATAACATAAAGGTTCTAAGGGTGAAGAACACATATATGAATATTGCATATGGAAAAATTCAACATGTTTCGGAATGTTTAGGATGTAAATTCCTTCTTCAGGGATTTCCTGTGCAGTTGTATAAGTAGTCTGTAAAGTGTATAGAAAAATAGAGGTATACTAAACCACAATATAACCATAATAACCATATATATACTAGTGGACATGCGTTGATAGGGGAACAACTTGGAACCGAAAGTAAGAAAGAGGGAAGAGGGGGGGGGGGGGAGAATGGGAGGGAAAAGGGGAGAAGGGGGGGAACAAAGAGGGAGGGGGGGAAGGAGAAAGGGAGGATGCGGGGGAAAAGAGGGAAAGGGGAGGAAAGAAAAGGAAAGGAAGAGGAAAAGGACAAGAGGAATAATAATATAGTACCAAAAAGGACTTACTGATTTGTATCGGTTACAGTTGTTTAAAAAATCAGAAAAGGTAGTACTTCAAATTCTGATCTCCCAGCTTGCAAAGAAGGGAAAGGGGAAGGGGATGTCTTTTTGGAGCAGTTTGAAGACCTCAATACGTTAACTTGTAATGTTGACAGAGCACATTGGAGTAATTTATTCCACAAGAATTTGTGTGGGTGGAAGCATTGTAACAGGCTAGACTGTGGGGTATATCCGGCCAATTTGGTCCACAAGGAACAGCTCAGCTGGTGTCGATGCAATGTCCTAGGGTATAAGTGGTAATTCGTATAGTCAGATATACTATACCTACTATAAGATGAACTACAAAGATTACATGTGAAAAATGTACAATATCAAATATAAGGGCTGTGAGAGCTGGTCTAATTTCATGAGGGTAGCATTGAAAGGAACCAAAGCTCCATAGGGTAAGAAGGACCTAGGGGTAAACTATACTTTTGCCATCTTATAGCCAAGCTCCTGGATGTAAGGCAGCAAGTCAGTGGGAAGGCTGCAAAGAACTAACTGGTTGCATAGTTGCCCAGTATGTAGATAACAAATTATAAATGAATTATAAGTAAACATATATTATATATTGTTGCAGGAGCTTTTAGGGCAAATGCTGTGAATGGGAGGACCACATCAGATTAGGCAGCATACCTCCAACAGCTGACTAGTGTCAGCAAGGAGGTAAATTGCTGCCCAATCGCTCATTCCCCCGGCGCACTGCCGTCCAGCGTCACCGCGTCGGCGAGCGCGATGACGTCAGACGTCGGAAGCGCCGCCGACACGGGAAGGAGGGACGCCCGTGTTGTAGATCCAAGAGCCCGCAGCCCCGCGCATGCGTGGATAGCGGGCCATAATGGATCCACGGGCATCCAATGGAAGGCCCCACACACAGTATATGCGTGGGGCCTACCCATGCCGGGGGACCAAATAAGGGCAAGAGAGAACCCCCAGGGCATGCCTGAACACAAATACACACCCCAATCGAAATCAATTTGATTGTGTAAATAAGGTGAGTAAGGGGATCTAGAGGTAGGAAAAATGCAATTTGGAATGAAAAGGGGGGAATGTGAAGGAGAGACAGGGGAAAAAGAAGGGAAATGGGGGTGATTGGGCAGAGCGTGGGATCACATTACATGTCACCCTCATAGCCCCAGAAGTGAATCCCTGGAGGAAGGGCCTGAAGCTCAGAATCTCATTAAGGCCTGGGGGTGAGGTCGCATTTAAAATGGAGATCCACCTCATTTCCCGCTGGAGGAGCAATTTGTTCAGGTCCCCTCCTCTAGGATTCTGATGGAGTCGATCAGATACTAAAACCGTTATCTTTGGAACGGATTTGTCATGGATTGTAGCCATATGTAGTCCCCACGGGAAATCTGGATTTTTTGTTTTCATTGCCAATATATGGCGATAGAGACGTTTGCATAATTTCTGAATGGTTTTGCCAACGTAAAAGCAACCACACTCGCACTGTATCAAGTATACGACGAATGTGGTTTGGCAGTTGGCATAGTGCTTGGCTGCAAAGATCCAGCCGTTGGGAAGGTGTGGATTCTTGATAGTGTTCATATATTGGCAATACCCGCAAGATCCGCACGGGAATGTGCCCTGAATGTTGCAGGGGTCTCCCCGAGTGAGACCTCTAAACTCACTTTTGACCAAACGATCACCCACCGACGTGGTACGCCGGAAGGTGACCAAGGGGTCAGGTGAAACAAATGGGCCCACTATAGGGTCATTGGTGAGGAGGTGCCAATATTTGGACAAAATCTGTCTTAGCTCTACATGTTCGTTTGAAAAGGTAGTAATGATCCTAGTATAGGGATTCGGAGCGGAGGTGGATCTACCAGGCGATCTTAACAGATCTTGTCTGTCGCGGGCATTAGCTTTATTAAAAGCTTTTTTCAGACATTTATGGCTGTAGCCTCTGTCTAGAAGTCGGTTTTTGAGGGATCTAGTTTCCCTAAGAAAATCGTTGTTGTCAGAGCAATTACGTTTACCTTTAAAAATTGACTGTAGGGGATGGAATTAATTAACGGTCTTGGATGAAAACTTTTGGAATGTAAAATTGTGTTTCCCGATGTGGGTTTGCGATAGAGTTTGCAGGCTAGATAGTTGTTGGAGTCCTTAAATATTTCAATATCCAAGAATGTTAAAGCATGATGGTTATAGACCATCGTAAATGTCAGATTAAATACATTTTTGTTTAAGGTGTCCAGCAAAGAATGCAGTAGTTCACCTGGTCCCTCCCATAGGATGAAGATGTCATCGATGTACCTGCGCCACAACCTAATGTGGCGCAGGTACAAAGAGAGATCCTCATCCTCCCCCAGAGCTCTCTCCCATTCCCCCAGGTACAGATTGCCGTAGCCAGGGGCACAGCAGGTGGCCATGGCCACGCCCTGTACCTGGAGGAAATGATGACCATGGAAACTGAACACGTTGTGTCGGAGTATAAAATCAAGTGCCAGAAGTACGAATTCGTTGAATGGTTTCTTGGACGGAACGGTTTGTGATAGGATTCTTTGAATACAGGCTAGCCCTTTGTCATGGGGAATTGAACTATACAGTGTTTCCACATCGATGGAGACCAGGATAGTCTGGTCAGTTACCTGGACGCCATCGATGATTTGGAGCAAATGAATTGTATCTTTTACATAGGATGGTAGGGAAGATACCAAGGGCCTTAAATGATCATCTACCATTTTAGAGAGGTTCTCAGTGATGGATCCGTTCCCCGAGACGATCAGTCTCCCTGGGGGATCTTTGTTGTTTTTATGAATTTTGGGGAGGGAATAAAATGTGGGGATAATGGGAAAAGGAGTACGAATAAATTTCCATAATTGATTAGAGATTATGTTGTTATTAAATGCTTTGTCTACGAGGATATAGAATTCCTCGTTAAATGCAATAATTATTTCAGGTCTAATTGGTCTATACCATTTGGTGTTGTTAAGTATCTGCATATACATTGATACATAATTATCATTGTTCATTAGTACGATATTCCCACCCTTATCTGAGGGTTTAATAACCAGATTAGGATTATTTGCTAATGTATTAAGGGCCAGTTTTTCTTTATTAGTTAGGTTATCGGGAAACCTTGTATTTGCATCCATATCTCTAATTTCCTGGATTGATAGTTTAAGGAAAGTGGATATGCCTTGATTAGTCCCAGGGGAAGGGTACAGATCAGATTTTTTCTTCAGATTAGAAGATACATGATCATTTAAATTAGAACCGATCGGTGAAGAGAGGAAGGATTCTAGATCGATTGTGTCTATGAGGTCTCGGGTATCACTCTCTTCTAAAAGTGCATTTAAGTCCTTCAATGCCTGTCTTTCCTTAAGGGATCGAAAAGTACTTGAGTCTACATCAGTTTTATCGAACATGCTCTGTAGCTGGAGTTTCCGTGTGAACATGTGTAGATCTTTGATTGTGTCAAATTTATTTATTCTCTGGTTGGGACAAAAGGTGAGTCCCCTGGTCAAAACTGTTGTTTCATCCACTGTAAGCAAATGGGATGAGAGGTTGATGATATTATATTGGGGAGAGGGTTGTCCTGTGGTGATGTAGGGAGGGCTGGGGGAGTCTAAGTTGGAAGGGCTGGGGGGTTGCTCAAGTTTTTTGCCTGAAATAAACTGGGAATCCTTACATTTGGTGGAAATGTGGTGTCTTTGTTCATAGTGTTGGTAGAGCTTGGAGTGGTTTGGTTTACAGATGAATGTGTGGTAGAAGCAGGTGTTTTGGTTGGGGTTTTGCGTGTTCGATTGCTCTGACTGCGTTTAGGTTTACCCTCACCACTGCCTCCTTTCCTATGCCTTTTAGCCTTTCTTGTGCGTGTGGTGCCTTTGAAGAAAGGTTGTGATGAGTTGGAAGTCATAGAAGAGGTGTCAGACAATTCTGATTGATAATCATGATATGTCTGTTGATGTTGATATGTTCTATTCTTTGTTTGTTGGTGCCATTTATAGGCTCGGCCTTCATGGAAGGCTTGCTTATCACGTAAGAATTTTATTTCTTTCTTAGCAAGAATGTTTTTGTTATAGCATTCAATATGTGTCTTTAGTTTTTCGTTGAGTTCAAAAAAAGAAGGATGAGTGTTGAATGTGTTGAGCTTAGAGTATAGATCATCGATATTTCTATCGATGTCTATCAGACGTTTTTTATATTCTTCAGTTAGTAGGCTCATTATTTGGCTGGAGAAAGATTTTCAGATATTTTCCCAGGCTGTCTTAAAAGTGGCATCAATATTATCAAAGGAAGGGAAGCTCTGAACCCTAAGGCCTAAGGGGTTCAGATCCTCCCTGATGTATTCCTCAAATGTTTTAGTATGCCAATAAAGTGAGGATTTCTTTTCTAGCCACTTAGTTAGATTCGAAAATAGAAATGCTAATTCAGATTCTTTTGATTCCTTCTGTCCATATTCCTTTTGTAAATTGTTCGCAAAGGCGATCCAAGCTTGCCCTATAAATTCTGTCTCTCCTTCACATTCCCCCCTTTTCATTCCAAATTGCGTTTTTCCTACCTCTAGATCCCCTTACACAATAGTTGAGCTATAGGTATTATATCCCTTGTTAGATTTGTTAGTCTATATCATTATGTGGCTATAACACATACTTTGTATAATAGCTCTCTATTCATGCACATAATATGTAAAGCCTGATGATACAATGTACAATATGCTATTTGAGTATTGAGTTTGATGTAACGAATGTATGTTACTATTTGTATATATGCTGTACATGCAATGTTATGTATATTTATTGTAGCCACTACTTCTTCTGCTCTCCCATTGCGCAATCACCTTATTTACACAATGAAATTGATTTCGATTGGGGTGTGTATTTGTGTTCAGGCATGCCCTGGGGGTTCTCTCTTCCCCTTATTTGGTCCCCCGGCACGGGTAGGCCCCACGCATATACTGTGTGTGGGGCCTTCTATTGGACGCCCGTGGATCCATTATGGCCCGCTATCCGCGCATGCGCGGGGCTGCGGGCTCTTGGATCTACAACACGGGCATCCCTCCTTCCCGTGTCGGCGGCGCTTCCGACGTCTGACGTCATCGCGCTCGCCGACGCGGTGACGCTGGACGCCAGTGCGCCGGGGGAACGAGCGATTGGGCAGCAATTTACCTCCTTGCTGACACTAGTCAGCTGTTGGAGGTATGCTGCCTAATCTGATGTGGTCCTCCCATACGCCCAGACTGTCCGGCCCTATTAGCTCCGTGATTGGGAGACCCCACGCCCCTTTGGGCGGGGTTTTCTCCCAATCAGCTGGCACATAATCATGTAAAATGCAGGCTCTTCTGTCATACACCTTGCATCTTCTCATCTGAGCAGACGTCTTTTGAACCAGTATCCACAGAGTAAGTACATTGGCCATATACACATTTTGTTTCTATCTTGTTAACTGGATATATATATTTTTAAATATTCACAGCATTTTCCCTAAAAGCTCCTGCAGCAATATATAATATATGTTTACTTATAATTAATTTATAATTTGTTATCTACATACTGGGCAACTATGTAACCAGTTAGTTCTTTGAAGCCTTCCCACTGACTTGCTGCCTTACATCCAGGAGCTTGGCTATAAGATGGCAAAAGTAGAGTTTACCCCTAGGTCCTTCTTACCCTATGGAGCTTCGGTTCCTTTCAATGCTACCCTCATGAATTTAGACCAGCTCTCACAGCCCTTATATTTGATATTGTACATTTTTCACATATAATCTATGTAGTTCATCTTATAGTAGGTATAGTATATCTGACTATATGAATTACCACTTATATCCTAGGACATTGCATCGACACCAGCTGAGCTGTTCCTTGTGGACCAAATTGGCCGGATATACTCCACAGTCTAGCCTGTTACAATGCTTCCACCCACACAAATTCTTGTGGAATAAATTACTCCAATGTGCTCTGTCAACATTACAAGTTAACGTATTGAGGTCTTCAAACTGCTCCAAAAAGACATCCCCTTCCCCTTTCCCTTCTTTACAAGCTGGAAGATCAGAATTTGAAGTACTACCTTTTCTGATTTTTTAAACAACTGTAACCGATACAAATCAGTAAGTCCTTTTTGGTACTATATTATTATTCCTCTTGTCCTTTTCCTCTTCCTTTCCCTTTCTTTCCTCCCCTTTCCCTCTTTTCCCCCCGCATCCTCCCTTTCTCCTTCCCCCCCTCCCTCTTTGTTCCCCCCTTCTCCCCTTTTCGCTCCCATCCCCCCCCCCTCTTCCCTCTTTCTTACTTTGGGTTCCAAGTTGTTCCCCTATCAACGCATGTCCACTAGCATATATATGGTTATTATGGTTATATTGTGGTTTAGTATACCTCTATTTTTCTATACACTTTACAGACTACTTATACAACTGCACAGGAAATCCCTGAAGAAGGAATTTACATCCTAAACATTCCGAAACATGTTGAATTTTTCCATATGCAATATTCATATATGTGTTCTTCACCCTTAGAACCTTTATGTTATTGATTAAGTGCAGTTAATGTATACTTAATTGTTTTTAAATTTTCTAATTTTTGATATATATTTGAATAAAGGACAAAATATTTTACTATATACCCTATTGCTTCTTACCTCCATATACTCCTATACCCCATATCTTCCCTCCACCCCGAAAAATCCCCAGGGTCCTGCTTTCTGACATATTTTCATTGATTATTTTTTGGGATGTGGTGAGAGGTGAAGTTTACCCCTCTACTGATCTGTCCATACATCATTGACCGTCTTGGTGGTCATACCACATTTAAGTATTTATACTGGTCATATGTCACTTTATTTACTGTATATTTATGTCACTGTTCACATATTATTTCACTTCTTTTATTGTGACATTATTGTCGACAATTACATTTTTGGTATTTACTTGTTTATAGCGCTGCACTCCCCCTCCTTTTTTTGACCATTTCATTTACATTGTTGTGTTGGCTGCTTTTTCACGTGTTTTTTTTGACAGCGCGGTACTCTTTGTGATTCTTAATGGTTTAGATCAAAGCATACTCATGTGTTAGAATGGCCCAGTCAATGTCCAGACCTAAATCCAATTGAGATTCTGTGACAAGACTTGAAAATTGCTGTTCACAGATGCTCTCCATCCAATCTGACAGAGCTTGAGCTATTTTGCGAAGAAGAATGGGCAAAAATGTCACTTTCTAGATGTGCAAAGCTGGTAGAGACATCCCCCTATGAAGCCGACGTTCTTTTTTGTACCAATGACCTGAAATGTAAAGGCATCCTATGATATGTGCTGATTGCTTTGTAGTTTTCACCTTTTTTAGCCACACTTATTTGCTTTTGGTTGGTCAATCAAAACACTGCAAAAATAAGAATGCTTTGTTTAAAAATAAAAAGGATCCTAAGCTAGCCCACATTCCCAGTCTTAGGAGGAGGCATCAAATCCAGGGACAATATATAGTTCCAAAGCATGGTTGCATCAATCCTCATCACTCCATGCCCATAAAACATTATAGCCCAGTATCCCGATTCCCTACTAAAAAGAAATGAATGTGCACTAAAACCAGTTACTGTAACATCTGATTCAGAACTCTGCTGTATTTTGCTGCAATCTGTGTAGCTATGGAAGATTCCAGGAGCAGAAGACATCAGTCCTAACTGCTAAACCACCTTGTTAAACTAATTGTGATATCAGTTTTTGTTTATATTGATATGAATGTTGTCATTTGTCATACTTTTTTCAAGTTTTATAAAAATGACATTGTTTAACATTGAAAGCAAATAATAGAAAAGGGGTAATCTTTTTAAAGAATACAATAGATGTGCAGAGACACCAAACCACTTTACATATTAGCAGGTTATTTGAATCTATAAGGACAAAGCTATCTTTAATTAAATCTTTTGTGCATTGCATAGTCTATGAAAACGTAGCAGCAAATCCTTAAAGGCATTTTATTGTATGTGTAATTCACTAATCTTCAGCTAGTGTCTAGTGGACATAATGGTAAATGTGATAAAATTGGATCCAATACATTTTACTTAAAGGCTAAGTTCACCTTTAAAAAAATAGTAAATACACATGTTTTTGCTGTTAAAAAAAATGTGTATTTATTATTTTTTTGTCTAAGGAGAATTTCACCCCCAATCAGCAGATCGTGAGTACAATGTCAGGCTCCTGCAGACACTATCAGCAGCTTTCTGCCCATGCCTCACGGGCTTTCAATTTATAGTATAATACCGCCCCACTTCAAGCTACCTGATTAGTAGTACATTCCAGCCCCTCCTCCCATTTTCCCGGGTTAGTAGTACAATACCATCCCCCAGCTCTTTGCTCAGTAGTAAATTCCTGCCCCTCCTCTCCCGTTCCCCGCTCATTAGTACATTCCCCATACCCCCCAACCCCCCTCCGCTCAGTAGTACATTCCTTATACCCCCAACCCCCCTCCACTCAGTAGTACATTCCTCATACCCCAAACCCCCTCCTCCGCTCAGTAGTACCCCACATGCTCAGTAGTACACCCCCCCTCTTAGTAGTACTATTAAGCACCACACACATTTTGATGCAAGTTTAAATGAGGCCTTATAGTCTGTGAACTACAGAACACCTTTTCTCAACTGTATAGAGTGATAGATGTCCCGAGAGCCACACATCAAGTCAAAGCCTGCTGTGTGATAGTGAATGGCAGTCACAGGCTTGACTCAACCAATCAATGTCCACCTTCTCTTTTTGGAGATGATGGGGGAGGGAGGTGGTCTGTAGTCCACATGTTTCCTGGGGTGACAATCCTTTAGATACAGTACAGTAAGTGAGCAGCATCACCCTAAGACAGAAAGTATGTTACTGGTAGGATTAGCCTGGAAAAAAGCACAATAATGCAGCCCTATAATTATAGCTGTATCCTTATATGTGTTTTAAATGAAAGCAGTGTAAACATCTTAATTTGTATCAGCCTCTTCAGTCACTGTGCAGCAGAGCTCAGAGAGAGAGAGAGAGAGAAGGAGAATCACATGTGTAGCACAGCCCCCTAGAGGGCTGCTCAGAATTACCTGCTCACCTGCATGGCCATGACCTGGTGAACAGCAACAGCGCCAACTCAGCAAATAATTCCTCCGAAAGACACTTGACAATATTTTAACAACGACAATACTCTATACATATATGTACATTTCACTTAGAGAGAATGTTACCCTCTAGATGGATGTTTCAGTTAACTGCTTGTACTGCCAGACTATAAGATGGAACCTGCCCAGCCTACATGATATCCTAGAAAGGGAGAGCAGGCCTAAAGAAGCGTAACATAGGGGTCTTTCTATATTTAATTGCAATAAAATCCACATTACAGATCTGATGTTCTTCACCTGCTAGTCAGAGCTCATTAACTGTAATCCGTTTGGGTATAGTGAGAACAGTAGATTCCTTGTAGAGAAGAAAACTAAAGGTGTCTGAGCACAGTATTCAAGTAATGCAGTAAAGTGTTCTTGGAGTAGAGATGTCTGTGCAAAGTGTCTAAATGTAACGGTGGTAAAGAATGGATAATGGTTGAGCAATTTGCCCTCTCACCAACAACCAGATGTCCCCCATGTCTTCCAAACAGTAACTCGTGTAGCGACACTTGCGCATCGGATCCTCTGTCTCGATCTCCTGACGTGGAGCTTGCCACACACACACCAACAGGCAGGCGACCAAAGTGGTGCTGGAAAGGATGCCCGACAGCGAACAACAGAGCTAGGCCCCTCAGGCCACAGGTTGGAAATAAGACTCCGTGTGGTAGGCGGCAACCTCTCTCTCTCTCTGTTGCACAGAGAGGTCTGTCTTGCATCAGGCCCAGGGGGAAGAGACCCTCCGTGCGGGCTTCTGCTGCTTTTATAGCTAATCCCAGCAATCTTCAGATGACAGCAAAGATCCCTGGGATATGTAGTCCTGGCACACAATCGTGTGAAGCAATTATCTGATGGGAGGACTATTCGTCCCACAATCCTTTTATTTGGCACACAGATATGATGTCACTGGATACATTGATCACTAGAGAGACAGACTATACTTTGAAATGCTAGAAGGTACCATGCTTTATACTTGTAGTCCATATTGCTACACATGAAATCAAGCAGGTATGTTTCCATTTAAGCAGCATGCTGATTATTAAGGAAAGAGCGGAGGGCTCAGAGGGAGATCAACATTGTTCTGATTTTCTTCTTACTTTCCAGTCACAGGGTGGGGGATGTAAGTGAAGCTGCCGAAGTGAAAATCAGGTCCCCTCCTCTGCTAGGCAAAACTGTGCTGCATAGCTGTGCTGTGTACATTTCAGGACTGGATGGACTGAAATGCAAATTGCTGAATAATGCCTAAGATAATTGACACTTTATTAAAGGAGTTGTAAAGGCAGAAGTTTTCTTATCTTAATGCATTCTATGCATTAAGATAAAAAATCTTTTGTGTGTAGCAGCCTCCCCAGCACCCCCTAATTACTTACATGAGCCCAATCTCTCTCCAGTGATGGCTATAAATGTCTAAGCCATCCGGGACACTCCTCCTGTTTGGCTGAGATACAGCAGCAGTGCCATAGGCTCCCACGGCTGTCAAACAAAGTCAGTCAGCCAATCAGGGGAGAGAGGGGGTGGGGCCGGGTCAGGGGGCCATGTCTGAATGGACACACGGAGCTGTGACTCGGCTCCAGTGCCCCCATAGGAAGCTGATGACTGTGGGGGCACTCGATAGGAGGGAGGGGTGCAGGAGCAGCAAAGAGGGACCAGAGAAGAGGAGGATCCAGGCTGCCCTGTGCAAAAATCATTGCACAGAGGAGGAAAGTATAACATGTTTGTTATATATATTTTTTTTAAACAAGACTTTACAATCACTTTAAGTAGTCATGAAAATAAATGTTTTTCTAAAATTATTTCAAATCTATTAGAACATTCTGAAATTATGTGTCTCTTTTTTGTGCTTTAGCCCAAACAATTATATATACAGCATAAGTGGATAATGAATTCTAGTCCCTGGACATACTGTATAATACATTTTTGATGGTTAATTTAATTTGTTGTTCAGATAGAATGAAAACAAATACTTTGTACAACATATATTAAGATGCACATAATGGTCAACACTAGCTTACTAATTGTGAGCCACCTAATGGTGGTTAATATGTTTATAAAGCACTAGTAAAGTATGACCTCTCCTAAAATGGATAATTTGGAACCATCTGTTTTATTTAAATGTATATTTAGTTATGTACCTTATGTAGTGTTTTATAATACTTTAGCTTATAATACTTTATAATACTTTATCACAACAGATATTAAATTTGCTTTCTGGAATGCAACATATACGCTCTAATGTTATAAAAATGTTAGCACAGGGCGGGTCAAGGTTGACAGTTTTATATTGTTTCTCTCTGCCTTCTTTTAGCCCTTTGGCTATTGTTAAAGCGGTAAAACCGCTGTTACGTTTTTTTTTAAATCCTGCAAGGTAAAGGCATAATGTGCTAGTGTGCATTGCATACTAGCACATTATGTGAAACTTACCTTAGAACAAAGCTATGTATCCAGCGGTGCGCTGTCATCGCTAAAGGTGCTTCCATCTTTACCCTGTTATCCTTCCAGGTTTGCGAACTCCGACTGGGGAACACGTGGGAGCCGTCTCTCACAGCACAGCATTTCATCAGAATGCATGCCCCAATGATGTCACCGGCTGCATCAAAAGTAAATATCTCCTAAACTGTGCACGTTTAGGAGATATTTACTGTACCTATAGGTAAGCCTTACTATAGTTTACTCCCATTTTAATGCATTGTGTAAAGTGTGTTAATAGCCCCCACATTTATGCAAACTAAATATAGCTATGTTGTTAAACACTTGCATTATGTATGTGAGGGATTAATGCTTCAGGTTTTCCAGAGGGATCTTTTCTGCTGTATGTTGCTAAGCATATTGCGTTTGTGTGCCAATCAAGTCACCATAATTTGTTTGATCCCAGCCACCTTGCTTAATGGGCAAAGCTGCCCTGACACATTAGGTTTAAGTCACAAAAATTGACACAGATATACAGTATATCTTATCAAATTAGAATATCATCAAAAAGTTCATTTATTTCAGTAATTCAATTCAAAAAATGAAACTCATATATTACAGTATATAGATGCATTACACACAGAGTGATATATTTCAAGCATTACTGTCCATGTACAGTATAGTATGCACTCAATACTTGGTTGGACGCCTTTTGCATGAATTACTGCATCAATGCTGCGTGGCATGGAGGCGATCAGCCTGTGGCACTGCTGAGGTGTTATGGAAGCCCAGGTTGCTTTGACAGCGACCTTTAGCTTGTCTGCATTGTTGGGTCTGGTGTCTCTCATCTTCCTCTTAAAAATACCCCACAGATTCTCTATGGGTTTTAGGTCAAGCAAGTTTTCTGGCCAATCAACAACAGTGACACAATGATCATTAAACCAGGTAAAGGTACTTTTGGCAGTGTGGGCAGGTGCCAAGTCCTGCTGGAAAATTAAATTAGCATCTCCACAAAGCTGGTCAGCAGAGGGAAGCATGAAGTGCTCTAGAATTTCCTGTGGACCACAGGACACAGTGGACCAACACCAGCAGATGACATGGCTCCCCAAATCATCGCTGACTGGAAACTTCACACTGGACCTCATGCAACTTGGATTTGGTTCTTCTCCACTTTTTCTCCAGATTCTGGGACCTTGATTTCCAAATGAAATGCAAAATTTTCCACAGTCCATGATGGAAACTCGCCTGACCTAAACCCCATAGAGAATCTGTGGGGTATTGTCAAGAGGAAGATGATAGACAACAGACCCAACAATGCAGACGAGCTGAAGGTCGCTATCAAAGCGACCTGGGCTTCCATAACACCTCAGCAGTGCCCCAGGCTGAATGCCGCCATGCCACGCCGCATTGATGCAGTAATTCATGCAAAAGGAGCCCTGACCAAATATTGAGTGCATACTATAGTGTACATGGACATACTTTTCACTAAGCCAACATTTCTGTATTAAAAATCCTTTTTTCTTATTCGTCTTATGTAATATTCTAATTTTCTGAGATACTGAGTTTTGGGTTTTCACTAGCTATAAGCCATAATCATCAAAATTAAAAGAAAGAAATGCTTGAAATACTGTATACCACATTGTGTGTAAGGTATCTATATAAAATATATGAGTTTCACTTTTGTAATTGAATTACTGAAATAAATGAACTTTTTGATGATATTCTAATTTTATGACATGCACCTGTAAGTATCTTTCTTTTGTCACATGACTGAAGTTTTGTAATCTGATTGGACTCGGATGAAAAAAAAAAAAAACATGAAAAATCAAAAGTGCTCATTTTAAAGACTTATATTCAAGTTATTGTCATAAAAAGTGTTAGGGGACCCAGGTCCTGCCCCAGAGCACATGTATCAATGCAAAAATTTTTTTAAAAACGGCCGTTTTTTCAGGAGCAGTGATTTTATTAATGCTTAAAGTGAAACAATAAAAATTAAATATTCCTGTAAATATCGTGCCTGGGGGGTGTCTATAGTATGCCTGTAAAGTGGCACAGTTTTCCCGTGTTTAGAGCAGCACCACAGAAAAATGACATTTCTAAAGGAAAAAGTCATTTAAAACTGATCGCGGCTGTAATGAATTGTCGGGGCAATATGGATAAAACTCATTGAAAAAATGACATGCCCCCCCCCCCCCCCCCCCCCAGGCCATTACCAGACTCTTGGGGTCTGGTATGAATATTAAGGAGAACACCAAACCAAAAATGTAAAAAGAAAATTGTGTGGGGGTCCCCCCAAAATCTATACCAGGCCCTTTATATATATATATATATATATATATATATATATATATATATATATATATATATATATTTAGCTTTGACATGTAAGCCTAGTGTGTGTGCCTGTGTGCCAATATAAATATATATGCTCTTCCTCCTGTGTCTTGCCAACACCGGTTTCCCCTAAGTGCAATAAACTCACCAAAACCCCTTATCCTCTTAACTTAATAAGCAGGTCAAACTTGTTTGTTGTTAGTTAAATCCAGCATTCCTCTTTAAAGTGATTGTAAAGTCTTGTTTTTCTATTTTTTTAAATATAATAAACATGTTATACTTACCTCCTCTGTGCAGTTGGTTTTGCACAGAGCAGCCTGGATCCTCCTCTTCTCAGGTCCCTCTATGCTGCTCCTGGCCCCCCCTCCTGTGGAGTGCCCCCACAGTCAGCAGCTTCCTATGGGGGCACTTGAGCTGAATCACAGCTCCGTGTGTCCATTCAGTGTCCGCTCCCTCTCTCCCTTGATTTGCTGACTGACTTTGATTGACAGATTGCATAGAATGCATTAAGACAAAAAAAATGATGGGCGGCACTGATGGGGGGGCACTGATGGGTGGCAATGATGAAGGGCACTGATGGGTGGCACTGATGGGCAGTGATGGGCGGCACTGATGGGCACTTATGGGCACTGGTAGGTGACACTAATGGGCACTGATGGGTAGCACTGATGGGTGGCACTGTGGGCACTGATGGGTGGCACTGATTGATGGCATTGTGGGCACTGATGGGTGACCCTGGTGGGCACTGGTAGGCGGCACTGCTGCCTATTGCTGTGTCACAGAAGATCGGGGTTTTTTTTCCTCCTCACGCTGTCAGCGCGAGGAGGAAAAATAGCCGATTACCAGCTCTGTTTACATCACATGATCAGCTGTCATTGGCTGACAGCTGATCATGTGGTAAGGGGTTGGGACCGACCCCTTACTCTGATCTGTGATCAGGCGAGTCTCATAGACTCACTGATCACCGAGCACGCCGCGCGCGCCCTGCAGGGGGCGCGCAGGCCGCTCATGCACAGGACGACGTCGATAGACGTCATCCCGGCAATGTAGATCCGCGCTGTTGCCGTCATTTGGCAATGGCCCGGATCTTAAGTGGTTAAATATCGTGTCTGGGGGGTGTCTATAGTATGCCTGTAAAGTGGCAAAGTTTTCCCGTGTTTAGAGCAGCACCACAGCAAAATGACATTTCTAAAGGAAAAAGTCATTTAAAACTGATCGCGGCTGTAATGAATTGTCGGGGCAATATGGATAAAACTCATTGAAAAAAATGACATGGGTCCCCCCCAGGCCATTACCAGGCCCTTTGGGTCTGGTATGAATATTAAGGAGAACCCCGAACCAAAAATTAAAAAAAAAAATTGCGTGGGGGTCCCCCCAAAATCCATACCAGGCCCTTCAGGTCTGGTATGGATTTTAAGGAGAACCCTGCACCGAAATTTTAAAAAATTGTGTAGGGGTCCCCCCAAAATCCATACCAGACCCTTATCTGAGCACGCAACCTGGCAGGCATCAATAAAAGAGTAGGGGATGAGAGAGCGCCCCCTCCTTAACTGTACCAGGCCACATGCCCTCAACATGGGGAGGGTGCTTTGAAGTAGCCCCCCAAAGCACCTTGTCCCCATGTTGATGGGGACAAGGGCCTCATCCCCACAACCCTTGCCCAGTGGTTGTGAGGGTCTGTGGGTGGGGGGCTTATTGTAAATCTGGAAGCCCCCTTTAACAAGGGGACCCTCAGATCCCAGCCTCCCCCTATGTGAATTGGTAACAGGTACATTGTACCCCTACCATTTCACAAAAAAAGTGTCAAAAATAGTAAAAAAGACAGGAGACACTTTGGGACGAGTCCTTTAATAAAAGATAAAAAATCAAAATGTCCCACAATGTAAATCCATGGGACCGCAGACGAGCCGAAAAAAGAAAAAAAAAAAGCTTCAACAGCTCCGCCTCCATGGGTGGCTCCCCCCGAGTGATGCTTCTTCTTGGTGACAGTTATATAGCTGAGGACGGGGTCACTCGGTGACGTAAACGGGCGACCCCGCCTTCCTCTGATGTCACGTGGCATCAGAGGGGGGCAGGGTCATCCGTTTACATCACCGAGTGGCTCCGCCCTCAGCTATATAACAGCTGTCATCGAGAAGAAGTGTCACTCGGTGGGAGCCTCCCATGGAGGCGAAGCTGTTGCGACTTTTTTTTCTTTTTTCGACTCGTCTGCGCCGTGGGATGGATTTACATTTTTATTTTTTATTTTTTAATAAAGGACTTGTCCCAAAGTGTCTCCTGTCTTTTTTATTATTTTTGACACTATTTTTGTGAAATGGTAGGGGTACAATGTACCCGTTACCAATTCATATAGGGGGAGGCCCTATTGTTAAAGGGGGCTTCCAGATTCCGATAAGCCCCCGCCCGCAGACCCCCACAACCAGCCGGAAAGGGTTGTGGGGATGAGGCCCTTGTCCCCACTAACATGGGGACAAGGTGTTTTTGGGGCTACTCCAGCCACTGTCCTGTGGCTATTTAGCATGTCCACTTTGAGAAAGATAAGGCAGATGTGCCCTGCCTCTAGATGGTTTGGCCTGACTACTAATTTGTCCTGCAGAACCTGCTGCCCCCCCATTACCTTCACATGCAGAATCTCTGCCTCCGTCTTTAGGACTACCTTACATTTTTATAAGGCCCCTTTCACACGAACGGACCGTCTATCTGTTTTTCTTCCATCCGTCAACGGAAGACAATGCATTCCTATGGGCAAACAGATGACCATCCGTTATCATCCGTTAACGGTCCCAAAAAATTTTGAATCCATGGCACAACACAGATAGTACACACAAGGACAAAGGAAGGACACAGCAAGGACAAGTCACTCACTGAAAACTGCAATGCAGCATGGGAGGAGCAATGCTTTCTGGGTAATATCATCAAAGCCACAGAAACTGCTGTAAACGGATCGAAACGGATGCAAAAACAGATGTAAACGGTTAAATTAATGGATGTAAACGGAAGTTAACGGAACGGAAGACGGATGAAAACGGAGATTAATGGAATGGAAGACGGATGAAGCAACGGATGAGAACTTTTTAACGTGGCTAAATTAACGGTGCCCGTGTTAATGAGGCCTAAGAGGGATTGTCTATATTTAAAAGCATCTATGAAAATAGGAGGAATATTTACTGTATGTGGTGCCCTTTGCAAACTAACTTTGTGGCCAAAGTTTAGTGATTTGCAAACTTCATGAATCCAGGGGATTAGTTGTGCACCCATGGTAGTAGCCAACTTAAACCTAATCTCTACTGACAAAACTAATTCTAATACTGATTTATCACTATTTACTATCATTTACTCTGCTACGCGAATAGCTTCTACCCTTTTATCAGTAATTTTTCAGTGAAATTATCAATTTTACTTTTGACAAAAAATTGTGTTAAAACTGGCCTCACATTTTACCATGTGGATCTCTTAGCTGAATTTTATTTATAAACAAAAGCCTTGTGATTAATGTGCCAGTGCTGACATGCTGATTAGGGATGAGCTTCGAGTTCGAGTCGAACTCATGTTGGACTCGAACATTGGCTGTTCGCAAGTTCGCCGAACAGCGAACAATTTGGGGTGTTCGCGGCAAATTCGAATGCCGCGGAACACCCTTTAAAAGTCTATGGGAGAAATCAAAAGTGCTAATTTTAAAGGCTTATATGCAAGTTATTGTCATAAAAAGTGTTTGGGGACCTGGGTCCTGCCCCAGGGGACATGGATCAATGCAAAAAAAAGTTTTAAAAACAGCCGTTTTTTCAGGAGTAGTGATTTTAATAATGCTTAAAGTCAAACAATAAAAGTGTAATATCCCTTTAAATTTTGTACCTGGGGGGTGTCTATAGTATTCCTGTAAAGGGGCGCATGTTTCCCGTGTTTAAAACAGTCTGACAGCAAAATGACATTTCGAAGGAAAAAAAGCCATTTAAAACTACCCGCGGCTATTGCATTGCCGACAATACACATAGAAGTTCATTGATAAAAACGGCATGGGAATTCCCCACAGGGCAACCCCGAACCAAAATTAAAAAAAAAAAAAATGACGTGGGAGACCCCCTAAATTCCATACCAGGCCCTTCAGGTCTGGTATGGATATTAAGGGGAACCCCAGCCAAAATTTAAAAAAAAAATGACGTGGGATTCCCCCTATATTCCATACCAGACCCTTCAGGTCTGGTATGGATTTTAAGGGGAACCCCGCGCCAAAAAAAAAAAACGGCGTGGGGTCCCCCCAAAAATCCATACCAGACCCTTATCCGAGCACGCAACCTGGCAGGCTGCAGAAAAAGAGGGGGGGACGAGAGTGCACCCCCCCCTCCTGAACCGTACCAGGCCACATGCCCTCAACATTGGGAGGGTGCTTTGGGGTAGCCCCCCAAAACACCTTGTCCCCATGTTGATGAGGACAAGGGCCTCATCCCCACAACCCTGGCCGGTGGTTGTGGGGGTCTGTGGGCGGGGGGCTTATCGGAATCTGGAAGCCCCCTTTAACAAGGGGACCCCCAGATCCCGCCCCCCCCTGTTTGAAATGGTAAGGGGATACTTACCCCTACCATTTCACTAAAAAACTGTCAAAAATGTTAAAAATGACAAGAGACAGTTTTTGACAATTCCTTTATTTAAATGCTTCTTCTTTCTTCCTTCATCTTCTTCTGGTTCTTCTGGCTCTTCTGGTTCTTCCTCCGGCGTTCTCGTCCAGCATCTCCTCCGCACCGTCTTCTGTCTTCTTCTCCTCGGGCCGCTCCACACCCATGGCATGAGGGGAGGTTCCCGCTCTTCTCTTCATCTTCTTCTTCATCCTCTTCTCTTCTTTCTTCTTCTCTTCTTCATTTTCTTCTCCGGGCCGCTCCTCACCCATGCTGGCATGGAGGGAGGCTCCCGCTGTGTGACGGCGTCTCCTCATCTGACGGTTCTTAAATAACGGAGGGTGGGGACACCCGGTGACCCCGCCCCCTCTGACGCACGGGACATGACGGGACTTCCCTGTGGCATTCCCCGTGACGTCACAGTGAAGTCCCTGTCAAGTCACCGTGCGTCAGAGGGGGGCGGGGTCACCGGGTGGCCACACCCCCCGTTATTTAAGAGCCATCAGGCGAAGAGACGCCGTCACACAGCGGGAGCCTCCCTCCATTTTGCATTGATCCTTGTCCCCTGGGCAGGACCCAGGTCCCCAAACACTTTTTATGACAATAACTTTAAGCCTTTAAAATTAGCACTTTTAAATATTAATGTTCGTGTCCCATAGACTCTAACGGTGTTCGCGTGTTCGAGCAAACTTTTTTCCTGTTCGCACGTTCTGGTGCGAACCGAACAGTCGGGAGTACGGCTTATCCCTAATGCTGATCAATGGCTTTGATGGTAAATAAACCCATCCCTAACATTAACACAAACCATAACAAAACTAGGACTAATGCTAATCCTAAGCATAACCCTGACACTAACACTATTCCTAACACCAACCCTAACCACAGGCTGATTAACAAGCCATGTGATCACCATGGCAGCATTGACATGATAATCGCATGGCAAGAAGCCATATTTATTGCCTTATTTACTAATATTGACAAACATTCTCTTTACAACATGAACATTTACTTTTCTATGTAAACAGTCTCTACTACTTTGATATTATCAGGGCTGTTCCTAGGGTCATAGGCGCCTGGGTGCAGAAATATTTCTGGCGCCCCCACATGGGCCTGGTCATACTAACTCTTCCCCTTTGGCAGGGGGGGGGGGGGGGGTCACAGTGGCACTATTTGATGGGCACAGTGACAGCATTTGATGTGGCACTATTTGATGGGCACAGTGGCAGCATTTGATGTGGCACTATTTGATGGGCACAGTGGCAGCATTTGATGGGGCACAGTGGCAGTGTTTGATGGGCACAGTGGTAGCATTTGATGGGGCACAGTGGCTGCGTTTGATGGCAGAGTGGCTGTATTTGATGGGCACAGTGGCTGCGTTTGACGGGCACAGTGGCTGCGTTTGATGGCGCAGTGGCTGTGTTTGATGGGCACATGGCTGCATTTGATGGGCACAGTGGCTGCGTTTGATGGCACAGTGGCAGTGTTAGATGGGCACAGTGGCTGCGTTTGATGGGCACAGTGGCTGCGTTTGATGGCACAACTTACACTTACTTGAGGGTGAGGCCATGGGTAAATTCCGAAGATCAGGTGCTATGCTGGTGCAGTGCAGTCACTCACAGCAAGGCAGCTCTCTTCCGAAATGCTCCGCTCCCCCTGAGACACGCTGTCTGAAGAACATGGCAAAGGTGGGTGGAGCTAGTTTACTAGCCGCGGAGGTGGCGTGCTATGAATGCTGGGGTGGCTGCGGTGCGCTATGAATGCTGGGGCGGCCGGGGCCTCTGACGTCACTGGTTGCTAGCTAGATGCCAGGCAGCCGGCGACTTTAGCAACCAGTGCAGTCAAGTCAGTGCCATAGCTTCGGCACCCCTCCTCTGCAGCAGCTTGCAACGCCGGGGTGTGGTGCTCCCCATGCATCCACCCAGGATCGGTTCTAAATATTATGTCCTCCCTACTGAATACAATGCACTTTCTGCATTGCTATTGGCTTACCTCAACAGCTGTTAAGTAATTTGGAAGAGTGAGTGGGGTAAGTAATCTATTCTCTCTTTAGGGATCAATCTATAAATGTCTACAATAAAAAATTGCACCAAAAAAGGTAAACACCTTTAAAAAGGTGTAAGGTAAAACAATAATAACTCATATACACTATATTACCAAAAGAATTGGGACACCTACCTTTACACGCACATGAATTTCAATGGCATCACAGTCTTTGTCCACAGTGTTCAATATTGATTTGGCCCACCCTTTGCAGCTATAACAGCTTTAACTCTTCTGGGAAGGCTGTCCACAAGGTTTAGGAGTGTGTCTATGGGGATGTTTGACCATTCTTCCAGAAGAGCATTTGTGAGGTCAGGCAATGATGGGGACGAGAAGGCCTGGCTCGCAGTCTCCATCCTAATTGATCCCAAAGGTGTTCTATCAGGTTGAGGTCAGGACTCTGTGCAGGCCAGTCAAGTTCCTCCACCCCAAACTCGCTCATCCATATCTTTATGGACCTTGCTTTGTGCACTGGTCCAAATCAATTGCTGTAGGGGGGATTATGGTGTGGGGTTGTTTTTCAGGGATTGGGCTTGGCCCCTTAGTTCCAGTGAAGAGAACTTTTAAGGTGTCAGCATACCAAGACATTTTGGAGAATTTCATGCTCCCAACTTTGTGAGAACACTTTGGGGATGGCCCCTTTCTGTTCCAACATGACTGCGCACCAGTGCACAAACAAAATCTATAAAGACATAGAGAAGCGAGTTTGGGGTAGAAGAACTTGACTGGCCTGCACAGAGTCCTAACCTTAACCCGTCAGAACACCTTTGGGATGAATTTGAACGGAGACTGCGAGCCAGGCCTTCTCGTCCACATCAGTGCTTGACCTCACAAAAGCGCTTCTGGAAGAATGGTCAAACATTCCCATAGACACACTCCTAAACCTTGTGAACAGCCTTCCCAGAAGAGTTGAAGCTGTTATAGGTGAAAAGGGTGGGCCAACTCAATATTAAACCCAACAGACCAAGACTGGGATGCCATTAAAGTTCATGTGCGTGTAAAGGCAGGCGTAACAATACTTTTGGTAATATAGTGTATGTGTTTACTGAAAATACAGTTTACCTTCCCTTTGTGGAGCCCATAGCAAAATTTTGATGGGGCTCCCTGGTGTATTCCCTACTGCCCTACTGTCACTGATCTTAAAACATAGTATGTTTAGCTTAAGAACAAGCAGAAGGAGAGCTGTCAGTATACAACGTTACAACTGTAAGGGGCCCCAGGGCCCGAGGGGCCCGCCCGGGCCAGAAGAAGGCAGGAAGGGTGAAGAGGAGCCGTGCTGTGCATTACAGAAACGATCTTACAGCGTGTGCTCTCTGTGGCATTGAGCTCAGACATCAAGCTCTGTACTGCCACCTCTGGCTACTATGTGCATGTGCACCCCTCGTGTACTGGGCTTTTCTGTGTCAGCAACATGTCAGCTTTGTGAAAACGAGCTGGGACCAGGTAGGAAGAAATTCTTTACAAATAGGGGCTGTGAAAGGGGGGGGGGGGCTGTTTGTGTACAACAGGGAGTGCCCAGAGCCTTGTGTGTTTACAGATTTGTGTATGTGTAGGGCTGACATATATATACAGATGTGTGTGGGGGCTGGTATATATACAGGCAGTGGCGGTGCGCCCATTAGGGGCGCACAAGCGCCTCCCCTACTCTCCAGCCACCCCCCTCTATGTATCATGGAAAGATTCATGCATTGCATTGCATGAATCTATCCATGGGCGCTGCAGCCACCCCCTATTCAGGCGTCCGGCCCCTTTTCGGACGCCAGCCACCTGAATTACAGTGGCAGGGGTGTATTTTTGAAGCACCTGATTAGAGTCATAGGCTCTAATAGGCTTCAAAAAAGGTGAACTGCGAGCGCAGTTCACCCAAGTGTGTTAGAACAGCGAATGAATATTTGCTTTCTAACACTGAACTGCCTCTCCGCCAATCAGGAAGCGCGGGTGTGTTACCCATCACCTGATTGGCTAAAACGACAGGCGCTGTGATTGGACACCTATTAGGAGGAGGAGATGAGACGCATGGAGGACACAGCTCGCCGCTGTCAACAGCAGCCCCACCGAGATAGGGTAAGTGCTGGGCAGACAGCAAGCGGGCGGGGGGGTCACAGTGTTAACTTTTAAATAGGCACAGTGGTGGCATTTGATGGGCACAGTGGCGGCGTTTGATTGGCACAGTGGCGGCATTTAATGGGCACAGTGGCAGCGTTTGATGGGAACAGTGGCTGCGTTTTATGGGCACAGTGGCTGCGTTTGATGGCACAGTGGCTGCGTTTAAATGCACAGTGGCTGTTTTTGATGGCACAGTGGCTGCCTTTGATGGGCACAGCGAGGCTGCAATTGATGTTTTTTTTCTGAATGTTTCAGTTTGTTTGCAAAGATTTTGAGCACCAGCCGCCCCTGTATACAGGTGTGTGTGTGTGGGGGGGACACTAGCATTTATACAGGTGTGCGGGGGGTTGGCATATATACCGGGGACTGGGGCTGACATATATACAGGGGTGAGGGGGGCTAACATATATTCAGGTGTGTAAGGGGACTGACATATATACAGGTGTGAGGGGGGCTGACATATATACAGGAGTGGGGGGCCTGACATATATACAGGTGTGAGGGGGCTGACATATATACAGGTGTGAGGGGGGCTGACTTATATCCAGGTGTGTGTGGGGGGGGCTAGCATAAATACAGGTGTGTGGGGAGGCTGAAATATAAACAGGTGTTATATACAGGCGTGAGGGGGGCTGACATATATACAGGTGTGTGTGTGGGGGGGCTAGCATATATACAGGTGTGTGGGGGGGGGCTGACATATATACAGGTGTGAGGGGGCTGACAAATATACAGGTGTCAGGGGGCTGACATATATAGAGGTGTGTGTGAGGGGGGCTGGCATATATACAGGTATGTGGGGGGGGCTGACATATATACAGGTCGGAGCATATACAGAACAACGAGTACAACTTCCAGCTGTGGCGTTTCCACGTACTCACCAACTTTAGCGAGGGTGGTGAACGGGGAGGAGGTGGTACCACACAGCTGGCCATGGCAGGTGTCACTGCAGTACATCTATTATGGTGATGGATATTGGTACCACACCTGTGGTGCAAGCCTCATCAATGAGAACTGGGTACTGACCGCCGCTCACTTCATCAGGAGCCCTACCATCTACTTATCTCCTGGAAAAGTGTTGATATCAGTTTGGCTCAGATATTTTCTTCCCTTGGAGGTTCTTTTATATTTTAGCTCTGATGAGTTTGACCCCCTGAGGGGAGTGTGTTCACGCATGGTGGAATTGGATTGATTGGTGGAAGGTGCACGCTGTGAGACTCTATAGGATCTACTTTGAACACTCTCTGAACCACTGCTTTTGCTTCACTGTTCCTAAGGACATTTCTGTGTGAAGTTGGCCACACATTACCTTTACGTTTACATGTGCTCAACATTAGCGCTGTTTTAGTATATGACTATTACATTTATTGTTCATACGTTTTATATACTATTGTGTGTATTTTATTGTTTTAAATGGCAGCTTAGTCTCCACACCCTTATTTTTATAAACCATTTGGGTGCTTTTGGAAGGTGTATTTTTATTATGTCATTATCTGTGCTGGCTACTTTTGAATAGTGGTTGATTTTCTGTGGCGCTGAGCAGTGTATTATAGGCCTGTAATATACACTTTTGTTTCCATATATACAGGTGTGAGCAAGGCTGACATATATACAGGATTGAGGGGGGCTGAGTGTGTACAGGTGGGGAGGCCCGTGGGCAAGCCCTGGGGAATGTTGGTGGTCAGGCTCGAGGGGGGGCAGGCCTAAAGCTGTGCAAGGGACCCAAAAAATTTTGATGGCTGCCCTGAGTATAGTTAGTACATTATTAGGGATCAGAGCCATGAGCTGAAGTTCAGGCAAGAGGGGGCATCAGTGCAGAGAATTAACTTTTAACATTTATTTTCTAGTTAACAGATCTCAGGGCCTCGGTGTAAATTCTATGCCCTCCCACCACTTATTATTATTATTTGTTATTGCCATAAAAAGTGTTTGGGGACCTGGGTACTGCTCCAGGGGACATGTATCAATACAAAAAAAAGTTTTAAAAACGGCCGTTTTTTCGGGAGCAGTGATTTTAATAATGCTTAAAGTGAAACAATACAAATAAAATATTCCTTTAAATATCGTGCCTGGGGGTGTCCTTAGTATGCCTGTAAAGTAGCTCATCTTTCCTGTGTTTAGAACAGTACCACAGCAAAATTACATTTCTAAAGGAAAAAATGTCTTTTAAAACTGCTCGCGGCTATAATGTATTGTCAGATCCCATCAATATAGATAAAAATCATTAAAAAAAATGACATGAGTTCCCCCCCCAGTCCATTACCAGGCCCTTTGGGTCTGGTATGAATATTAAGGGCAACCCCGCACCAAAATGTTAAAAAAAAATGTGTGGGGGTCCCCCCAATATCCATACCAGGCCCTCCAGGTCTGGTATGGATATTAAGAAGAACCCTGCAGCAATTTTTTTTTTAATGGCGTGGGGGTCCCCCCAAAATCCATACCAGACTCTTCAAGTCTGGTATGGATTTTAAGGGGAACTCTGGGCCAAAATAAAAAAATTAGGGGGTCCCCCCAAAATCCATACCAGACCCTTATCCGAGCACGCAACCTGGAAGGCCGCAGGAAAATGGGGGGAACGAGAGAGCTGACATCTGTTTTATAGCTGAGAGCGGGGCCACCCGGTGCCGCAATATAGTGACCCCGCCCCTTTCTGGCATCAGGTGACATCACATAATATCAAAGGGGCGGATTCACCCGTTTACATCACCGGGTGGCCCTGATGCCTCCCATCGAGGTGGAGTTTTTCTGTTTTTTTTTTCTTGGGTCGTAGGTACTGTCATCGAAGATGGAGTTACATCGCGAGACACTTTTTTTTTTTAATAAAGGACTTGTCCCAAACTGTCTCCTGTCATTTTTACCATTTTGACACTTTTTTGGGTGAATGGGTAGGGGTACAATGTACCCCTATCCATTCACATAGGAAGGGCTGGATCTGGGGGTCCCCTTGTTAAAGGGGGCTTCCAGATTCTGATAAGCCCCCTGCCCCCAGACTCCCACAACCACCGGGCAAGGGTTGTGGGGACAAGGCCCTTGTCCCCATCAACATGGGGACAAGTTGTTTTGGGGGGACCCCAAAACATCCTCCCCATGTTGAAGGCATGTTGCCTGGTACGGTTCAGGAGCGGGTGTGCTCTCTTGTCCCCCCTTTTCCTGCAGCCTGCCAGGTTGCGTGCTCGGATAAGGGTCTGGTATGGATTTTGGGGGGACCCCCACGCCATTTAAAAAAAAAGATTTTTTTAAAAAAGATTTTTTTTTAAAAAAAGGTTCCCCTTAAAATCCATCCCAATTTTTTTTTTTACATTTTGGGTCAGGGTTCCCCTTAATATACATGCCAGATCCAAATGGCCTGGTAATGGACAGGGGGGGGGGGGGGCATGCAGTTTTTTCAATTATTTTAATGTATATTGCCGGGATCTGGCAATACATTACAGCCACGTGCAGTTTTAAATTACATTTTTTGCTTTACAAATGTCATTTTGCTGCTCTTATTCCTAAAACTATGTACGGCTGCCGTGTAAGCAGCCTTATATAGTGTGGGGTTTGGACTCAGCCCCCTGAGCCATGATTGGCGAAAGGCACCCTGCCTTTCGCCAATCATGGCTCTCACAGCAGAGCACGCTGTGATTGGCCAAAGCATGCAGGTCAAGTGCATGCTTTGGCCAATCAGCAGCTGTCAATGCACTGCAATCTCGTCGTTCATTATGGGGCGTTCTGCGGGTGCTCAAATTTCCCATCCGACGCGAACATCGGGCTCATCCCTAGTCAACAGCAATCTCTGCAATCCTAAAAGGCTAAGTTAACCTTTCTTTCTTAATTCCAGCTTCCATATGTACCAATATACAATTAATGTACCTCTGTTGCAGAAAATAAAAAAATGTTCTATATTCTATGGTAGGCCTCAGCCTCCACTTTCTTCTATAGAAAACCTTTCCATGGCTTCCTAGTATACATCCTATAGGGCATGACAACTGTTAGTATAAAAAGGAAGTATCCAGCAGCCAATGGCATCCCTAGGGGGGGCCAGAGGGGGCCCTGACCCCCCCCCAACATTATGCTGTGCCCCACCATGTGCCCCCCCCCAATAATTTTTTTTTTTTTTACAAAAAATCAATGTCTAAGAGGGAGAGCGTCCCCAGTCAGCTCCTGCGAGTGATTCCTCCCCCCTCTCTCTGCTCACTGACACTGCATAATGCGAGCGCTCACACAACCACGGCCGCCCGATCTGCTCCTTCCCCTGCATCCTCATTGGCAGGGAGAAGAGCGAGTTGCAGAAAGGACTCCACCAGGACTCTCAGATACTGAAAAAACAGACTGATTTCTCCCGTCCTTAGGACAGGAGAACCAGCCTGTAAATTCCAAGAGATGCCAGACCAGCATCGTCAATAGCAGGGGCAGGACAGTAATAGGAGGCTGGGGAACCCCACAGTGGCAGAACACCAGGGCCGGTGGCAAGACAACCTTTGCAACCCTGATAGTTCTCCCACTGCTTTGGACCCTTATATTTTCTTGGTATGCTGGTGACATATATCTCTTGTTTTCTACCACCCTGGGGGGTCCCCAATACAGTAGGAAGGGAGCTCACTGCAGAACATGTAAAAGGGCCGTTGTGGGGTCGTAGTAAAGGGCCCCAGTATATATTTATATATCTATATACATTATATAGTTGCCCCCCTACTTTTGTCCCTGTGCCCCCATGTGCCCCCCCTAAATATGAAAGCTGGAGATGCCACTGCCAGCAGCTGACCTCATTAACACACACCTTGCACCTGTCCTCCCCTCCAAGAGATTGCTCCCGTGCACATCTGTACTTACATGCTTCTATAAAGCAGGAAATGTCAGTGAGCACTGTTCTCCCTGAATATATAGCCAGTGTCTTCATCTCCTGATTGATCATTTTCTATCTCTTCTTCTCACTGCACAGATCGTTCATTTGGCAGAATGTACACACTGGAGGAGAAGAAGTTGTTGAGCAATCACATAACACACTACGTGGAGCAGAGCAGTAGTACTGAAACACAGAAGAAGTGTGTCCCTGAAAGTCTGTAAAGCCTACCATACACTATACAATCTGATTGCACAATCTCCTTTAGCTCTATGATTAACTCTACAGTGCAAGGGACTGCCTGATTGGATACAGAGTGATTGAACAGATACTATAGGTGTGTTCTCTTTCGTTTTGGTAACTAAAGGAGATTGTACAGAATTTATATAATCAAATTGTATAGTGTATGGCCACCTTTATACACCTAAAATTACCTAGTTGTGTTTTCAGTGCCATTAATTGTTAACGTCACTGCAAACACAGAACAAAATGTGCATTTTGTTGCGTGCAAAAACACGTGACAAGTGCACTGTAAAAAATGTGCAAACTGCAACATGCCAAAATGCCCCATGAGCTACTTTGCCACATTTGTCATGTGTAGGAAATCCCATTGAAATCTATGCTGCCCTATGCGTGTTGCGGAGAAATGCACCAAAAATGTCCAATAAGCTAGGTGTGAATGGGGCCTGAAAGTGAAATTAGTGTGTTTACACCCCCCCCCCCCCTCCCTGAGCTGGAACAGGATTACAAGGACATTGACATCTGAATGTCTCCCTACCACGTACTTATATAAAGGTGACCATACACTATGCAATCTGATTGTAAAATTACCTTTAGATTTACCAAAACTATGAAACAGGAGGACCCACCTGAGCAATCTATTCAATCTGTATCAAATCAGGCAGGTCCTTGCACTACATGCGAAAGGAAAAAGTAGAAAAATGGGTGGAAATAAAAAAAAAGAGGTGGTATAGTAATGAGGGAGATGTGGTCGAGAAAAGTAAAACACACCCTATTCTGTGATGCAGTGTGGCAGTATAATGCTACAGGAAGTCAGGGCTCAAAGTGCATTGTTTTATTCGATGCTGCCATGGAGTAGGTAAATGAGAGATAAGCACATTGGGATAACTTGGGCAGAAAATACATTAGAAAAAGCTATTTATTGTGAAAGGTGAAATTCTGCCTGAAAAGGTGAACTTAGCCTTTAATAATACTGCGATGGGGTATGTTACCACTGCTTAGGGCGGCTTCACACTGATCTGCTTCACAGGTGCAGTGCAGTGTACCTGTGTCAGGGCTGGCTCAGCCCTTCCTTCTCTGAGCTGACCACTCAGCTGTCGGCTAATTGCCAGCTCTCATCTCTCTCCACAGTTAGGCTGGCCATACACTATACAATTTTCTTGTTCAACTTTCCTTTAGATTTACCAAAACCATATAATATGAGGTCACACCTAAGCCCTTTCAATTTGCATGCAATCAAGCAGGCTCTTGTACTACATAGTTGAAGGTAAATCTAAAGGAAATTGAATAAGAAAATTGTACAATGTATGGCCAGCCTTACCCAGCTATTCCAAATCCTGCTCATCTGACCTGCCTACTTAAAGTGGATGTAAACCCGAAATTTTTTTTTTTTATATATATATATATATCATAATGTAGAGTATAAGATTTCCTATCATTTGAGCCCAGTCTTGCCACACAGAGTTAATCCATCTCTGAGCAATCCTCTTTTATTGTTCAGTGAGATAAATCTTGACAAACTGAGAAAAACTTTGTCAGATCCTCCCCCTTGCTGTAAGTGACTGGTGATTTACATATCTCGTGCACTAGCCTAAGAGACATGCAGTATTTTTAAATGCCCTCCCACTCCTTTCTTCAGCAGCTCTGCAAGGATTGGCTGTTCCACACCTCAGCATGATTTGGCATGCTGAAGTAATGTGGTTACTTTCCTGTCTTTTCACTGGATGTTAGAGATCATAGCAGAAGTTCAGTGTTAGAAATACACAGGAGAAAATGCATATTGCTCCAGACAACAGACCCACCCACAGAATATATAATTTTTCGGGTCTAATAACAGACAGGGGGAGACATTTGACAGGTAAAGATACATGCAGGAGGCATGTATATCCTTATAGATAACCCCTATGGCAGTAGTTTAGAAAGGATGACATTGGGTTTACATCCACTTTAAAGCTGTCCAGCTCACTTCATCTCTGCCTTCGTCTTGGTCACATCACAAGAAACCGTCTCCTGTGTTCCTGTTTAAAGACTGGCTTTGCTGACATCCCTTCTGGCTCCTTTGCCTGCTTGCTGTTCCACTTGGATCCCTGACTTCTGGCCTGGCTGATTACCCAATCTGGTTACTGAACTCTGGCTTGGCTGATTAGCCGATCTGGTTACTGAACTCTGGCTATGCTTTGACTACGCTTACTCTATTTACCTTTTTATTTTTATTAATGAACAAGTGTGATTTAATTGTACTTCTGTCTCGGTCTGATTCATGGTTTCTGACAGTAGGCAAAGGCCATGAATTCAGAAGATACAGTCAATCCACTTGTTGGTAATATTTATTCCAGATTGGATGAGCAAGATCACCGCATGGATCAGTTTGCCATGGCTTTACAAACGCTCCTAAATCGCATGGCTGACCTGGAATCCCCCACTGTGGCTGCTCCGGTACAACCTGAGTCATAGGCCATCCCTGCTGCTGCGCCAGTCTCTGCGCAGGCACCCGACTCGAGTTTTACCTCTATAAGAGGTATGTCTGGTTCCACTCCACTTCCCCAGCGATTTGGGGGCGATCCAGTTCAATACAGAGGGTTTCTCAATCAGGTTGAGATATATTTCGAGATGCTGCCCCAGGCGTTTCCCACGGACAGAAGCAAAATAGGTTTCGTGATAGCTTTGCTTTCTGAGAGAGCCTTGGCCTGGGCTAACCCTCTATGGGAGACTCAAAAACCTGTTGTCTTGAGTTACTCCTTTAAAGTTTGAGGCCTCCTTTAAAAGGGTATTTGATGTTCCCACACGCTCTGCTTCTGCTGCCAAGTGCCTCATGTCCATCAAACAGAGTACGAGAACTGTTGCCGACTACGCCATTGAATTCCATACTCTGGCAGCAGAGGTTGCTTGGAACAATGAGGCCCTCGTGGCTGCTTTTTCTCATGGTCTCTCGGATTCCATCAAGGATGAGATAGCAGCCGGAGATATACCCACTGAGCTGGAGAGCTTGATCTCGTTTGCCATCCTCATTGACTCCAGACTCAGAGAAAGATTTTCTTTTAAGGAGCGCTTGCGGAAGCCTCCTGTACGTTTGCCTCCAAGCTTTGATGTCCCACCCATGCCTCCCTCACCTCCCATGCCTCCTGGTACTGAGTCGGTCAGTGAAGATGAACCCATGAACTTGGGCTTCACATGTCTCTCTGCGGATGAGAGAGCCTTTAGGAGGAAGGAGAGATTGTGCCTTTTTTGTGGCCAGGCTGGTCACTTTTTGAAGTCTTGTCCTACCCATCCTGGGAACACCGAACCTTGAGGTCCTGTCATGGACAGACCTTAGGTGGCGTTGTGTCATCCCCAGTTATCCAGAAGGATAAGCCCCTGGTTTCGGTCACCCTTTCTTGGGCTAAGTCGTCTATCGTGATACAGGCTCTAATCGACTCTGGGGCTGCAGGCCTGTTCATTGATGCTGCCTTTGTATCAAAGCACTCGATTCCACTGCAGCTGTGTGACACTCCACTTGCCATTGAGGCTCTAGATGGGAGACCTCTACAGCCTGCCCATGTGACTCACAAGATGGTTCCGTTGTCCATGGCCGTAGGGGCGCTTCACCATGAGATAATCCAATTCCAAGTTATTTCCTCACCTAAGTTTCCGCTGGTCATTGGTTATCTTTAGTTACAGAGGCACAACCCCTCTTTTGATTGGCTCCGTGCTGAGGTTCTGTCCTGGTCACCACAATGCAGTGAGACATGCTTCCGGAAGGTAGCCAAGGTCCTGTGCACCTCTTCACTCTCCTCCCTGCCAGAGGAGTACCGTGATTTTAGCGATGTCTTTGACAAAGGTCAAGCCGGTAGTTTGCCTCCACACCGGCCATATGATTGCGCAATTGACCTTCAATCTGGTGCCATACCCCCTTGTGGCCGGGTTTACCCTTTGTCGGTCTTGGAGGATAAAGCCATGGAGGAGTATGTTGAAGATGCACTTTCTCGGGATTTCATCAGCAAATCCTCGTCTCCTGCTGGTGCCAGTTTCTTCTTTGTAAAGAAGAAGAGTGGTGAACTGAGACCTTGTATTGATTATAGGGGTTTCAATCGTTTCACGATTAAGAATGCCTAACCGATTCCATTGACCACTGACTTATTTGACCGCCTCAATGGAGCAATAGTTTTCACGAAGCTTGATTTGAGAGGGGCTTACAATCTCGTGATGATTAAGGAGGGCGATGAGTGGAAAACTGCGTTTAATACCAGAACAGGCCATTATGAGTACCTCGTAATGCCTTTTGGCCTTTGTAACGCCCCGGCAGTTTTCCAGGAATTTATTAACGATGTCTTTCGAGATTTGTTGCAGTTATGTGTGGTGGTTTATCTAGATGATATCCTCATATTTTCCAAGTTCCTGGAGAGTCACCACACAGATGTCTGTCGTGTGCTTCAGAGACTAAGAGAGAACAATCTCTATTGTAAACTGGAAAAGTGCGAGTTCTATCGTGAACAGGTTAAATTCCTGGGCATGTCATTTCCACATGCTGGTTTTTCGATGGACCCAGAGAAACTTTCGGCAGTCCTACAGTGGCCCCGACCCATGGGTTTACGTCCTGTGCAGCGTTTCCTGGGTTTTGCCAACTATTATCAGAAGTTTATTCATAACTTCTCGTCTCTGGTCAAGCCCCTGACTGATATGACCAGAAAGGACGGTAACCCACAGAGTTGGTCTCCGGAGTCGATTAAGGTCTTTGAGAGTCTCAAGGCTGCCTTTGTTTCTGCTCCTGTGTTGGCACATCCTGATCCTACGTTACCTTTTATCCTTGAGGCTGATGCTTCTGAGACTGGTGTTGTCGCCCTTCTGTCTCAATGTCCCACCTCTGGGAGTGCTATGCATCCTTCTGGCTACTTTTCCAAGAAATTGTCACCTGTGGAGTGCAATTACGAGATTGGTGACAGAGAGCTGTTGGCGATCATTTTAGCCCTGAAAGAACGGAGACATCTCCTCGAAGGTACCACTGTGTCGGTTCTCATTCTTACTGACCATTAGAATCTCACATTCTTGTCTGAGGCTAAACGCCTCTCTACCAGAAGGGCGCGATTGGCTCTTTATTTGTCAAGTTTCAATTACATTGTCTCATTCTTACCCTGTACTAAGAATGTAGAAACGCCTTGTCACGACAATTTTCCTCCACTTCCAAGTTGGAGTCGGTTCCGGTTCCTGTGATTCCTCCTGATCATATTCTGGCTATGGTTCGCACCAGTCTTACTTCTCCTTTGGGTGACAAAATTCTTGGTGCTCAGGTCGATGCTCCTCCTGAGAAACCTTGTGACCGTTGCTGTGTCCCAGAGTGTCTCTGTACTGCCGTGCTCCAGACTTACCATTCTCTCAAGGCTTCTGGCCACCCTGGGAAGAATCAACTCGTTTGGGCCATTTCCCAACAATTCTGGTGGCCTAGTCTACATGCTGATGTAACTACTTTTTGTAGCTGCGTGTTCCGTGTGTGCTCAGAGTAAGACTCCATGACACCTTCCAGTGGGCCTCCTACAACACATACCCAATGGAGAGAGGCCCTGGACCCACCTGTCTATGGATTTCATTGTGGAGTTGCCCAACTCCCAAGTAGGGATGAGCCGAACACCCCCCTGTTCAGTTCGCACCGGAACATGGGAACAGGCAAAAAATTTGTTCGAACACGCGAACACCGTTAAAGTCTATGGGACACGAACATGAATAATCAAAAGTGCTAATTTTAAAGGCTTATAAGCAGGTTATTGTCATAAAAAGTGTTTGGGGACCTGGGTGCTGCCCCAGGGGACATGGATCAATGCAAAAACAAGTTTTAAAAACTGCCGTTTTTTCGGGAGCAGTGATTTTAATAATGCTTAAAGTGAAACAATAAAAGTGTAATATTCCTTTGAATTTTGTACCTGGGGGGTGTATGTATAGTATGCCTGTAAAGGGGTGCATGTTTCCCGTGTTTAGAACAGTCTGACAGATGACGTCACGGGGAATGCCACAGGGAAGTCCCCGTCAAGTCCCCGTCCATCAGAGGGGGGCGGGGTCACCGGGTGACCCCGCCCTCTATTATTTAAGAACCGTCAGAAGACGAGAAGCGTCACACAGCGGGAGTCTCCCACCATGGTGGATGCGGAGCGGCCCGAGAAGAAGAAGGGAAAAAGATGCCGCGGAGGAAGATGCCGGACGAGAACACCGGAGGAAGAACCAGAAGAACCAGAAGAAGAAGATGGCGGAAGAAACCGAAGGAAGATAGAAGAAAGAAGAAGCATTTAAATAAAGGAATTGTCAAAAACTGTCTCTTGTAATTTTTAACATTTTTGACACTTTTTTTGTGAAATGGTAGGAGTACTTCTGTACCCCCTAAACATTTCACACAGGGGGGAGGGCTGGGATCTGGGGGTCCCCTTGTTAAAGGGGGCTTCCAGATTCCGATAAGCCCCCCACCCGCAGATCCCCACAACCACCGGGCAAGGGTTGTGGGGATGAGGCCCTTGTCCCCATCAACATGGGGACAAGGTGTTTTGGGGGGCTACCCCAAAGCACCTTCCCAATGTTGAGGGCATGTGGCATGGTACGGTTCAGGAGGGGGGCGCTCTCTCGTCCCCCCCTCTTTTCCTGCGGCCTGCCAGGTTGCGTGCTCGGATAAGGATCTGGTATGGATTTTTGGGGGGACCCCACGCCATTTTTTTAAATTTTGGTCAGGGTTTCCCTTAATATCCATACCAGACCTAAAGGGCCTGGTATGGAATTTAGGGGGACCCCCACGTCATTTTTTTTTAAATTTTGGTCCGGGGTTCCCCTGTGGGGAATTCCCATGCCGTTTTTATCAATGAACTTTTATGTGTATTGTCGGACCGGCAATTCATTAATAGCCGCGAGTAGTTTTAAATTACTTTTTTTCCTTTGTAATGTCATTTTGCTGTCAGACTGTTCTAAACACGGGAAACATGCGCCCCTTTACAGGCATACTATAGACAACCCCCAGGTACAAAATTTAAAGGAATATTACACTTTTATTGTTTCACTTTAAGCATTATTAAAATCACTGCTCCCGAAATAAACTGCCTTTTTTAAAACTTTTTTTTGCATTGATCCATGTCCCCTGGGGCAGGACCCAGGTCCCCAAACACTTTTTATGACAATACCATGCATATAAGCCTTTAAAATTAGCACTTTTGATTTCTCCCATAGACTTTTAAAGGGTGTTCCGCGGCTTTTTCGAGCACCCCAAATTGTTCGCTGTTCGGCGAACTGACGAACAGCCAATGTTCGAGTCGAACATGAGTTCGACTCAAACTCGAAGCTCATCCCTACTCCCAAGGCAACACTGTTATCCTTATGGTAGTTGACCGGTTCTCAAAGATGTGTCATTGTATTCCACTTAAGAAGTTGCCTACTTCTAAGGAACTGGCTTCCATTTTTGCTCGGGAGATCTTTCGCTTACATGGGCTACCCAAGGTGATTGTCTCAGACAGGGGCAGTCAGTTTGTCTCCCGGTTCTGGTGAGCCTTTTGTGCACAGTTGTAAATTCAGTTTGCTTTCCTCTCCGCGTATCACCCGCAGTCTAATGGGGCCGTAGAGCGAGCCAATCAGTGCTTGGGGCATTCATTTGTTCTGCAGAGTATTCCTGCATTAGAGGAGCATCTCATTGGTCTTCGTTCCACTTGGGCACAAGTCCAGGAGGCTTTGCTTCATGCTAATGATAGGTACAGACTCCATGCTGACTGCAGACGCCTGCCTGCGCCTTTCTACCAGGTTGGGGACAGGGTCTGGCTGTCATCTCGCAACCTCCGACTTCATGTTCCCTCACTGAAGTTCGCACCTTGGTTTATTGGGCCTTTCCGTATCATTCGCAGGATTAACCCAGTGGCTTATGCGTTGGACCTTCCTCCTAGTATGCGCATCTCAAATGTGTTTCATGTCTCCTTATTGAAACCTTTGGTCTGCAACCGATTTACACCCTCGGTGCCACGTCCTCACCCTATACAGGTTGAGAACCATGAGGAATAGGAGGTACAATCCATTGTTGACTCCCG
Organism: Lithobates septentrionalis; assembly: GCA_037952835.1. Lineage (NCBI taxonomy): Eukaryota > Metazoa > Chordata > Amphibia > Anura > Ranidae > Lithobates > Lithobates septentrionalis. Next base: position 4,695,752 of record JBBDGP010000969.1, on the reverse strand, counting down.
TAGGTTCCGTGGGTGCATACAGTACCTGGTGCATTGGAAGGGGTACGGTCCAGAGGAATGCTCCTGGATCTCATCCTCGGATGTACATGCCCCTGCCCTCCTCCGTGATTTGCATAGATGTTTTCCCCTCAAGCCCAGTGGTCCTCCGAGGGGGAAGGGTCGTTGAGGAGGGGGTACTGTCAGGGCTGGCTCAACCCTTCCTTCTCTGAGCTGGCCGCTCAGCTGTCGGCTAATTTCCAGCTCTCATCTCTCTCCACAGTTACCCAGCTGTTCCTGATCCTGCTCGTCTGACCTGCCTACTTAAAGCTGTCCAGCTCACTTCATCTCTGCCTTCGTTTTGGTCAAATCACAAGAAGCCATCTCCTGCGTTTAAAGACTGGCTTTGCTAACATCCCTTCTGGCTCCTTTGCCTACTTGCTGTTCCACTTGGATCCCTGACTTCTGGCCTGGCTGATTACCCAATATGGTTACTGAACTCTGGCTATGCTTTGACTATGCTTACTCTATTTACCTTTTTATTAATAAACAAGTGTGATTTAATTGTACTTCTGTCTCGGGCTGATTCATGGTTTCTGACAACCTGTGGTTTTCGTGTACTTTCCCATAAATGTGATTTTTGTGTGTTTTCTGAAAGCGCAGCAAAACTACCAGATGTAGCGCCCTGGGGTTTAGTCAGGGAGCTTCTCACCAAATTCCTTGTCATGGGTAGCTACCATAGGTAAATTGTTAGAGATCCATTGATTTCTCCCTAAGTTTGGCTTTGTTGTACTTTTCTCTTCTACCACTAGGTGGCCGGGCACTTGGTGGTACTAGATATGAGAAGGACAACTCAAGGTCAGGTTATGGGTATATGGGGTATCTCAGCCAATGGGCAGTGGTTTTCTTGAATCCCTTGGCCTGCTGGGAGAGCCTATATATTTGGGTGGAGTCAGATGATCTATGTTCTGTGCCACGCGGACTGCGTCTGGGTGGATGTGTCTCCTGCCCCAGGCTGCTAAGTGGGAGATTGGGCCTATCCCAGGGGCAACTGGCTGCCAGGCTGTGTGAGGGCCTATCCAGAAGTAAGAGGACAGCACAGGGTGGGACTGCGGCTTGCAGTCCAACCAAAAGTGACGGTTCTGCCGGCTGGAGAACCTGTCATGGTCGGAGGTAGAAGGGAATCTGTCGCCACTAAGGGACCAACCACCTTTACCAGGGACCACAGTGATTAACTGAAGCAAGTACCGGAGCAGTATTCTCACCAAACGGGCATGGTGGAGAATCGGGAAACTTTAGGCGGTGATCAAGTCAGGGACCCAACCAGCGGAGGTGGCGCTTGCAGAGAAGCCTTGTGTGTCAAGCTAGGGACCGAGCTGAACAGCAGGGGTGAAGCTTGAAGGTATCTGAAGTGCCAAGCTAGGGACCCAGCAGGGAAACGTGGGTGACGCTTGAGGGAGGTACCACCGCAAAAGTCTTGAGGAGCTCACGGGATTCAGAGTTAGTAAATCAGAGGGTCCAGTGAGAGATCAGGAGCTCGAGGGGCTGAAGAACTACAAGTAGAAGTTGTAGTTAAGCTTAGAGAACTGTTACATTTGAATTAGGAACTGTTAAGTACTGCAGCCATAGGGGAGAGCAACCCTGCATGTGCAGAAGTGGCACCTTGCTGGGGCCTTTACCTGTACGGCTGTCCTGCTATTGAAGCCTCAGAGTTTGCCTATTGAAACAACTACTTAAGCGTGCCCTGGCCCCAACCCTCTTTCCCTTGCAAAATATAAAAGGATTGTTAAAAGAAATAAAACCTCTTTTTCATCCAAGAAGTGTCTGGCGCCCAATAATTTTACCACCTTTGCACCCACTATGCCTCACAACCCACTACATATTGAAGGATGTCAGCGGTCTGTGGTCTGAAAGGTTCTCATTAGACTGGAAGAGGTTAGAGAGTCTGCTACACAGACATAATAGAAGTCTAAGGGAAAGCATAGCTAACCCACACAAAAACCATGGCTACAGTGCACTGCAGCCAAAGTGTAGCTGATCACTTTGAAGCTGTCTTTACCTTTAAGCCCTAAAATGTATGAGTTTTATGTCCTTTCCTTAATCATTTGTGTTATCTTATCTACCACTTCATTGGTTTCTTTGTAGATATGTGACTTGTTTTCACCCTACTCACCTGTAAAACGATATAATGTCCAGAACTATTAAATGAAAAACAATGCACAAACACACAATAGATAACAATACATACATTTTTAGACAGGTAAGCCTATGAAGCAGAGTAATTGAACTACATGTTTCAGTGCTTATACTGAAAAATAACTATGCTGGCAATTTATATAGTACTACATGAAATATTGGTATTATTGATTGTAAGTAATTTTCATTAAAATCATCATTTAATGATCAATTATACCCAAACTCGCCTTCAGAGACTCAACACGATGCATCACCAATGGGGCAAAAGGTCTTCATATAAGATGCTTAGTATAAAACAATTATAATAAAATGACCTTTTAGGCAAACAATCTTGATTTTTGGCTCATTTCTACTTATACTCTGCCAACAAACATTAATGCATTCTGGGTCATGTGTCTTGCTAGAGGGTATAATTTTCTTTTAAACAAGGCATGATTGTGAACATGAAACAGATAATCTGTTATGTGTCCTTTTCTTCCCCTCTGTCCCACGTAATCACTGGTCTCTCTGGTACGCCAAACACACGCAGGCTCTATTCTCCATTTATACCCCGAGCTATAGAACATAAAATATCTCGTTCTTAGGAAACTATAGTATGCTTTGCTGACTAGTTGCCCATTTAATCATCTAACAGATATAAAATAACCCACATTTTAGTTAATTAAAGTACATCCAAACCCAATCAGCAAGTCTCATAAGTTAATGTAATTTTAAAAGTTGTTTTCAATATTTAAGTATGCAAAAATAAGACCTAGTGATTCTGGCAAGAAAGTCCACATTCTGGAGTTTTCTATTATAGGAATTTTTGACTCTGTAACATGTGCCCCTGAGAGAATACTGTATAGACAGCCATACGGACAGACATTGCATGATACACCATTGTCAATATCGGGAGGCTCCAACAGTGGAGTGAGCACATGGACGAAAAGGGCTGGAGGAGATCTGAGATGCAAAAAAAGATTGAAAAGGGCAAAAAAGTATTTTATTATAAAACAAATAGCAATTCATTTAGTTCATCCAGCTCTTTTTTAAAACAATCTACTGAGCTGGCCAGTGGAGCTGTCATCCAATAAGCCCCCTCCCCTCCTGCTGCTAATAAAACTATATTATGATGATACAATCCCCTCTGGTTAATAAGGACATGTGCCCCACTGCATGTGTTTTTTTTAAAAATGCAGATTTCTACCTGATTTCAGAGCGCCTCCCAGCGCTCATGGGACTGCTGGCCGCTCACCTCCTCTCCTCCTCTCCTCTCGGCTGACATCAGCAGGAGTTCTGAGCCCTGCCCACTGGAGCTGTTAGCCCGGGAGAGGAGAGTGGCGAGGAGTCACGTGAGCAACACGAGGCACTCTGACATCAGGTAGAAATCGGCATATTTTTGAAAAAACAAATGCAGTCCTTATTTAATAGAGGGGGTTGTATCATCATAATATAGTGGCTTTACAACCACTTTAAGTTCTGTTAATGTTTGCGTAATTGTTGTGAGATACAGCTTTGCTTTTTGTAACAGAAGGTTTAAAGGTAGGCTTTTTGGTTCATCTTACTGTGACCCCAATGGTTGAACTGCTCCCGTTATGTAATTTGTGCTATTATTAAGCCTTTTCTAATACAGTCACATATGAAATTGCAACATTTGTAAGGCTAAAGGAAAAAACAAAAAAAAAATGGCCCTGCTGCATAGCAATGGTGACGAGCTGAACTTCCAGTTGCAAAGGTAAGTAAAACATTTAGCAGAGATATTAATACTACTGCTAAATGTGACAGCTTCTTGTTCTGGGATCTTGGATGTTAGGGATCCAGCAGTCACCGGAAATCTATCAACCAGTGACTAACCCCTCCCTGACCCACTTAGCAATGGGGGTCCCCCAGCTAAATTCATAACGGACTCTTATGTTTTGCATGGAATTTAAAGAGGAGTGCACAAAAAAATGCTGGTGTGTGTGGGGGCCAGCAGGTGGAGAGCCCGTTGGAATCTGGAAGCCATGGTTAAAATTTAAGTGATTCTGAAAGTAAGATTACAAAAAAATAACAAACGTGTTATACTTACCTGCTCTTTGCATTGGTTTTGCACAGAGAATCCCTGATCCTCTTCATTTTGGGTCCTCGCTGGCAGTCCTGGCTCCTCCCTCCTGCTGAGTGCCCACAATAGCAAACCTCTTGCTATGGGAGCACTCGAGTAGGCTCTCTCCTGAGCCGCGCTCTGTATGTCCATTTAGACACGGAGCATGGTTTGCCCCACCTCCACTCTCTTTTTATTGGTTTTCTGGCTGTGATGAGCCAATGAAGAGAGAGAGAGCCATAAGAGCCGGCTGCTCTTATGCACTTTCTAGGGCTCAGGTAAGAATAATAGGGGGCTGGGGGGGGGAGCTGCACTCAGAAGGTTTTTTACCTTAATGAATAGAATGCATTTGTCAGAAAGATCCTGCCAGTAACAGGCGTCCTGTGCGTGCAGTTGCACGATCGCGCACGCCTGTGCGCATGCGCGCATGTGCCAGGTGGGCTATTTAAACCTAGCTGTCACACCGGGATCTTGCTGTCTGCTCTACAGCATTACGTGTGTTGATCCTTGAGAACCTGTTTCTGTACTAAAAGACCCGGCTTGTTCCTGATTATCCTTGTTTTCTGCCTGCATCTGATCCCGGCTTGTCTCCGACCATCCCTGTCTTCTGCCTGCATTTGACCCCGGCTTGTCTGACTACTCTTTTGCCTGACCCTCTGGCTTATCCACAGTCCGCTTGTTTGACTCTCCAGCCTAGTATACTGACTTAAGTTCCAGTCTGCTGCACCAGTGTTCCAGTCTGCTATCCGGTTCCAGTCTGCTGTTTGGTTCCAGTCTGCTGCACCAGTGTTCCAGTCTGCTATCCGGTTCCAGTCTGATGTTTGGTTCCAGTCTGATGTTTGGTTCCAGCCTGCTGCACCAGTGTTCCAGTCTGCTATCCGGTTCCAGTCTGCTGTGTGGTTCCAGTCTGCTGCACCAGTGTTCCAGTCTGCTATCCGGTTCCAGTCTGCTATCCAGTTCCAGTCTGCTGTTTGGTTCCAGTCTGCTGCACCAGCCTGCTGATCCAGCTCCTTCCAGGTTCCAGTCTACCTTCCAGCTCAGTCTGAAGTTCTACTGCACAAGCGCTTCCTGAGTTCCAGACCCACTTCCTGCTGTTGATCCTGCCAGGCACTCGTGCCACTCTTGACTCTTGTGCTTCCTGTATATTCTACCAGGGTCCTCGAGTCAGAGCCGCAAGAGAGGCCACCCCCTGCAAGTCGGGCTCGTCCACAAGGTACGTGACAGCATTAAAGAGAAGTATAAGCCCTGATGGGTTTTACTTTCTCTTTATTTCCCTGCAAAGGTAAAGCATAAAGGGCTACTATGCATTGCATAGTAGCCCATTAGGTATCACTTACCTGAAACCGAAGCCTGCGATGTCACCGCTGTCCCCACTAGCAGCGAGCATCCATCTTCACCCCTCTTCCTTCCGGGGCAGCGAACTCCGGCTCTGTGACTGGCCGGAGTCGCGTGACGCCCCTCCCGTGTATGTGCGCGAGAGCCGCCAGTCACGGCATGACCCCTTTAGAAAAAGCACGATCTTCCCTTTCTAAAGTGTGCATGCTCAGTAGACATCGGTGCGCGGCTTTATTGTAAATATCTCCTAAACCGTGGAGGTTTAAGAGATATTTCCAGCACCTACAGGTAAGCCTTAATATAGGCTTATCTGTAGGTAAAAGTGGCTGTACAAGGGTGTACAACCACTTTAAGGTGAAAAACATTGATATAGATGTGCCACTTCACAGGCTATTTAGGGGCATCCCCCAGGAATTTTGAAGGAATTTTGCATTTTTTATGTTGCCCCTTGAGCATTATTAAAATTGTTGCTCCTACCAAAATTGAAGTTTATTTATTTTTTTGGTAAATGTTTCCTAGGGCAGTGCCCAATCTTCCATCCCATTTTTCTTTGATAATTACAACATACCCCAGATATTAGGCATAGTGGAATGTTCTGACCTATGAATATTGTTCCTTGCAGAACTAATGATAAATTGTTCATGTGTGCAAATGAAAGGTAAGAAGTCATCTCAGATGGCCAGCTTCATGCCTAGTATACACAGTGAAATTATTGGACAAATTATTTTTTTGCATGTAAGTCTCCATATCGAAAAGGAAGAGGTGACTAAAGTTCAAAAATTTTCGGACAGAAAAAAAAATTGGAAGTGATGTAATGTATTGTATTGTAGTTGTATTGTGTTTTCGGACAAAAACTGTACTGATTAAATGAAAATCATACGATTTGGTATAGTACGAGCAAAGTTTTCATGTTTTTCCCTTCAGATAATTTTGGACAAAAGCTATGTACCAACGAGCAAATTATCATACAATCGCTTCGAAAAACTGTCTTTTTTTTTCCAATTTTCTGATCGTGTGTACAGGGCTTTAGTTAATAACAAGACAACAAACACTTTAAAGCAGAATTAAAGCTCTGAAAAAAGGGCCCTCAGGAGCTTTTAGTATGTACAGCATATTAGCATACTATGGCAGACTTAATGTACCTTGGAAGTGATCATCTCCAGTGCGGGGGTGTCAGGCCCCCTGATCGTTATGGGTGTTTCCATTTTCTCCTGGTCTTTCTTCCAGGTTCTCACTCTTTGGCCTCTTGATTGGTGTCATGTCACATCATCTTGTGATATAGCCATGCCTTAAATGTACACTGAGTTGGGCATACACAGCTTAGTGTACACAAATGCCGACAGGCAGGATGTCATCTGTCATGAAAATCCTACCTGTCAGCCATATTTAAACGTTTACATTTAATTCCACTTTATGTCAAAATAATAAATGGCACTTAAAATACACCAATATGTGTACAAAAAAATGAAAAGATTTGTTTTCCTAGTGAATGTTTCCTGTTAAAGGTTGGTGAATGGTAAAGCAAGCATTTGAAGTTTACAGCATGGAGTCACATTTCAAAGTCAATCTTTCTAATCTTGAAAGTCATTATAACACAGAAGTCAGCTATAGACTCATCCTGCTCCCTTTAAAATGTTCTATTTATTTACTGTAACAGAAGTCATCTTATCCTGGCACTGTAATGATTTATGTCTCTGCCCATTAAGTAATGCACACTTCATTGGTCTTTATATTAGAATGGAAATATTCCAATTACAAAAGACCTTATTGTTGGAGGTTACCTGAATCCATTCACTTTTTGTTAATTGCTGCAGTTTGTTGTTAAGCCTTTCCTCACTTTCCTTGACTGCATTGTCCCTCTGTTCAAGATCTGACCAGAGGGAATAAATCCTAAATGATTAAGGTTTTCATCATCTATTGTGCATGATGCAAGCTGAAACTAACTTTTTCTATAAGCAAGAAATATATAATATTGTTAATTGTGATTATGTGTGAGGAATAGCAATGTACAAACAACAGCAGTCTGGATAAAACAATCAGCAATTATCTTCTTACTCCTGCTCTAAATTGCTAAAAGGTAATTGGATAATATGGTTGTTATAGGCCACTGTATTGTACATTATTACTATTTTTTTCTCTGATAAATTGTGTAAAAGTGCAACCATGCCAACAACTAACTTTTTAAACTGGTATAGATCCTTTTTAGAGTCAGTCCTAAAGTTTTTCCCCTTTTGTGACCAAATTGGGATACAACAATCTTATATTTGTTACATGTTCCCATTTACATAGCATAACTTAAAAAAGTTAAAAATTGCAGCTTAGTTTTTTCCTATATGCTCTATTCTCGACCCTCTAGCAAGGAAAAATCCTGCATAGTTCTCTTTGTTTGTAAGGGGGCTGGACAGCTGTGTTTGCCATAAATAACCCTATCTGTACTGTGCAGGCAGATCCTCAGTATCCTCCTGAGGAAGTGAATTTTTTCACGTAACGCGCAGAGCATTAGGATGCAATCCTGACCGTTTTTATTATGGAATTATCCAATTATCAACCATTATTGGTCATCAATTCTAATATGTTTAACAGTTACCCCTATTTTGGTATTTTGTGTCTGTATAGTTTTTACTGGTACACATTATATGAATGCCATGATTTTCGTGTGATGCTGCTATGTGCAATTATCTATTTTTAATTCTGTACCAATTTTTTGGCTGGAATGTAAATAAACAATTTTTTTTTGGCTGGAATGTAAACAAACAATTTACAATAAACATTTGTTCTTATATACTTTTTGTTATTTATGGTTATACCAATGCTACATATGTATTATACTTATCAATGGATATATTTATGGTTTACACAAAAGATATATATGTCCCCTATTTATTAGTGGATATTTGCCTTATATAAACTCCCATGTCTGTTCCCCCTCTCATTTGTATCAGTTGTAACTAGATATGAACTGGTGAACCTTCTCATTACCTCTACTAAAACTAAATCTCAAAGTAGTAAGGCGCTATGTCAGCAAGGAGGAAAGGAGACGAGCATGCTAGTCAAGAGAATGTTCGGATTCAATCATTGCGCTCTGCTAAAGACAAGGATAAGGATAAGGAAAAGGGGGCGCAGTCCACAGTGGCAGGTGTGACAGCAGCAGCAGTCGCAACAGCTGCCAAATTAGAGAAAATGGTCCATGCTGCAGACCATACACCAATCAAAGGGGTGCAATAGCTTCAAACTAAATCAGCAGCGGAGAGAAAGAGCCATGGTCACTTGAATATGCCTGCAAGTGCCACTGGAATAAAGAATATTATCAGTAAAGGGGCAGGAGTTGCTGGAAAATAACTGGAAGCTGCTGTCACTCAGACACATCCAGCAGAAGGCGAACCACCCCTTAAATATATCCTGTTGGTGATTAACACATGCAAACAATCTCTGGGTGAATTATGTGATCAAATGAAGGATGTCAAAGAGGAGTTATCCCCGGTACGGCATGAGCTTAAGAAAACAGCAGAAAGAGTGACAGAAATGGAAGGGAGAATAAGTTTGATCGAAGATGACCTGCACCCTATGAAACAAGAGGCTAAGGCCTGGAAAAAGCAAATGAATAAGTTCACGGGACAATTTGATGAAATAGAAAACAGACTTCGTAGAGACACTGTGAGGGTGGTGGGGTTACCTGAAAGGAGTGAAGGGTCAGATCCGATAGTATTTTTAGAAAAATGGTTGATTGAAATTTTTGGAAGAGAGACTTTTTCACAACAGTTTTCAATTGAAAGAGCACATAGAGTCCGTTCAGACCTCCCTCACAAGGAAGCCCCCCAAGATCTATGTTACTGAAATTTTTAAATTATAAAGATAAAGTAATACTTCTCCGTAGGGCCAGAGAGATGGGGAATATTTCCTATAATGGAGCTAGGATATCAATGTACCCCAATTTCTCTCCCGACCTGCAGAAGCGTAGAGCTGAGTTTTTAGGAATCAAACGCAGTCTTCAAAAATTTAATGTTACATATGCTCTCCTCTATCCTGCCAGGCTCCGGGTAAACGCACTCGGAGGAACTCAAATCTTTGACTCTCCTGCAAGCGCGTTAGCGTGGTTAGAGGATAAGAGAGATCAGTTGTCAATGAAATAAGAGGGTATCTGATTAGAAGTTGATGCACATAGGTGGTGCACAAGTGCTAAACAATAATTATGTATTCTGAGTGGAGTGGGGTGGGGAACTTACACGGTTTAAATGGAATTTAGGAATGGGTTGGGGAAGGATAAAATTAAGTCTTTTTTTTAACACAGGGAGGGAGGGGTGGGAGGTGGGAGGGGGGAATGAGTTAAGAGAGTGGAAGGAATGGGTTTTGTAAGTGTGTGGTGGTATGTGACGGTCATTAAAAAAGCTTTCAGGGGTAACCTAGAATTGTGTGGGGTGGGAGGGGGGAGTTATAAAAATATTAGGGTTTTGAGATGGGGGGATGGGGAGGGTGGGGGTGGGTAAGGGCTACAAAAGTAGGTTTACACTCGGCAAGGGAACATATGTTACACTGGACCGTAAGGAAATATATTGTACACTGGATTGTAGGGAAATACACTGGACACAGGAAAATCAAAATACAGTTAAAATATTCACGTTTGTAGTGAGAAAATATGGGTATGAGTTTAAATGGCTGGGGAAATTAACTTAGAACACTTGGTAAATAGGGATTTTACCCCTCTGATAAGGATGAGTAATTTAGTTCTATGGGACACTAATGCCCCGTACACACGGTCGGATTTTCCGACTGAAAATGTGTGATAGGATCTTGTTGTCGGAAATTCCGACCCTGTGTAGGCTTCATCACACATTTTCCATCGGATTTTCCGACACACAAAGTTTGAGAGCAGGCTATAAAATTTTCAGACAACAAAATCTGTTGTCGGAATTTCCGATCGTGTGTGCACAAATCCGACGCACAGAGTGCCACGCATGCTTAGAATAAATAAAGAGATGAAAGCTATTGGCTACTGCCCCGTTTAGAGTCCCGACGTACGTGTCCTACGTCACCGCGTTTAGAATGATTGGATTTTCCGACAACTTTGTGTGACCGTGTGTATGCAAGACAAGTTTGAGCCAACATCCGTTGGAAAAAATCCTAGGATTTTGTTGTCGGAATGTCCGATCAATGTCCGACCGTGTGTACGGGGCATAAGACACAAAGGGAAATGGTGACATTTAGATTAATGGGTTTAATATTACAAAGATCCCTATTATTTATTTCATCTCTCTCTTTGAAACCACCAGATATCAATTTCTTTTTTCCTTTCTGTTTTTTTGATTGTTTTTATCAGAATAATCAATGGTATTGAATATCGGTTCATGGAATGTCCGAGGGATGTGTACTCCGGCTAAAAGAGCAGTCGTATTTGATATATTGGGAATGTTTAATGTAGGAATTATCTGTCTGCACACCTGACTAAAGATACCAAATCTCAAGTAAGAAATAAGAGATTTCAGCACCAATTCAACTCTGTGCACACCTCCTATTCCAGGGGTGTGTCGGTGTTAATTGGTAGAGAGGTGGTGTTCACTTGCAGACAGTGTAATATAGATGAAGAGGGCCGATACATTTTTTTACATTGCGTAATAGAGAACCAAGAATATGTATTAGCGAATATTTCTATCCCCCCACCCTTCAAATTGGATGTTATGTACTATCTATTGGAATTTCTAGTAGATAAAACTGGGTTGCCAATTATAGTAGTAGGGGACTTTAATGTCATCATTAATAAAAAAAAATAGATAGGTTTCCTCCAGGAAAACAGGGGCAGGGGATACAAGAAACTCGGATGGGCCAATTCCTTCAAGAAGCGGGGTTGGCTGATCTCTGGAGAATATGGAACCCTGAGGTATTGCAATATTCATGCTACTCGAGTTCCTATTCTACACTCTCAAGAATAGATCTTGTATTGGGTAATGAGTTAGCATGTCAAATAATAAAAGATATAGTATACCAACCCAGGGGGGTATCGGACCACTCATTGTTGTTAGTCTTGGTAATTACAAGGAATAAGAAATCCTACAGGGTATGGAAGATGAACCCAATGTGGTTTGAAATAATAGGAGATCCGAATGAGGTATCAGCTAAGTTGAATGAGTTTATAGTGTTTAACACAGATACCACAACGAGGGGGGTGATGTGGGACACACTGAAGGCATATTTGAGGGGTTTACTTATTCAACAAGTGGCCAAAATCAAAAAATCATCACTGGATTGGGAGAATAAGATCAGGAAGGAGTTAATAGAAGCAGAAAGGGAATATGTGAGAGAGCCATCCCCCGACAAAATAAGTATATGGCAGAATAAGCAACAAGTATACAAAGATGTAATGATTAGGAAATCAGAAAATAAGAGATTGTTTCAGAAGCAGATTGTATATGGGGAAGGGGAAAAAGTTGGGAAGATGCTGGCTCATAGTGTAAGGTCTGGTTCCTCCCCTTCCATGATCCCCGCTATTAGGACTGTGAGAGGTGTCATTTCCTCTCAGGTAGATGAAATCACCGATACCTTCAGAAAATACTATGAAGGACTGTATAAGTCTCGGGGGGCCGTGGGAGGAGAGGAAATGGATTGTTTTTTTGGAAAAACTGAGATGCCTTCTCTTACAGAGACTGACAAAGAGGAACTGGAGGCCCTGTTGACATTGGAGGAAATTAAAATAGCAGTAACAGAAATGGCCAACCAGAAATCCCCTGGACCTAATGGTCTCCCAGCCGAGACCTATAAATACTATGGGGAAGTATTACTCCCGGAACTCCTCAAGGTATTTAACTGGCAAAGGAAGAGGGGAAATTACCCATATCAATGACTGAGGCCACGATTGTAGTTTTGCATAAAGAAAGGAAAGATCCATTGGATCCCAAATCTTATAGACCTATCTCCTTGCTTTGCTCAGATGCCAAGATCTTAGCTAAGATCCTTGCTACCAGATTAAAGAAAATAATCTATAAACTAGTTCATCCAGATCAAACAGGATTTATACCCCGCAGATCCGCTAGCTTGAATATTAGGAGGGTTTTTCTGAATCTGCAAATACCAACAGAGAATACGGAGCAATCCCTCAGACAGGTGATAAATATCTTTTCAGAGGTTGGAAGACTTTCTGGTCTGTCCATAAATTGGGAGAAATCAGTACTTTTACCAATAGACCCTATTAGGAAGCTTACCCCATTAGGAAACATCCAAATGGAAATAGTAGAGATAACAAAATATCAAGGTATATATATAACAAAGATCCAAATAATTATATAAATAATAACCTAGTTCCCTTATTAACTAAATTTAAAAGTAAGATTGAAATATGGAGGGGTCTTCCATTATCAATTGCGGGGAGATGCAACCTGATCAAAATGCTGTGGTTGCCACAGCTATTGTATCTATTGCATAACTCCCCAATATGGATATATAGGAAATAGTTTAAAAAAAATTGATACAATGTTTAGAGATCTTATATGGAAAGGCGGACAGCCTAGGATACGTTTACAAACCTTACAACTTTCAACACGAGAGGGGGGAATGGCAGTTCCTCACCCACGGAGCTATTTTTTGGCCGCCCAGTTACAGCACCTAGGGATGGGTACAGACCTTGAAGGTGATAATAATGAAGGAATAATGATTGCAGGGGCACCCCATAAGACACTAACGGAGGTATTAGAGGCAAACTCATTTGTCTATAGAACTCCTACGGTAAAATTAATAATAGAAGTCTGGAAAACTATTAAGGCTATGAAGGGAATGGGAGGTATGATTAAGTGTACCCCTCTTTGGAATAATAAGAACCTACGAGAGATAAAACCAATAGAGAAAATAAAGGCATGGGAAACAAAGTGAATAGACAGTTTGGCTCAACTATATAACGGGAGTACCCTAAAAACATTCTCTTCATTAAAGGAGGAATATGATATACTGAGCCATTCATACTACAAATATTTACAAATAAGACATGCTCTAAATGCACAGTTTGGGAGACAAGGACCGATCTGGAGTAACTCTCCCATATACCAAAGAATAGGTAGATCTAGTGGGCCTTGTGGATTTATAGCTGAAACTTACCCACATATATGTAGAAGTAGTATTGAAAGCCCGGAAAAGCTCAGGTGTAGAAGCAAATGGGAAGAGCACTTGGGCATAGTATCGGATGAACAATGGAAAAAAATTCTGGAGGGAGGACATCAGGTCTTGGTTTCCCCTGCTCAGAGGTAGGGTGCACGGGGTGCAGTGCACCCGGGTGCCACAAACGTGGGGGCGCTGAAGCGCCAGAGTGCTCCCCTCCCTCCTCCTCCTCTCTGTGTCCAAAGGTGGCTCCCTCCGCAGGTCACCGCCGCCGCTGTATTTTACGAGGTTTAAGCCCGTCCCCCCTCCCTCCTCCTATCAGAGAAGGAGAGCAGCCACTGGAGATCGGAGCGGCTGGTCTCTGTGTGGAGAGAGACTAGCCGCGCAGTGACATCGCTGGGGGGGGGTGGTCCGTGCCTGACGTGTTCTCCTCCTCTGTCTCTCACTCCCGCCCAAGCCTGTTTCCATCTGCTCTCCTCTCGGGTGGCGCGGCTGCACACTGTCCTCTCCTCACTAGCTGCCGCCCGGGTGTTTTTATGTACACTAATGGAGAGGGGGGTCTCTACTAATAGAGGGGGTCTGTCCTGAGGGGGTCTGTACTAATGGAGGGGGGTTGTCCCGGGGGGTCTGTACTAATGGAGGGGGGGTTGTCCTGGGGGGTCTGTACTAATGGAGGGGGGTTGTCCTGGAGATCGGAGCGGCTTGTCTCTGTGTGGAGAGAGACCAGCCGCGCAGTGACATCGCTGCGGGGGGCGGCCCGTGCCTGACATGTTCTCCTCCTCTGTCTCTCACTCCCGCCCAAGCCTGTTTCCATCTGCTCTCCTCCCGGGCGGCGCGGCTGCACACTGTCCTCTCCTCACTAGCTGCCGCCCGGGTGTTTTTATGTACACTAATGGAGAGGGGGGTCTCTACTAATAGAGGGGGGTCTGTCGGGGGGGTCTGTACTAATGGAGGGGGGTTGTCCTGGGGGGTCTGTACTAATGGAGGGGGGGTTGTCCTGGGGGGTCTGTACTAATGGAGGGGGGTTGTCCTGGGGGGGTTTGTACTAATGGAGGGGGGTTTTGTCCTGGGGTCTGTACTAATGGAGGGGGGGTTTGTCCTGGGGGTCTGTACTAATGGAGAGGGAGTTGTCATTGGGGGATCTGTACTAATGGAGGGGGGTTGTCCTGGGGGGGTCTGTACTAATAGAGGGGGGTCTATACTAATGGAGGGGGGTTGTTCTGGGGGGGTCTGTACTAATGGAGGGGGGTTGTCCTGGGGGGGTCTGTACCAATGGAGGGGGGTTTTGTCCTGGGGGATCTGTACTAATGGAGGGGGGGTTTGTCCTGGGGGTCTGTACTAATGGAGGGGGGTTGTCCTGGGGGGGTTTGTACTAATGGAGGGGGTTTGTCCTGGGGGGTCTGAACTAATGGAGGGGGGGTTTGTCTTGGGGGGTCTGTACTAATGGAGGGGGGTTTGTCCTGGGGGAGGTCTGTACTAATTGAGGGGGGTTTGTCTTGGGGGGTGTGTACTAATTAAGGGAAGTTGTCCTGGGGGTCTGTACTAATGAGGGGGGGTTGTCTTGGGGGGTCTGTACTAATGGAGGGGGGGTTGTCCTGGGGCGTCTATACTAATGGAGAGGGGTTTGTCCTGGGGGGGTCTGTACTAATGGAGGGGGGGTGGTTTGTCCTGGGCGGGTCTACGCCCAGGAAAGTACACCCAGTACTCCAGAGGGGGAGGGCAGTGCTGAGAGGACACCATCAGAGAGAGAACCCCGCTGCCCCACGCCACCAGAGGGAAAGCCACACAGCCTAGCACCATTCCTGGTGGAGAAAGGAATGGAGTCATTTTAGGAATACAGATTTGGGTGCTACCCAGTGGAGTCGCCACGGGCAATTCAGAGTGAGCTGACTCCTGATCAGAGGAACCATTGCTGTATTGCTGGGTCAGGTGAGAGGGCCGATCGGCTATTATCTACTAACGTCCATAGGAACTGCAGTCTCTGACCATCTCCTGTATTATATCTGCAGTCTCTGACCATCTCCTGTATTATGTCTGCAGTCTCTGACCGTCTCTTGTATCATGTCTGCAGTCTTTGACCGTATTATGTCTAGAGGCTCTTTCTAACAGACAGCCCTCTGTGTGTGCATCAGAGAGACTCCCCTCCAGGTCTCATTAGTGTACTCTCTTCCTGTATTTTCTTTATTGTTAAGAGATCATGGGAGGATCCCAAGGTAACGAAGACTTCTAAGGGGAGCATCTCTGTGTTTGAGTTGTTGCCATAGAAACATTTGTAAAGGGGAGGAGTTGGTAAGATGACCACGCCCATGTGGGGGCACCATAAATATTTCTGCACCCAGGCGTCTGTGACCCTAGGATCGGCTCTGCTCAGAAGGGCTCATATTTAATGTTGTTACATAGAACATACTATACTCCTAAAAGATTGTTTGAATTTGGGCGGAGGGCTGATGACAGATTCCCTAGATGTCAGAACGCTGGGGACCTGATACACATGATCTGGAAATGCCCAAAACTATTCCGTTATTGGTCTGAGATACTAGATGCCTTAAATAAGATCTTCACCTTAGGACTTAAAATTGATCAGAAACTGTGTATTTTTACGAGTAAGGGAGAGTTTAGGTAGAGGAAATGTTAAAACTAAAGTAGTGTTGAGATGTCTCTTCCAAGCAAGAAAATTAATAGCGCAGAGATGGCAGGCAGAGAAACCCCCCTCGAAGGAAGACTGGATTAGATCAGTAACTGAAACAGTGTGGAAGGAAAAAGTAGTATATGCAAGGAGAAGTAATATAAGAGAGTTTTAAAAAATCTGGAAGCCCTGGATAGAGGAATTGGGATACCCTATGTAAGGTGTGCAAGGAGGAGATGTAGGAGGCGGTTCTACGGTTCTAAAGCTAATATGCGAAAGAGAAGATAATAAATAAATGTGTAAATGGTAGGGGGAGGGTTAAAGGATGCATTTATAGAGGTGCGAGGTATGAGTAAAAGGGGAAAATTGGATAAAAATTGTTTAATATATTTTTGTTGTAATGTATATGATACATGGCGTATTTACAAATTTGGTATTTTATATTTTGTATATTATGAAGAAATGAATAAAGATTATTTAAATAATAATAAAAAAAATGGCGGCCAGTGGAGACAATGTCTCCGCAGGCCGTGGACCTCTAGCAGTGGCAGGCGGCAGGCGGCGGAGGCAAAAATTTGTGAAAAACTGGATAAAAAAAAAAGAGAAAAAAAGATATGAACACTATCGATGAGGACAGATTTGGGACAGACTAACTCTGACATCGTTCACAGAAACCTTGCAGTCAGCCATGACACCTAAACCCCTGTTTTTAACGCATACTGTTAGACAGGTTAATTGGTTGTCTGCGAGCTGGTGGTAAGTAGGCTTGGATTTTTTCCTGAGCATTCCCCAGGCTTTGTTGGTATCTGTTTGTAGCCTTCCAATACCATTTACTGCGATAGCCAGCTATAAATGAGGGTGGTGGCAAGTTTTTTGTGATCATGTTGGTGTATGTATTGGTCCAGCAACGCACACAGCACCTTTGCAGCCATTGTGCTACCTGCTGCGTGTTTGGAGTGCTCCTGTACCTTTAAGAAGGGGTAGGCTCCCCTTCAGTCCACCTGCCCTCATTTATCCATCAAAATGTATGTGCCTCCACACATGGGGACGCTCATATTTTAGTGTTAGGACCACAGACCACAGGGTGCCGTGACGAGACTCTGTGGCTTACGCATGCGTTTGCAAAGTAGGCTTGGATTTTTTCCTGGGCATTCCCCAGGCTTTGTTGGTAGCCATAACACCTTGTCTTGAGAGACATCTAAAAAGTAAGAAATACAAAAAAAAAATGCTGTGTAAATGGGAACACATAACAAACTTATGCCGCGTACACACGATCGGAAATGCTGCCAGCAAAAGACCAATGAGAGCTTTTTGACGGAAAATATGCCCGTGTGTGTGCTCCATTGGTCTTTTGCTGGTGGAATTCCAGCCAGCAAAAAGATTGAGAGCATGTTCTTAATTTTTCAGTTGGGAAATGCGAAAATGCGATCGTCTGTATGCAATTCCGACGCGCCAAAAAATCATGCATGCTCAGAATCAAGTACGAGACGGAAGCACTCGGTATGGTAAAACTACCATTCGTAATGGAGATGGCACATTGGTCCATATTACTCTTAACACCCAAAAAAGAAAAAAACAAACAAACACAAAAAAAATAATAATTACGAGGCTTCTATAAGCCATGCTCCACCCCTTACCTATCTATAGTGAGTATACACCTCATCTTCCTTTAACCATATCTACTTCTTCTACCCCCCCATCCTTTATATCCACCTTCCTTTACCCTTCCCCCTATGTGCTTTGTCCCCTCTTCCCATTATTAATCCCACCTTCCTCGACATCAAGTGCATCACTCCTTCCCCCTACCTATATCACCTAGAAAAATGGAAGAAAGAGGGGGGATAGGGAGGTGAAAGGGGAAAGGGAGAGAAAAAAAAACCTTCTCCTCCTTGCCCCCAGAGGCAACCGCATCCAAGCCCAGAGACCCTGCGGCTTTATATATTATTACTCTACACAATCTCCATAGAGCATTGTTCCCAACCTGCCCATATTACCCTAAATTTTTCCTTTCTATCTTTAATTGTATGTACCCATCTTTCAGCCTCCATTATTAAATTGACCTCTCTCTACCAGTCCAACAGAGTTGGACATCTAGTCTGTTTCCATAGCCTGGATATTAACAATTTGGCTGCATTCAATAGATGTGGAGTAATACTTTTCTTATATGATCTAATCGGCATTGGTGTCCAATGAAGTAGAAAATTTAAGGGTGATAATTCCATGGGTCGAGAGGACAACCTCTCAACCCATGGAGCGATCTCTTCCCAAAATACCTTAATCCTGGGACAGGACCACCATAGATGGACATAAGTACCCTTTTGCCCACACCCCCTCCAGCACCTAGCATCTACAGTCGGGTATATCTGTGCCAGCCTTACTGGAGTGCGATACCACCTAGCTAGAAATTTATATGACATCTCCTGAATCCGTGAACTTATAGATGTAGAGTGTGTTAGGTCAATAATCTTTTTAATTTGTGACCTAGAGAGCCCCTGCTTTAACTCACCTTCCAATTCTCTAAAGAAAAAGGGAACAGTTTTATTTTGTGTCCCAAGGACCAGTCTATACATTTGCGACAGCAAATGTCTAGCGCTTTATATGTGTACACACATAGATTCAAATACAGTAAGAGAGTTTCAGCTTATTGAAAAAACACACCAATTGATGGTATCTCCACTCCAGCATAGGTACCTTTCCCAGCCTTAATGCCAAATCCAGGAGGGGGGCTAGCATTCCATGTGGAGCAAATTTGCCACATGTCGTGTCTCCATCCCTCCCCCATGATCCCAAAGATCCCACCTCTTCTCCCAGAGGGAACCATGGGTACCCCTCCAATGGGGTCAGGGGTGATATCCGGGGGGGCATAATCTCCCAGTTGATTAAATTTATCCCAGGTCGCTAATGTACTCTGAGTTAAAGGTGATGTCCATTTTGAAAGGCCCCTATCTACACGCGAGATCCAAGGAATTCCTGCCAACTTCCTACCTGCCATTATCTGTTCTAAAGAGACCCATATTTTATTCGATGAGTCATGGCACCAGTTCAAAATCCTCACCAAAGACATTGTCCTATAAGGCTACGTCTGGTAATCCCATTCCTCCTTCAGATTTACCTCTGCATAGAATGTCATGGCCCAATCTGGGCCGTTTCTCATTCCATACAAATGATATAAAAGCCTTCCGTATAGTTTTGAAAAAGCTCTGTGGGAGTATAATTGATACTGTGTGTAGAGTGTAAATAATTTTAGGCAGTATACTCATCTTTATAGCACTCACCCTTCCAAACCATGTTAAAAACTGGGGCTTCCATTTCTGCAGGTCCCCTATTATACCTGTCACTAAAGAGCCATAGTTTAATTCATACAGAAGTTTGGGATCTGATGTAATATGTATTCCCAAGTATGCCAATGAATTTTTATTCCAGATAAACAGATAGGAGCCCTGCAAAATAGTCTCCATTGCTGGAGGTACGTGGATGGGTAGAAGTATCGACTTCTCAAATTTGATTTTGAAATTGGATAGAGTTCCAAATTTAGATACCTCTGTCATCAGGGCTGGTAATGATATCTGAGGGGAAGAGAGGTAAAATAATAAGTCATCGGCATACGCCAAAACTTTATATTCGTCAGGTCCAATACGTGTCCCCAAGATTTCAATATTTTTCCTCACTCTACAAAGAAAGGGCTTCAGTGTCATAGCAAACAGCAACGGAGACAATGGACACCCTTGTCTCGTGCCGTTGAGTATTTGAAAATAGTCTGATAATGCGCCAATCACCTTCACCCTTGCTCTTGGAGTCACATATAATGCCGATATCCAACCCATTATGCGATCACCCAGACTGATTCCCCTCAAAACTTCAATCATAAATGCCCAGTTCACCCTGTCAAAAGCCTTTTCGGCACATTCCCGGCACATTCATTTCAAAATATGTTTTAATCTTAAGAGACAATGCCTCCACTACTCTGTTATCATCCAGCAATGATTCATTTAGCCACCAAGTCCTTTCTAGGTGGCTTTCAGAAACTGGTAAAAAGGTCATAGTTATAGGGGCATGGTCTGAAATTGTTATTGATTCTATAGTGAATGAGTGAGTCCTTTCCAAGTAAAACTGGTCCACTAGGAAAAGGTCCAGATGAGAATAGGTGCCATGTACTTTAGAATAATAGCTATAGTCCTTACTCCCATTATGTGTCGCACGCCATCCATCCACCAGATGCAAGGAGCGCAAAAGTTGTTTTAGATGTTTTAACACTTTAAAAGATATAGGGGTTTTACCCGTTGACGTATCTTTACCTGGGTCTAAGGTGAGATTAAAATCCCCTCCCAGGATCAAAAATCCCTCTTTGAACTTCTCCAAATGCTTCAGAGTTCTGACAAGAAAATTGACCGTTCCTGTATTTGGTGCGTAAAGTGAGGCAAATGTATAACAATAGCCATGCAGTCTTCCCTTTACAAAAAGAAAACTGCCTTCTGGGTCCATTTGTCAGGCTTTTAAAAGCATTGGCATGTCCTTCCAAAGGCCATTGTCACCCCCCCTTGCCCTTGCAATGGGGGACGGTGCATGCTACCACTGATTAAACAGATGTAATGGCATATTTGGAACTGACCCCTTTACAAAATGTGTCTCTTGCAGGAAAGCCACGTCCACCCTATGATGGCGCAGCTCCTGCCATAGACGACCCCTTTTCTGGGGTGAACATAAACCTCTTATATTATACGATAGCACTTTTATTGGGACTGCCATTACTTATAGACCTACTACCTAATCTGTTCCTCTGGTATCCACTGTCTCTCTTTGCCGACGCCCCTGGGATGAAGGAGAGGGAAAAAAAAAGTAAACTGGGAAATCATGAAACCCTCCCCTCACCCCACCCACCCCACCCTCACCTCAGTATTCCACCCCAAGGAATACATACTAATCGGGAGATAAATCCGAGTGTGGGGTGCACCCTCACCCGTCAGTCTCTCCGTCTTCCTGCTATACTGCAGGATCTTAATTCCCTTATATCGGACCTGACCTAATGGGTAACCCAAACCTTTACCCCAATACCTTAACATGCATCCCTCTATCCCTCTACCCCCAGGCAACCTATTACATTCCCCCCCCTTATTACTATCTTATCTATAGGGATCCCTTATTACCTTATCACACTGATATTAATTCAGGGTAGGGGGACTAGAGGTGTAGGAGGTACAAAAGGGACTCACCCCCTCAAAGTGGAAAAAAAAAAAGAAAAAAAAATCCACAACCCCACATATCCCTAATATCTTTTATGACCACCTTTACGATCCTTTACCATCACCTTCTAAAAAAAAAAGAGAAAGCAAGACATAAAAATGGGAGAAGCAAGACATAAGAGGGTGAAGCAAGACATAAAAATGGGAATGGTGAGCCCTGAGCCCCCCCCCCCCCCAAAAAAAATATATAACATCTTGGTTCCCTCAAGCTCACCAACTCCCTCCCTAAAAAAAAAGGGGGGGGGGGATAAAGCAAGACAAAAAAATGGGAATGGTGAGCTCTAGGCCCCCCAAAAAAAGAATGTATATATCTAGCATCTTGGTTCCCCCAAGCTCACCAACTCCCTACCCAAAACAAAAAAAAAATAAAACATAAAGGTAAGGGGAGGGGTGTAGGGGTGTAAAAAAAACAAAATTAAATCAAACCTAATCTGTGGGGGTGAAAATACATAATTTCATAAACACCCACACTATGTATATAACCTTCATAATTTTAACGCCCACCTTTACAATCACCTTTAAAAAAAAAGGCGGTGAAGCAAGACAAAAAAATGGGAATGAAGCAAAAAGGGGGTGAAGCAAGACAAAAAAATGGGAAAGCCCTGCCCCCCCCCCCCAAAAAAGGAAAAAAAGAATATATAATATAATAATATAATATAATAAGAATATATATATAGCATCTTGGTTCCTTCAAGCTCACCAACTCCCTACCCAAAAAAAAGGTAAAGGTAAGGGAAGGGGTGTAGGGGTGAAAAAAAAGAAAAAATTAAAAATAAAATAAAATGTAATCTGGGGGGGTGAGGATACATAAATTCATAAGCATCAACACCCACACTTTGTATATAACCTTCATAATTTTAACAGCCACCTTTACAGTCACCTTCTAAAAAAAAAAGGGGGTGAAGCAAGACAAAAAAATAGGAATGGTGAGCCCTGGGCCCCTCCAAAAAAAGAATATATATATATATATATATATATATATATATATATATATATATATATATATATATATATATAGCATCTTGGTTCCCTCAAGCTCACCAACTCCCTACCCAAAAAAAAGTAAAGGTAAGGGGAGGGGTGTAAAAAAATAAAAAAATAAAAATAAAATAAAACGTAATCTGTGGTGGTGAGGATACATAATTTCATAGGCACCAACACCCACACTTTGTATATAACCTTCATAATTTTAACAGCCACCTTTACAATCACCTTCTAATAAAAAATAAAAAAAATGTAATTAATCTAGAGTCCCTTTATCCCTTCCCTTTAACCACCCCTCACCCTCCATCCCAGTCTCTAAATGGGCCCTGCCATGCCCATCATGTCTCTCTGTTCCTACTTGAGCGATTTCTCCGTCGAGTTCCAGTGGGCACTTGTTGCCATTGATCAGGGCGCTGTAAGGGATTCACAAAATTGTACTTTCTCCAGTCTTCAAAATCACTAGGAGGCAAGTCTAATAATTCTAAAAACGACTGCAGATCATCCCTAGTGCGAAGGGTTGCCGTCTTACCACTTCGAGAGGCCGTATTTGACCTCCGCAGTGTGCAAGACCTCCAGCAGTGGCCTAACATTCCGCCGTTGCATTAATGTCCGGCGTGACAAGTCAGGGTACAGTAATACACACACTTCATCATAAATGATTTCAGATTTTCTTCGGGCTATTTTCATAATAGCTTCTTTCACAGTAAATTTATGTAGTTTGCATATAATATCTCTTGGTCTCTCCATATTTGGGAGAGCATAAGATGGAATGCAGTGGATCCTGTCAACCTCAATATTCTCTGGTGCTGAATCGCCCATTATCTGACAAAATACCTGCTGGATAGTCGTAAGCAACTCAGGCATCCGAATCGCTTCTGGTATTCTTTTTATACAAATATTTTGCCTGCGATCCCTGTTCTCATGATTGTCCAGTTGATGTCCAGTTGATCCCTATATAAATTTAGGGCCTCCTCATGATATTTCACTGTATCTCGAATATCCATTACTGCTCTTACCACTGCCTCATGCCCATTTTCAAGTGTTTCTACCCTATGGCCTAATACACAAGTATCCTCTTTAAGGCCCTCCACTGCTTGTTGGCATGACTGCTCCACAGCCTCTATCAATTCCTGGATATGATGGCACATTCATCACGCTGAAATGTTTTAAATAGTTTAATGCAGCGCATTCTCTTCTTCGTTATAATGCTAGAAGAATTAAGTTGTTTTGCTGCTCATATTCACACAGAGTTCTCACAAACTAATTTCTTTTATTTCTCGTGATCTCATGAATAATCTTTTTTGTTTTTAAAGCCAGATCTCCATAATATTGTTTTGTTTTTTTTGTTTTTTATATTCATTTTTATTTAATTTTTTTAATCAAGATCTCCTGTTGTTTTTTATTTTAAATTATTTTATAGTGATCTCCATATTTTTTTTTTATTTTGTATGTCACGTTTCCACAACAACATTATTATCTTGTATTTGTAAACCTCAAGGAGGTTGCTTGGTGTCCCTTGTTAATTAGACATTGTATTTTTGAAATGTACCTGCCTACTCACAAACTGAAGAAAAACACATAGGCAAGTATTTTCATATAAAAAAATCTCCATTTATTCTGGCTCATAATAACAGAAAAAAAGAGGGAAGGCAACGCTCGAGAAACAGCTGGAATTTGCGAAGCCTTTGGCCCCCAGGGCAGACATCAACTCTGTGGCAAAAAAAATTGGTAGCTTGAGAAGTCCATATATAAGGGAGCACAATCTGGTCCAGGACTCTCAGAGATCAGGAACAGCAGCAGATGACATGTATGTTCCTAGGCTGTGTTACTACGTGCTTTTCAAGTGACCAATTTTTCTCTCCACAAAGTCAATATCTGCGTTGGGGACCTGCGTCTTCACAAATTCCAGCAGTTTCTCCAGCGATGCCTTCCTAGCTGGTTTATTTCTATATAAGGGGGTTTTCACCTCCGAAAATTGAGCATATCCCTGTATTTATCAATGAACTGGCCCATGAATTCCGGGTCTTTAAATTGTTTCATTTTTGCTGCAAGACCAAACAAAATACATAAACACTAATATCAGGCTAAACTCTCCTAATCTTATCCTAATATAGGCCTCAATCTAGAATCAGTATAGGCCACTCATGTCCCAAGTTAAAATGTTACTTTTGTTATTACGTTCGTCGCTTCCGTTCCCCCTGCTTCTGCACACAGAACATACGTACGACACGCGCGTGTTAGCTTTATATACACTGCGCATGCATGAAACTCCACACGCATCACCTAGAATATTTCCCACCCCCTCTCTTTCTGCGCTGAGTGGGAGACGACATTGCGGAGACACGGCTGGTGCATGATAATAGCAGTAACAAGGAGGAAAGCCGGGAGCAAAAAACGTCCCGATCCAGGAGGAGGAGATTTAAGGCCTCAAATATGGTCTTTGTAGGAGATGGTAGAGATGGTCGACATATTGAAGAGGGCCGGCTATGATGGGAAGTATGGACCGTACACCAACCCTAATCAGAGAAAGGCCAAAATCATGACTAAAGTTGTGAAGAGTCTGCACAGGAATTTTAGGGTACGACGATCCAAGGAGCAACTGAGGAAACGCTGGTCAGACCTGAAACTGAGGGAGCAGGACCAGTATAGAAGGATCAAGAAAGTGCTTCTAACAAGTAAGTAGTTGTCGTGTGTTACGATTATTATTATTACTTGCATGCTGCTCCATGTGCTTTTCTTTACTATTGGACAGTTTAAAATGGTGACTTTCATGTTCATGGGCACAGTAATCGGTCGTAGTAAACATTGTTCATTTGTCAACTAAATACGATGTTTTTGCCAGATACAGGGTTAACTACATTTGGTCATGATAATTTGGATTAAAAGAAGTTTAGGACATTGTTGTCTAGATGTGTTTGAAACTAGAAGGAATTGTAAACTTGATTCAGTGTAATGTAAGGAGAGGACACTCAGCAGCTGTTTACACATCTGGACTCAGGAGCACTAGTGTGGGACACAAGAACAAACTTTTTAGGGTGTCCCACACAGGTGCTCCAGTGGATTCTTGGTGTGAAACTTGTCCAAAAAAGGGTATTCCAGCTTGGTTAAGGGAATAAATCATGTCTTCAACTTGGAACTCTGCCCAAACAAACAATTGTACCCCATTTCCAAGCAATGTTTCATATTACTATTTCTGGCCTCAAATATTTGTGTGCTAAGTATACCTTTTGTTTCATTCTCATAGAGGAGAAAAGACTCAGGACATCTGAGGACTCCAGGAACCCCTCCCCCAACCTCCTGAAGCTGGGGACCAGGAAACACCACAAGCTGATGATGTGGAGGAAGGAGAGGTGGTGGAAATTGTCACCACAACAGGTGAGTGTCTGACACCACAGATTCAGGTAATAGATGTATGCCAGCATATTTTTTATACATGGTGTGTATTTTTTCTTTTAGGTGATGTGCATGTTGTTGAAGAACAAGCTCCTCATTTCACCACTGACAGTGCCCAAAGGTTTATCCAGGACATTGTGTATTGCAGTCAGGATTTAGACTTTATAAAGCAAAAAACACATGAGATTGAAGTCAAACTGAAGAACATGATTGATGTACTAGGAAGAATATAAATACACAAAAAATGATACCTTTTTTTTGTTTTTAACAAATTTGTATGCATTTTAAAAGCCAAATTTTGAAGATGCACACAGTGTGTCAACTTGTGCTATCTGCCATCAGGGGATATCAATGTACGCGTTTTGTGGCTGCAACCCCTTCCTCGCAACTCAAGTAGCTAAGAGGAAGTGGTTGCACCCCCAAAACACGTCCATTGATCCCCCATGATGGGAGATAGCACATGTTGACATTAGGTATGGGATCAGGAGGAAAATCCCCGGTTTAACTCCCAATTTGTGCGCATCTTCAAAATTTGGCTTTTACAGGGTTGACATCACCCCATCTGATGAAGGCAATATCAACACATTTTGGACACTATAATGTCTGATATTGCCTTCAGTTTTTCAATGTTGAACTTTGTAAATTCCTGAGTTGTGTATGTTATGTTTTGAAACATGCCTGTTTATGTACCCTAACAAAAAAATCAAGGTAAAACTTTAAGAAACCCATATTTAAAAAAAAAAAAAAAAAAGTTTTAAAACGCACATGTGCATGTGCACAGAGTAAAAGGTTTTATACTCAACAATGTGTGGCTTCTTCTTTCTAGTGATGAGCCGAACACCCCCCGGTTCGGTTTGCACCAGAACCTGCGAACGGACCGAAAGTTTGCGCAAACTTTAGGACTCCATTAAA
This sequence comes from Lithobates septentrionalis, assembly GCA_037952835.1. Lineage (NCBI taxonomy): Eukaryota > Metazoa > Chordata > Amphibia > Anura > Ranidae > Lithobates > Lithobates septentrionalis. The sequence continues at coordinate 4,668,955 of JBBDGP010000969.1, read as the reverse complement.
GTCTATGGGACTCGAATGTTTGAAAAAAAGTGCTAATTTTAAAGGCTAATATGCATGGTATTGTCCTAAAAAGGGTTTGGGGACCTGGGTCCTGCCCCAGGGGACATATATCAATGCAAAAAAAAGTTATTAAAACGTCAGTTTTTTCAGGAGCAGTAATTTTAATGATGCTTAACCACTTCAATACAGGGCACTTATACACCTTCCTGCCCAGACCAATTTTCAGCTTTCAGTGCTGTCACAGTTTGAATGACAATTGCGCGGTCATCCATCACTGTACCCAAACTAAATTTTTATCATTTTGTTCCCATAAATAGAGCTTTCTTTTGGTCATTTTTGATCACCTCTGCTGTGTTAATTTTTTGCTAAACAAATAAAAAAAGACCGAAAATTTTGAAAAAAATAAAAGTTTTGCTTTTATTTCTGTTATAAAATTTTGTAAATAAGTAAGTTTTCTCTTTCACTGATGAGCACTGATAAGGCGGCACTGACAGGCACTGATAAGGCGGCACCGATGAGGTGGCACCAATGAGCGGGAACTGACGGGCACTGACGATGGGCACTGATATGCGGCACTGATGGGCACTGGTGGGCGGTACTGATGGGTGGCACTGATATGCAGCACTGATGGGCATTGATAGGCGGCACTGATGGGCACTCATAGGTGGCACTGGTGGGCACTGATGGGCACTGATAGGCGACACTGATGGGCACTAAAAGGCTGCAAAGATGGGTTATTATGGGTGGCACTGATAGGCGGCACTGCTGGGCAATGATGGGCACTGATAGGCGGCACTGCTGGGCACTGATGGGCACTGATAGGCGGCACTGCTGGGCACTGATGGGCATTGATACATGGCACTGATGGGCACTGATATGCGGCACTAATATGAGGCACTGATAGGCATCCCTGGTGGCACTGGCCGTGGTAGGCATTGTGAGTGGGCACTGATTGGCAGCTGCCTGGGCATTGATTGGCAGCTGCCTGGGCACAGATTATTATTTCCCCGGGGTCTAGGGGGGCATACCTGGTGGTCCAGTGTGGATGGCCATCCTGGTGGTCCTGGGCGGCATGATAGTAGTCCTGGGCGGGATCCGGGGGGGCCTGTGCTGATAAAAAATCAGCACAGACCCCCCCTGTCAGGAGAGCAGCCGATCGGCTCTCCTCTACTCGCGTCTGTCAGAAGCGAGTGAGGAAAAGCCGATCACCGGTTCTTCCTGTTTACATCGTGATCAGCCGTAATTCGACACGGCTGCTCACGTGGTAAAGAGTCTCCGTCAGAGACTCTTAACCTAGATCGGAGTTGCGGTGTGTCAGACTGAAACACCGCAACAACGAACGCCGTGATGCATGCCCCGGGGGGCGCACAGCAGCTTGATATCCTGAGGACGTCATATGACGCCCAGTCAGGGTATTGAAACCACTTTGCCACCATCATTCTGCTATATGACGGGCGGCAAGTGGTTAAAGTGAAAAAAGTGAAATATTCCTTTAAATATCGTACCTGGGGGGTGTCTATAGTATGCCTGTAAAGTGGCACGTGTTTCCCGTACTTAGAACAGTCCCTGCACAAAATGACATTTTTAAAGGAATAAAAGTCATTTAAAACTGCTTGTGGCTTTAATGTAATGTCGGGTCCCGGCAATATGGATGAAAATCAGTGAGCCAAACGGCATGGGTACCCCCCCCCAGTCCATTACTAGGCCCTTTGGGCATTGTATGGATATTAAGGGGAATCCTGCACCCAAATTAAAAAAAGGAAAGGCGCACTGCCTGTATACTGCTGTTCAGAGTATATACTCTGAACAGCAGTATACAGGAGGTGCAAACAAAACAGGGACTGTAGGTTTGTTGTTAAGTAGAATCTGTTTGTAATTTTGAACTGGTACAAGTGTAGCTCCAGCCAAAAAATCTATTTTTAAGCTTTTTGGAAAACATAGGGAAGGGTTATCACCCCTGTAAAATTTGTTTTGCTGCCTGTGCACCTCTTCAGAAGATTTCACCTCACTTTCTGTCCCAATGACAAATGTTTTTTTTAAATTTGGGGTTTTTAGTGAAACAAGGATTGGTGATAAAGCATCATTGGAGAGGAGACACATTTTTCCCATATTAACTCTTACAGGAGAGAATTTCCCTTCCTAGGGGTAGATTTCATCTCACTTCCTGTTGTCTCCTTCCGTTTGCAAGTAGGAGTCATTTGTAAGTATGATGTTTGAAAGTAGGGGCCTGCCCTATATACTCTGCAGAAATTGGGGCCTTAGGTGTTGGTTAGGGATGAGCCGACACCCCCCGGTTCGGTTCGCACCAGAACCCGCAAACGGACCGCAAGTTCGCACGAACGTTAGAACCCCATTGACGTCTATGGGACTCGAACGTTCGAAATCAAAAGTGCTCATTTTAAAGGCTAATTTGCATGGTATTGTCCTAAAAAGGGTGTGGGGACCCGGGTCCTACCCCAGGGGACATGTATCAATGCAAAAAAAACTTTTAAAAACGGCCGTTTTTTCGGGAGCAGTGATTTTAATGATGCTTAAAGTAAAAAAAAAAAAGTGAAATATTCCTTTAAATATCGTACCTGGGGGGTGTCTATAGTATGCCTGTAAAGTGACGCGTGTTTCCCATGTTTAGAACAGTCCCTGCACCAAATGTCATTTTTAAAGGAAAAAATCTCATTTAAAACTGCTTGCGGGTTTAATGTCATGTCGGGTCCTGCCAATATGGATGAAAATCAGTGAGACAAACGGCATGGGTACCCCCCAGTCCATTACCAGGCCCTTTGGGTCTTGTATGGATATTAAGGGGAACCCCGCACCCAAATTAAAATAAGGAAAGGTCCCTATATACTCTGAACAGCAGTATACAGGCGGTGCAAACAAGACAGGGACTGTAAGTTTGTTGTTAAGTAGAATCTGTTTGTAATTTTGAACATTTTTAACGTGTTTAGCTCCAGCCAAAAAATCTTTTCTAAGCTTTTTGGAAAACATAGGGAAGGGTTATCACCCCTGTGACATTTGTTTTGCGTCTTTCCTCCTCTTCAGAAGATTTCACCTCACTTTTTTGTCCCAATGAAAAATGTTTTTTGAAAATTTGGGTTTTTTTGTGGAACAAGGATTGGAAAGCATCAGTGGAAAGGAGAAATTGTTTTCCCATATTAACTCTTACATGAGAGAATTTCCCTTCCTAGGGGTAGATTTCATCTCACTTCCTGTTGTCTCCTTCCGTTTGCAAGTAGGAGTCGTTTGTAAGTTAGATGTTTGAAAGTAGGGTCCTGCCCTATATACTCAGCAGAAATTTGGGCCTTAGGTGTTGCTGTGGCCAAAACACTGTAAGCCCTCACAGGGCCCTGCTGTGAAATATTAGATCAAGAATTGTAATTACATGCCCCTGTTGAACAGGAGCTGAAAAATTAGGCCTTAGGCACTGGTGCTGGTGCCACAACACTGCAACCCCTCACAGACACTCTAGTTGGAACGCAGGAACGAGCCCTGCTGCAAAGTATTGCATCAAAAATTGTAATTACACGCCCCTGTTAGACAGGGGCAGAAAAATTGGGCCTTAGGCACTGGTGCTGGTGCCACAACACTGCAACCCCTCACAGACACTCTAGTTGGAACGCAGGAACGAGCCCTGCTGCAAAGTATTGCATCAAAAATTGTAATTACACGCCCCTGTTAGACAGGGGCAGAAAAATTGGGCCTTAGGCACTGGTGCTGGTGCCACAACACTGCAACCCCTCACAGACACTCTAGTTGGAACTTAGGAACGAGCCCTGCTGCAAAGTATTGCATCAAAAATTGTAATTACACGCCCCTGTTAGACAGGGGCAGAAAAATTGGGCCTTAGGCACTGGTGCTGGTGCCACAACACTGCAACCCCTCACAGACACTCTAGTTGGAATGCAGGAACGAGCCGTGCTGCAAAGTATTACATCAAAAATTGTAATTACACGCCCCTGTTATACAGGGGCTGAAAAATTGTGCCTTAGGCACTGGTGGTGGCGCCCAGAACCAAAAATGTTCTTACAAGCTATCAGCGTGATGATTGAGGAGGAAGAGGATAATTACTCAGGGATAGTCACTCAGCATCAGCATAGGCAGTCTTTGAAGGGATCTGAAAAAAATTATTCAGTTACATCAGCATCAGGTGCTTGGTAGCTGGTGGTGATCCAAGACTGATTCATTTTTATGAAGGTCAGCCGATCGACCGAGTCAGTGGACAGACGCACCCTGTGATCGGTTACCACGCCTCCAGCAGCACTGAATGTGCGTTCCGAAAGAACGCTGGATGCAGGACAGGCCAGTAGCTCAATTGCATACTGTGCAAGCTCTGGCCAGTGATCCATCCTCAAGACCCAGTAACCCAGAGGATTTTCGGTGGGAAAGGTGTCCAAGTCTGATCTTGCCCCTAGGTATTCCTGCACCATGTAAAACAGACGCTGGCGATGGTTGCTGGAACCGATCATACCTTGGGGCTGCGGACCAAAAAATTGTCTGAACGCATCGGTCAGACGGCCACCTTCTCCACCGCTCCTTCTTTGACTGACCGAAGCCTCAGCAACACGTTGTCCAGAAACAGGAGTTTGTAACCTCCCAGTCTCTGGGAACGCGTTGCACAGACCTTTCTGCAAGGCCTCCCGAAGATGTTTCATCCTCTGCTCCCTCTGCGATGGCAAGATAAGGTCCGCAACCTTACCCTTGTAACGTGGATCAAGGAGGGTTGCCAGCCAGTATTGGTCCTTCTCCTTGATACCACGAATACGAGGATCCTTACGCAGGCTTTGCAGGATCAGGGAGGCCATGCAGCGTAGGTTTGCTGAGGCATTCGGTCCGGAGTCCTCTGGGTCACTAAGGACAACAACGTCCGCAGCCACCTCCTCCCAGCCACGTACAAGTCCATGTGTTCCTTGGGACTGATCCCTTAAAGACTGCTGATGCTGAGTGCCAGGCTCCACCTCCATACTGACACAATCTTCCTCCTCCTCCTCCTCCTCCTCCTCGTCCTCTTCCTGTGTGATCGGCGGGCACGCAGGAACACTGTCTGGATAAAGGGGGCCTTGAGAGCTAAGGAAGTCCTCCTCTTCCTGCCTCTGTTCTGCCTCAAGTGCCCTGTCCATTATTCCACGCAGCGTGTGCTCCAACAGGTGGACAAGGGGGACAGTGTCACTGATGCATGCACTGTCAGTGCTCACCATCCTCGTGGCCTCCTCGAATGGTGACAGGACAGTGCATGCATCCCTGATCATGGCCCACTGGCGTGGGGAAAAAAAACCAAGGTCCCCTGACCCTGTCCTGGTGCCATAGTCGCACAGGTACTCATTTATGGCCCTCTGCTGCGTGTGCAGCCGCTGCAGCATGGCCAATGTCGAGTTCCACCTGGTGGGCATGTCACAGATTAGGCGGTTCTTGGGCAGGTTAAACTCCTTTTGGAGGTCCGTCAGCCGAGCACTGGCATTATATGACCGGCGGAAATGCACACAGACTTTCCTGGCCTGCCTCAGGACATCCTGTAAGCCCGGGTACCTGCCCAAGAACCGCTGCACCACCAAGTTAAGGACGTGAGCCAAACAGGGCACATGGGTCAGTTGTCCCTGTCGGAGGGCAGAGAGGAGGTTGGTGCCATTGTCGCAAACCACCATTCCTGCCTTAAGTTGGCGTGGCGTCAACCACCTCTGAACCTGCCCCTGCAGAGCTGACAGAACCTCTGCCCCAGTGTGGCTCCTGTCCCCCAAGCACACCAGCTCAAGCACCGCATGGCATCTTTTGGCCTGCGTACTTGCGTAGCCCCTTGAACGCCTACGGAGCACCGCTGGTTCCGAGGAAGAGGCCATGGAGGAAGAAGAAGAGGAGGGGGTGGAGGAGAGAGGTGTGTCACAATCAGCATTTTGGAGGCGTGGTGGCGGAACAACCTCCAACACTACTGCACCTTGTCCTGCATCCTTCCCAGCTGCCAGCAGAGTCACCCAATGCGCCGTGAAACTTAAGTAACGTCCCTGTCCATGCCTGCTGGACCATGAGTCAGCGGTAATATGCACCTTACCGCTGACCGCCCTGTCCAGCGAGGCATGGACATTGCCTTCCACATGCCGGTAGAGAGCTGGAATCGCCTTCCGTGAGAAAAAGTGGCGTTTGGGTACCTGCCACTGAGGAACCGCACATTCCACAAACTCACGGAAGGGGGCAGAGTCTACCAACTGAAAAGGCAGCAGTTGAAGTGCTAGCAATTTTGCCAAGCTAGCATTCAAACGCTGGGCATGTGGATGGCTGGGAGCAAACTTCTTTCGGCGGTGCAGCAGCTGGGGCAGGGAAATTTGCCTGGTACAATCTGGCGTCGGTGTACCAAAAGCAGATTGCCCACAAGTACTTGGCTGTGACACACCTAATTCTACACCTTCATTCCTCTCACTGCAGGTCTCAGAGAGGACTGAAGGTCTAGTGGGGTTGGAAATCTCAGCTGATGAGGAGCAAGGAGAGATCCTCTTTGTTCTTTGGTGTGGGTCTTTTAGATATGCTTGCCAACGAACTGCATGGCAGGTCAACATATGTCTGGTCAAGCATGTGGTACCCAAGCGGGAGATGTTTTGGCCACGCGAGATACGCTTGAGACATATGTTGCAAATAGCAGCGGTGCGATCTGATGCACTCGTCTCAAAAAAGGCCCACACCAAAGAACTTTTTGAATAACGCGCAGAGACTGCAGCGCCCTGCACATGTGGAGCTTTGGGGTGTGATGCAGTCAATGTGCTGCCCTTAGGCTGGCCCCTGGAGGGCATCCTGCCTCCTCCTCCTCCTCCTCCTCTCTCCTATCAGGCACCCACGTTGAGTCAGTGACCTCATCATCCCCTCCCTCCTCATCACTGGAGCAAACCTGGCAGTATGCTGCAGCAGGGGGAGCATGACTGCCAGATTGCTGTCCTTCTTGGGCACCCCCTCTGTCCGTGCTCATGTTACTGCCTTCATCGAGCTCAGTATCATCATCAGAGCCTTCCAAACGCTGGGCATCCTCCTGGAGCATGTACCCAACACTGTGGTCAAACAGTTCGAGGGAATCCTCATGAGGACATGGTGGAGCTAGGGAAGGAGTCACTGATGACATTGAGCTGAGGGAAGAGGCCGCTGCTTTGCCAGACAAAGCACCCTGGGCATGGGTGAGAGAGGATGAGGAGGATGAGGACGGCTTGGTCATCCACTCGACCAAGTTTTCCGCATGTTGCGGCTCAACACGGCCAGCTGCCGAAAAAAAGGCCAAGCGTGTCCCATGGCCACGTGCTGATGAGGATGCACCGTCTCCACGACCAGCACTAGACACAGAGTCTGCTTGCCCTCTCTTATTGGCTTGTGACTGTCTGCCTCTCCTTCTTGGCCTTCCAGACATACTAATGGCCTGTAGCTGCACTAAGCTGGGATAGAACACCTGTAATTTTCTTCAGGTAGCTTTATATACTGTAACCAGACAAGCCTGCCTGTCAGTAGGAAGATAACAGGAACGGATCTAGCTGAACACTGTGAGCAGGACGCACTGCACTAAATGTAAATAGCAGGAACAGATCTAGCTGAACACTGTGAGCAGGACGCACTGCACTAAATGTAAATAGCAGGAACGGATCTAGCTGAACACTGTGAGCAGGACGCACTGACTGCACTAAATGTAAATAGCAGGAACGGATCTAGCTGAACACTGTGAGCAGGACGCACTGCACTAAATGTAAATAGCAGGAACGGATCTAGCTGAACACTGTGAGCAGGACGCACTGCACTAAATGTAAATAGCAGGAACGGATCTAGCTGAACACTGTGAGCAGGACGCACTGCACTAAATGTAAATAGCAGGAACGGATCTAGCTGAACACTGTGAGCAGGACGCACTGACTGCACTAAATGTAAATAGCAGGAACGGATCTAGCTGAACACTGTGAGCAGGACGCACTGCACTAAATGTAAATAGCAGGAACGGATCTAGCTGAACACTGTGAGCAGGACGCACTGCACTAAATGTAAATAGCAGGAACGGATCTAGCTGAACACTGTGAGCAGGACGCACTGCACTAAATGTAAATAGCAGGAACGGATCTAGCTGAACACTGTGAGCAGGACGCACTGCACTAAATGTAAATAGCAGGAACGGATCTAGCTGAACACTGTGAGCAGGACGCACTGCACTAAATGTAAATAGCAGGAACGGATCTAGCTGAACACTGTGAGCAGGACGCACTGCACTAAATGTAAATAGCAGGAACGGATCTAGCTGAACACTGTGAGCAGGACGCACTGCACTAAATGTAAATAGCAGGAACGGATCTAGCTGAACACTGTGAGCAGGACGCACTGCACTAAATGTAAATAGCAGGAACGGATCTAGCTGAACACTGTGAGCAGGACGCACTGACTGCACTAAATGTAAATAGCAGGAACGGATCTAGCTGAACACTGTGAGCAGGACGCACTGCACTAAATGTAAATAGCAGGAACGGATCTAGCTGAACACTGTGAGCAGGAAGCACTGCACTAAATGTAAATAGCAGGAACGGATCTAGCTGAACACTGTGAGCAGGACGCACTGACTGCACTAAATGTAAATAGCAGGAACGGATCTAGCTGAACACTGTGAGCAGGACGCACTGACTGCACTAAATGTAAATAGCAGGAACAGATCTAGCTGAACACTGTGAGCAGGACGCACTGCACTAAATGTAAAGAGCAGGAACGGATCTAGCTGAACACTGTGAGCAGGACGCACTGCACTAAATGTAAAGAGCAGGAACAGATCTAGCTGAACACTGTGAGCAGGACGCACTGCACTAAATGTAAAGAGCAGGAACAGATCTAGCCTAATCTAGCTCTCAAATCAAATGACACTGTCTGTCTCTCTCTCTATCAGCACACCGGAACACACTACACAGGGCCGCCGTGCAGGCGGCCTTATATAGTGTGGGGCGTGTACTAAATCCCCTGAGCCATAATTGGCCAAAGCCACCCTGGCTTTGGCCAATTACAGCTCTCTCTACTGACGGCGCTGTGATTGGCCAAGCATGCGGGTCATAGTGCATGCTTGGCCAATCATCAGCCAGCAATGCACTGCGATGCCGCAGTGAATTATGGGCCGTGACGCGCCACACGAATTTGGCGTGAACGGCCCATAACGTTCGCAATTCGACGGACGGTCGAACAGCCGATGTTCGAGTCGAACATGGGTTCGACTCGAACACGAAGCTCATCCCTAGTGTTGGTGTTGCCACAACACAGCCCTCACAGTTACTTTTGGTGGGCGCAGGAACGGGCCCTGCTGTGAAATATTAGATCAAGAATTGCAATTACATGCCATTATTGAACAGGGGCAGAAAAATTGGTGGTGTTTCCACAACACTGTATATTTCACATATTTCACAGCCCTGCTGTGAAATATTAGATCAAGAATTGCAATTACATGCCATTATTGAACAGGGGCAGAAAAATTGGTGGTGTTTCCACAACACTGTAAGCCCTCACAGTTACACTTGGTGGGCGCAGGAATGGGCCCTGCTTGAAATATTAGATCAAGAATTGTAATTACATGTCCCTGTTGAACAGGGGCAGAAAAATTGGGCCTTGGGCACTGGTGCTGGTGCCACAACACTGCAACCCCTCACAGATTCTCTTGTTGAGTGCAGGAACAAGCCCTGCTGCAAAGTATTGCATCAAAAATTGTAATTACACGCCCCTGTTAAACAGGGGCTGAAAAATTGGGCCTTAGGCACTGGTGCTGGTGCCACAACACTGCAACCCCTCACAGATACTCTAGTTGAGCGCAGCAATGAACCTTCCTGCAAAATGTTGCATCAAAAATTGTAATTACATGCCCCTGTTAAACAGGGGCTGAAAAATTGGGCCTTAGCCACTGGTGACAGCGCCCAGAACCAAAAATGTTCTTACAAGCTATCAGCATGATCATTGAGGAGGAAGAGGATAATCACTCAGCATAACAGGATAGTCACTCAGCATCAGCATAGGCAGTCTTAAAGGGATCTGACATTTAAAAAAAAAATTATTTGGTTACATCAGCATCAGGTCCCTGGTAGCTGGTAGTGATCCAAGACTGATTCATTTTTATGAAGCTCAGTCGATTGACCGAGTCGGTGGACAGGTGCACCCTGTGATCGGTTACAAAGCCTCCAGCAGCACTGAATGTGCGTTCCGAAAAAACGCTGGATGCAGGACTGGCCAGTAGCTCAATTGCATACTGTGCAAGCTCTGGCCAGTGATCCATCCTCAAGACCCAGTAACCCAGAGGATTTTCGGTGGGAAAGGTGTCCAAGTCAGATCTTGCCCGTAGGTATTCCTGCACCATATAAAACAGACGCTGGCGATGGTTGCTGGAACCGATCATACCTTGGGGCTGCGGTCTAAAAAATTGTCTGAACGCATAGGTCAGATGGCCACCTTCTCCACCGCTCCTTCTTTGACTGACTGGAGCCTCAGCAACACGTTGTCCAGGAACAGGAGTTTGTAACCTCCCAGTCTCTGGGAACGCGTTGCACAGACCTTTCTGCAAGGCCTCCCAAAGATGTTTCATCCTCTGCTCCCTCTGCGACGGCAAGATAAGGTCCGCAACCTTACCCTTGTAACGTGGATCAAGGAGAGTTGCCAGCCAGTATTGATCCCTCTCATTGATACCACGAATACAAGGATCCTTCCACAGGCTTTACAGGATCATGGAGGCCATGCAGCGTAGGTTTGCTAAGGCATTCGGTCCGGAGTCCTCTGGATCACTAAGGACGACATGATATGCAGCCACCTCCTCCCAGCCACGTACAAGTCCATGGGTTTCTTGGGACTGTAAATGATCCCTTGAAGACTGCTGCTGATGCTGAGTGCCAGGCTCCACCTCCATGCTGACACAATCCTCCTCCTCTTTCTGTGTGATCGGCGGGTACGCAGGAACACTGTCTGGATAAAGAGGGCCTTGAGAGGTAAGGAAATCCTCCTCTTCCTCCCTTTTTTCTGCCTCAAGTGCCCTGTCCATTATTCCATGCAGCGTGTGCTCCAACAGGTGGACAAGAGGGACAGTGGCCTCCTCAAATGGTGACAGGACAGTACATGCATCCCTGATCATAGCCCACTGGCGTGGGGAAAAAAACCAAGGTCCCCTGACCCTGTCCTGGTGCCATAGTCGCATAGGTACTCATTGATGGCCCTCTGCTGCGTGTGCAGCTGCTGCAGCATAGGCGGTTCTTGGGCAGGTTAAATTCCTTTTGGAGGTCAGCCAGTCAAGCACTGGCATTATATGACCTGCGGAAATGCACACAGACTTTCTTGGCCTGCCTCAGGACATCCTGTAAGCCCGGGTACCTGCCCAAAAACCACTGCACCACCAAGTTAAGGACGTGAGCCAAACAGGGCACATGGGTCAGTTGTCCCTGTCGGAGGACGGAGAGGAGGTTGGTGCCATTGTCACAAACCACCATACCTGCCTTAAGCTGGCGTGGCATCAACCACCTCTGAACCTGCCCCTGCAGAGCTGACAGAATCTCTGCCCCAGTGTGGCTCCTGTCCCCCAAGCAAACCAGCTCAAGCACCGCATGGCATCTCTTTGCCTGCGTGCTTGCGTAGCCCCTTGAACGCCTACGGAGCACCGCTGGTTCCGAGGACAAATCAGCACAGGAAGAGTCCATGGAGGAAGAAGAAGAGGAGGGGGTGGAGGAGAGAGGTGTGGCAGAATCACCACTAGTAGAATTTTGGAGGCATGGTGGCGGAACAACCTCCAACACTACTGCACCCTGTCCTGCATCCTTCCCAGCTGCCAGAAGAGTCACCCAGTGCACGGTGAAAGATAGGTAACGTCCCTGTCCATGCCTGCTGAACCACAATTCAGCGGTAATATGCACTTTAATGCTGACAGCCCTGTCCAAGGCCAAGACATTGCCTTCCACATGCCGGTAGAGAGCCGGAAGGAATCGCCTTCCATGAGAAAAAATGGCATTTGGGAACCTGCCACTGAGGAACCGCACATTCCACAAAGTCACGGAAGGGGGAAGAATCTACCAACTGAAAAGGCAGCAGTTGAAGTGCTAGCAATTTAGCCAAGCTAGCATTCAACCGCTGGGCATGTGCATGGCTGGGAGCAGAGACAGCAGCACTCTGCACATGCGGAGCTCTGCAGTGTGATGCAGTCGGTGTGCTGCCCTTAAGCTGGCCCCTGGAGGACATCCTGCCTCGTTGGTGATGTGCCTCCTCCTCTCTCCTATCAGGCACCCACATGGAGTCAGTGACCTCATCATCCCCTCCCTGCTCATCACTGGAGCAAACCTGGCAGTATGCTGCAGCTGGAGGAACATGACTGCCAGATTGCTGTCCTTCTTGGGCACCCCCTCTCTCTGGGCTGATGTTACTGTCTTCCTCTAGCTGGGTACCATTAGCCAAGGGAAGAGGCCGCGTTGGCAGCTGCTTTGCCAGACAAAGTACCCTGAGCCTGGGTGAGAGAGGATGAGGAGGATGAGGATGGCTTGATCATCCACGCTACCAAGTCTTCCGCATGCTGCGGCTCAACATAGCCAGCTGCCGAAAAAAAGGATAAGCATGTCCCACGGCCCCGTGCTGATGGGGATGCACCTTCTCCATGACCAGCACTGTTGCCTCTAGACACAGAGTCTGCTTGCCCTCTTTTATTGGCTTGTGACTGTCTGCCTCTCCTTGTTGGCCTTCTAGACATACTAATGGCCTGCAGTGAGATGTAGCTGCACAAAGCTGGGATGTATATATATACTGATACTGCAGCTAGCAGAATCAACTGCCTGCCTGTAGTATTATTAGTATGAGAACACCAGCAATTGTCTTCAGGTAGCTTTAGGTGCACACTGTGCAGAGGACACAGTACACTAACTGTAAATACTGTAACTGCCTGCCTGTGGTATTAATAGGAGCAGAAGAACACCACCAAATGTCTTTAGGTAGCTTTAGGTGCACACTGTGCAGAGGACACAGTACACTAACTGTAAATACTGTAGCTGCCTGCCTGTGGTATTAATAGGATCAGAAGAACACCACTAATTTTCTTCAAGTAGCTTTAGGTGCACACTGTGCAGAGGACACAGTACACTAACTGTGAATACTGTAGCTGCCTGCCTGTGGTATTAATATGAGCAGAACAACAGCAATTGTGTTCAGGTAGCTTTAGGTGCACACTGTGCAGAGGACACAGTACACTAACTGTAAATACTGTAGCTGCCTGCCTGTGGTATTAATAGGATCAGAAGAACACCACTAATTTTCTTCAAGTAGCTTTAGGTGCACACTGTGCAGAGGACACAGTACACTAACTGTAAATACTGCAGCTGCCTGCCTGTGGTATTAATAGAATCAGAAGAACACCACCAATTTTTCTCAGGTAGCTTTAGGTGCACACTGTGCAGAGGACACAGTACACTAACTGTAAATACTGTAGCTGCCTGCCTGTGGTATTAATAGGAGCAGAACAACAGCAATTGTCTTCAGGTAGCTTTAGGTGTACACTGTGCAGAGGACACAGTACAGTAACTGTAAATACTGTATCTGCCTGTGATATTAATAGGATCAGAAGAACACCGCCAATTTTCTTCAGGTAGCTTTAGGTGCACACTGTGCAGAGGACACAGTACACTAACTGTAAATACTGTAGCTTCCTGCCTGTGGTATTAATAGGAGCAGAACATTAGCAATTGTCTTCAGGTAGCTTTAGGTGCACACTGTGCAGAGGACATGGTACACTAACTGTAAATACTGTAGCTGCCTGCTTGTGGTATTAATAGGATCAGAAGAACAACACCAATTTTCTTCTGGTAGCTTTAGGGGCACACTGTGCAGAGGACGCACTACACTAACTTGTAAATACTGCAGCTGCCTGCGGTACTAATAGGATCAGAAGAACACCACCAATTTTCTTCAGGCAGCTTTAGGTGCACACTGTGCAGAGGACGCACTACACTAACTTGTAAATAATGCAGCTGCCTGCGGTACTAATAGGATCAGAAGAACACCACCAATTTTCTTCAGGTAGCTTTAGGTGCACACTGTGCAGAGGGCACACTACATTAACTGTAAATACTGTAGCTAATAGGACTAATAGGATCAGAAGAACACCAGCAATTTTCTTCAGGTAGCTGTAAATACTGTAAAAACACCTGCCTGCCTGTCAGTAGGAAGAGAATAACAGGAACGGATCTAGCTAAACTGAATACAGTGTATATATATATATATATATATATATATACAACACCTAGGATGCATATATATACACAATACACTGTAAGTGCAGCTAACTGACTCGCCTGCCTACTCTATCTAACTTAAATCAAATGACACTCTCTCTCTCTCTATCTCTCTCTCAATGCCAGAACACACTACAGGGGGTCCCCGGGTTACAAACAAGTTAGGGACTGTAGGTTTGTTCTTAAGTTGAATCTGTTTGTAAGTCGGAACAGGTACATTTTTTAAGTGTAGCTCCAGCCAAAAAAACTATTTTTAAGCTTTTTGGATAGCATAGGGAAGGGTTAACACCCCTGTAACATTTGTTTTGCTGTCTGTGTCCCTGTTCAGAAGATTTCACCTCACTTTCTGTCCCAATGACAATTTGATTTTGAAAATTTTGGGTTGTTGTGGAAACAAGCCTTGGTGATAAAGCATCAGTGGAGGTACTTTTTCCCCATAATTGCTCTTACAGGAGTGAATTTCCCTTCCTAGGGGTAGATTTCCTTTCACTTTCTGTTGTCTCCCTTCGTTTGTAAGTAGGAGTCGTTTGTAAGTTGGATGTTTGTAACTAGGGGACCCCCTGTACACAGGGCCAACGTGCAGGCGGCCTTATATAGTGTGGGGCGTGTACTAAACCCCCTGAGCCATAACTGGCCAAAGCCACCCTGGCTTTGTCCAATTATGGCTCTCTCTACAGACGGTGCTGTGACTGACCAAGCATGCTTGGCCAATCATCAGCCAGCAATGCACTGCGATGCCGCAGTGAATTATGGGCCATGACGCGTCACTCAAATTTGGCGCAAACGGCCCATATCGTTCGTAATTCGGCGAATGGTCGAACATGCGATGTTCGAGTCAAACATAGGTTCGACTCGAACATGCAGAGGGTCAAGTGTTGTGTGGCATTATAATTGATATATCTATAATATATGTAAAGGAGTAGGACATTTGTCTCATAATTCATATTCAATAGAAAATGGATATACTACACATATAATTGACATATCTATACTACAGTATATGTCAAGGAGTAGGACATGTGTCTCATAATGCATATTCAATAGAAAATTGATATACTACACATATAATTAAATGCCTGCATGGAGTAAGATAATAAAAAAACTTTATTTCATACAGCAATATATAATACATAAATAATCCAAAAAATTTATTGCACATGATACATATGGAAAAGCCCAAAATTGGATAGCACATGATTGGAATATAGTCAGATACATAATGCATTAACAGAATCCACAATGATGTGGTAGAATGAAGTATGCGAATTGAACACAACATCTGTTAGCTCAATGCATTTCATGACTTGATGTCACTCATCAGGAGCAAGCGTGTACACATGCAAGGTATCTAGAGCATCCATGTGCAATTAGTATGGTATTGAGGGTCACGATTATCACTACATGGGGTACATATCCTCCTCCGAGATGGTATGTTAAGCGACAGCCTGCTCAACAGGCAACCCTCCAAGGGACGGTCATGCATCAGGCTGTGATGTGTAAAAATCACAGATTTTGTATAATTAATCCTATCAAAATCACTAATTTTGTATTTTTTATGCACTAATCATACATCATTTATTATTCATTTTTGTATTAATCACGTATGGAATATTGTTAAGGTATAGGCATCACGTTCAATATAAGGGATTTAGTGCATGTCTAAAGCATCAGCGAAAGTTCACTAGAATAACATTTACCTTGTATATTTATGTTTATTAGTATGTGATCAAGTGCACAACACAATAGAACAGCGCCACATCTACGTCACTTTCTTTTTATCTATTTTACTCCACCTAGTGGTAGTAACCAGTAGAGGCAGCAGTTCTCTTAAACCAGTTATTTAACCCAATTTTTTCTGCTAGTACTTATTCCTTGCGCGGAATCACTTACATTCTCCTCAGGCTGTGATGTGTGAGTACGCATGTGTGATCACAAAAACCAATTTGGGGCTGGTGATATCGTACAGAGACATGCTCTTAAACATGAAGTGCATGTGTGAAGAGAAAAGCCAGGCTGTCACTTAACATACCATCTCAGCTACCGAAGTAGATGTTCCTCATGTTGGGATATTCGTGACCCTCAATACCATACCAATTGGATGCCCTAGATACCTTGCACGTGTGTACCCTTCACCCATGATAAGTGACATCAAGTCACGAAATGCGGTAAGCTAATAGATGTCGTGTTCAAATCGCATACTTCATTCTACCACGTCATTGTGGATTCTGTTAATGCATTATGTATCTGACTATATTCCAATCATGTGCTATCCAATTTTGATCGTTTCCATATGTATCATGTGCCATTCATTTTTTGGATTATTTATGTATTATATATTGCTGTATGAAATAAAGTTTTTTATTATCTTACTCCATGCAGGCATGTGTAGTATATCAATTTGATATTGAATATGCATTATGAGACAAATGTCCTACTCCTTGACATATAGTATAGATATGTCAATTATATGTGTAGTATATCAATTTTCTATTGAATATGAATTATGAGACAAATGTCCTACTCCCTTACATATATTATAGATATGTCAATTATAATGCCACACAACACTTAACCCTCCGCGTACTTCATTTAAAGTCCCGCCTCCCTGTTTTTTTTTCTCTTTTGTATACTTAAAATGGCAGTTGCAGAAAAAAGTTCATACTACTAAGGATTACCACTCATGCTTTTAACCACTTCCCGCCTGCCATATAGGAATATGACGTGTGCAAAGTGGTTCAGTTATCCTGACTGAACGTCATATGGTGTCCAGCAGTATAAGCCGTGCACGCAGAGTTCGGTTGTGTGGTGTGTCAGTCTGTGTCAGTCTGACACATCGCATCTCCGATCAAGGTAAAGAGCCTCTGACGGAGGCTCTTTACCACGTGATCAGCTATGTAAACAGGAAGAGCCATATATAATTTTTTCATGCACTCACGCTGACAGGCGCGAGTAGAGGACAGCTGATCAGCTGCTCTCCTGACAGGGGGGTCTGCACTGATTGATTATCAGTGCAGTCCACCCCCCAGCCCCCCAGGATGCCTACCCGGGACCACCAGGGATGCCCACCCAGGACCACCAGGGATGCCCACCCAGGACCACCAGGTATGCCAATCAGTGGCCAATAGGAATTACATTGTGCCCATCAATGATGCCTGCCAGTGCCCCCTGATCAGTGCTGCCAAACAGTGCCATCTATTAGTGCTGCCCATCAGTGCCTATCAGTGCCACCCATCTGTGCCCATCAGTGCTGCCTATAAGTGCCCACCAGTGCCACTTATCAGTGCCACCTATCAGTGCCCATTAGTGCTGCCTATCAGTGCCCAGTGCCACCTATGAGTGCCCATCAGTGCGACCTATTAGTGCTCATCAGTGCTGCATATCAGTGCCACCTATCATTGCCCATCAATGCTGCTTATCAGTTCCACCTATTAGTGTTCATCAGTGCTGCATATAAGTGCCACCTCATCAGTGCCAATCGGTACTGCCTCATCAGTGCCAGTCAGTGCAGACTCATCAGTGCCCGTCAGTGAAGGAGAAAATGTACTTATTTACAAAGTTTTGTACCTGAAACTAAGAGAAACTTTTTCTTTTCAAAATTTTCGGTCTTTTTTTTTTTTTAGCACAAATGGTGATCAAATACAAAAAACACAAATTTGATCATCTCAGTGGTGATCAAATACCAGCAAAAGAAAGCTCTATTTGTGGGGAAAAAATGCTAAAAATTTTGTTTGGGTACAGCGTAGCATGACCGCGCAAAATGTGATAGCACTGAAAGCTGAAAATTGATATGGGCAGGAAGGTGTATAAGTTCCCTGTATTGAAGTAATTAAGTCACGCTGTAAGAATAGGTAGAAAATTTCTCTGCAGAGGGTTTGGTAAAGTTTAAATTAAAGGGTTAGTTCATGTTTACCAAAAAAACTGCCTAGGCATGTAAGGGATACCTGTAAAAAAAAAAAAAAACTGTGCAGTTTTGACCAAAGTCAAACAATGCCTTTGCTATAGCCCCCCCAGGCACATGTGTGATCCATGATCTCCACCTGTTGCAGCATCGCTCAGCTTAGAGCTACTGCAAAAGGTGAGAGAGTGCATGTAAAGGGTTTAAATTAGCTGAAAATAAGTAACAATTATTTCCTGTGCAAATACAGTGCCAAATTTACATTCCAGTGAGGAAAACCTGCCATTTGTATGGTTTCAGTGCTTTTTCTGAACACACAGACTAAACATAAACTTTCTCTCTTGCATGTGTAGACTCACCTTTTTAGGAACATTCTTTGGCTTAATTAAAGGTTTAGACATTCCAATTGTGTATGTTTCTAACACAAATGTTAGACATTGGCAAGATATATAATACATTAATCTGCAAAGTTTGCTGACTGTAGAATCTTCTAACATAGTTCTATTAATTTCTAATAAAACTAATTATGGTTAGGATCTGACAACATCTTTTAACAGCTGCATAAGCACCAGATTCCCACAATGAAAGAAGATTATTTATAAGAGTGTCTCAACTTGCCCTCTTTTTAACTGCAGGAAATGTTTTTTGGCTTACAGCAAGCAGGGTTCATTGTTGTTAATTTTAAGCAAGACTGGCATGTTAATTGTTACTTAGGGATACGATTGGCAAAAGTCATTTTAAAAGCAGGCTTTAATAATATTCTGGGAAGAATCATTCAGGTGCATGTTTTGGTTGTCTGTGTTTCATAACAGTAAGTTGTTTTTTTCTAATTTATAAAGAAACTACAGAGAAAGTCATCTTCAGAAATTAAGAGCTTTTGCTCTAGGAAAAATTGTGAACGCTGATGGGTTACTGAAAGGGGTTTGAAGGTGCATAGCTGAAGAGTTTTTTTGGTAAGGGTGATGAGGGACTGAGAGTTCCCCATAAAGTCTGCCTTCCTGTTGATCGGTAGTGCATGGCCATGGCTTGATCCATAGTTAGGATCAGAAGTAATGTGGACCTTATGGGGAACTAGTCTCTCAGTTCCCCATCAGGCTCCACCCACCTAGTGATACAAGTCATTTTCCAAATATGGGCATTGCCATATTTGGGTAATGATACCACCACTAGCCCTGACCCCTTTAATTACATTTAGTTTAGCAGGGAATCTCCTAGTTGAAATGGGCCATGATTAGTGCCCTGTGCAGGAAGCTTTCACACACTATAGGCAGGTGAAATTTGTCCTCCATCCATTAGTTGGAGCTGTGCCACTGAACAGATGAAGCAGAGGCTCAAAGGTACATTGTTCCTCGACAGGTTCCGTATTTGTCTGTGGGGAGCAATTCATCCTGTAACAGTACAAACACATATGTCTTGTCCTTTGACCAAGCTCTTTAACAGATTACATTCTAAATTTATTTATGTCCCTCTATATTTAAACTTAAATGCCAGGTTTACTTTCACTTTGAATAATTTGTTTGGGTCAGATATTGATAAAGATGTGAACAAAAAGGCTATGGGGGTACCTCATCGTAGATAGAATTTACAAAACAAAGAATCAACATGACAGATGGTACCACTGAGGAATTCATACACATAATACTTTCTAATAAATGTATTCAACAAAATTCAATACATAGAAAACATTGTAAAATCACTAGGGTGTTCTCTTGAGGTTCAACAATAATAGTTACAATATATGTCAGACAAGATGGTTGATGCGTTTCACAAAATAGCTTCTTCAGAACCAATTGCTCATTGACTCGTAACCAGAGAACCTTAAATTGAAGACATGGGGGAAATAGATGTTACTAAAGGTAAATGTATGCCTTGTATAGATCAAACACAGATTATGTATGAAAATAATATTCCTAGGTTGATGTAATAACCCTCATAAACAAATAATAACTTACATGTTGAAAACCCAAAAACTTTGAACCTGATCAGACACAGTGTGTCCCAAAATAAAAATGGGGGGAGAAAATAGATGGTAGATAAGGAATGCAGAAAATGGATCCGTCTAAGCCCTGTATATGAATCAGAGGATCTCCAATTACAAATATGGCCCCAAGATAGATAGAGTCAAATATCATAACTCAAGGTATAAATCCGGAACATAGGAAGAAAAATACTGATACTAATAACAATAATCATAACCAACTATACTTACTGAAAATTCCTAGCAACGTTTTTTTCACACATATATAGGATAATACATTCCTTGAGAAAACAGATAGGGCACCTATATAAAAATAACCCATTAAATACTGGGCTAAACTTCCCAAAACAGGGAGAGATAAAACAGGGTACAAAAATAAAAAAAGTGGGAAAAGAAAAAAAAAATATAGCCAAAAATACCTATATGTAGCTTGCCACCAGGCCCACGGACTCCCCAAAAGAAAGAAGGGGGGTATAGGAGCTGCTGCACAAAGCCCATACGATCCTAGGCTAGGATATCGCTCTTCCAGGATAATATTAAAGAGGGGCAGATGGAGAAAATCCAGCCTAATGTATCTCCGCTGAAGAGACACAACAAAATATAGATATTAATAGTCAATAAGCCTAATGCTCCCCCAATGGGGACAGGTGAAAATATAGAAGGAAATCATAGAGTTATCCAGACGACGCTTACCATTCATATACCCCTATTCCAAAAGACACACTGCTTACTAAACCTGACATATTGCACTGACTAAATAGCGTTTGCCACCAAAACCGGTGTGCACAACAATCACCATAATGTGTGTCAGCTGCCGGACGTTACGGCGCTAAGGACCAGCCCCATCGCCTATCTAAATTGAAACCGACACCCCGCACATGCACAGATGGGTCAAATCAACCCCGCGTCATGGGTGTTGACAGCCACAAATCTAGACTGAATTGATATCTGTTATCCTAGTGTGCAGTGCCCAATGGTACATATCATTACCCTTAATAGCACGACCTATTGGGAAGCCTGCCTTTTTGATAAACAAAGGGACAAAGAAGGGAAGCGAGCGACACCCTGGTCGCCACCACCTACAACTCCACCACCATGGTCAGGTTAGAGGGAGTCAACAAGAGACACCCTCGCCCCCAGATCTAAGCCATGCCAGATGGGGCCCATCCTGCCCTCCCATATGGATCCAAAGCCTGCAAATCCATCTCCTTGCACCGATCACGTCCACAGGAACAACACTGGGGAAACATATCAAATTAATCATTTTATATTAATATTAACCTAATAATAACATAATAAATTCTATTAATAAAACCTGTGATATCCATTAGGTCCATACATATCCTTCTAGATCTCCCATGTATTCCTTACAATTAAAAGATATTGTTATTAATTTATTTATATTTCCGATTGATTAGTACATCTCAAAGATAGCAAAAAAGAAGAAACAGACATTACAGTGAAAAGAGACAAGAATCACAATATATAATTAGTATCCTTCTCTCTTTTACAGGAATGGCCTAAAACTTAGAGAGACATTAAGACCGGGAGCTTGAACTGCATTTAACTTAAAAATCCATTTTGCTTCACGTTGAAGCAACTTTTGGTCAATATTACCACCCCGCGGGTCTCCTCTGACCCTTTCAAGGGCTGTAAAACAGACCATGGAAGTATTGTTTTTATGTTTTAGTGCAACGTGTCTATCTATGGGTTTGTATAGCAGATTCTTCCTGATATAGTATATGTGGTCGTATACTCGTCTCCAGAAATTTCTGAAAGTTATACCGATGTAAAACGAACCACACTTACAGAAAGCAATATACACAACCCCCTTTGTCTGGCAATCAGCATGAAATTTCATGTTATAGATCTCTCTATTAGGTAAGGTATAAGACAAGCCCTCTAACGTCCGATTGCAGTACTCGCAATTGTGGCATTGAAACATTCTTGGAATTTCTTCCATATTATCTCTAGGCTCCTGAAAGTGACTATGAACTAGCCTATCTTTCAGAGATTGACATTTCTTATATGTGATTTGTGAAAGATCACCAATGTATTTTTTGATAATGTGATCACCTGTCAGAAGGTGCCAGTGCCTTCCAATTGCCTGTCGTATAATCGCATGATTGCTAGAATATGTTGTTATTATTCTAACAGTATCCATTTTTTTTCCTTGTGTTCCTCATGACCAAACAGTAGTTTCTGTCTATCCTTATTAAGAGCCTCACTAGAAAATACAGTGCACTCCCACCCCCCCACCCCCAGGTACAGGTTGGCGTATGATGGGGCACAACAAGTCCCCATCGCCACCCCCTGTACCTGGAGGTAGTGGGAGCCATCAAATGAAAAGTCATTCTTCATCAGAATATGTTGCAATAATTGAACATTGAAAGCATTACTTGGTCCAGCCACTCTGTCACCTTCACTCAGAAAGTTTTCTACTACCGACAGGCCCAAGGAATGAGGTATACTACAATACAATGCCTCTACATCTATTGAGACCAAGAGACTGTTGGCTGGAATCTTTTTGTCATATACAGTCCTTAACAAAGCCGTAGTGTCCTGTAAATAGCAAGGGAGAGATAAGACATGGGGTCGTAGGAAGATGTCAACCAGGCGACTTCCTTTTTCACTTTTAGCTCCAATGCCCAAAATAATCGGGCGTCCAGGCGGTTTTGATGGATTCTTATGTGTTTTAGGTAAAGAATTAAAGGATGGAATTCTTGGATGTATAATTCGCAGAGCCTCGAAAATGTCTTTATCGATAACCCCATTATTATAAGCTTCAGTAATGATTATATAATAATCATTATTGAAAGTCTGGATATTCTCCATAGAGATTAGACAATACCATTCCTTATTAGATAGGATATCATGACACATTTGTCTGTATTTATCAGTGTCCATCACTACAACATTGCCCCCTTTGTGAGCCATCTCCCTTTTGTTCTGCAATTATAATAGCCTGATGTTGCTGAAAAGTGATATTCTTATTATTATTTGATTTAAAATCCAATTTTTTTATATCCATTGTGACCTGTTGTAAAAATGTGCATATATTAGGGTTGGTTTTTAGTGGGGGAAAATTTGTAGATTTCTTACGGAATTTTGGTATTTCCTTGGGGGGAATTGTTCAAGGAGAGACCCCTGTACAAGCCAGGGGACCCTCCTCAGCAGAACCACCCAAAGGATCCTCATTTTCATCCAATAAGTCCATTAAATCTTTAAGAGCCAAAAAATCTCTGACAGTGAATCCCTTCCACTGCTCCTGTTCCAAAATTTCCTGTTTTTTCTTTTTTCTTTCATCATCAAACATATATTTATACGTGAGACGGCTGGCAAATAAATTTAGGTCCTTAACTAATTCAAAGCTATCAGTATAAGCAGATGGACAGAAGCTAAGGCCTAGGCCAAGTACTTCCAGCTCGACCTGAGATAAAGTTTTGGTTGACAGGTTTATCACCTGCAACTGATTCTCTATTTGGTTCTGTACGCAAATTTGTCCAAATTTTGGGAGGTAATTTGTCTGTTGGGAGGATCTTGAGTTGGAGGAAACAACTGAAAATCCTTCTCCTTTCCGGTTTTTGGAATTGTACCCAGATTCCGAGGGGTATTAGGATGAATATGAGTTGATAATGATGGAGACACGGATGTTCTGTTGCCTCCAGTTAGTATATCAAATCCTGATGCTCCTCTCAGAGTATCCTCATTTGGGGGCTCCTCCCTTAATATGACTTCTGAGGACAACTCAGGGTCATAGTTTCTATCATCTTGCTGTTCTTTACTTTTCTTATCCTTGCCACCTCCATTAAAATTTTCCCCAGTTGTTTGCCTTTTCCTGGAACCTCTTTGTCTCCCTCTTCCTTTGGGGGACTGTGTAAATTGAGAAAAACGTTTAAAGTGTGAGACAATAGATGAATCTGAATCTGTTCCATCTCTTACATCTCCATCACTTGTATATTTATTTCTATTTTGATTCTTATTTTTATTTTTTCTTATATTGTTTTTCCCTTTTCCCCCTCCCTGTTGTGGCCATCTATATGCGTACTTCCCATTAAAGGCCATTTTGTCACGGATACATTTAACGTCTTTTTTGTAAATTAGATCTTTATTGTATTTCTCTAGGTATTCTTTTAATAGTTTATTCTTTTCCAGGAATTTCGGATGGGTACGCGCATAAAGATACATTTTGTTTCTGGAATTCAATGATTTCAATATCTAAATCTCTTATATCTCTATTATAATGTTCAATTAATGAGGTCATCATTTTAAACAATCTTTACAATCTTGTAAGTTTGCTTCCCATTGTATTTTTAAACTTGTTTTTTTATTCCCCATAGATTAGGGAATACCTGAATCCCTAGACCCTGTGAGTTTAAGCCCTCCTTTACATACCTTTCCAAAAATTTAACTTGCCAAAAGAGATTGGATTTACGTTCCAGGGCCTGCCTCAACTTGGTTATCAGTACCTCAATTTCTAATTCGATGCTGTTATCATCTCCACATTCCCTGTGAATCTTTGACATCAAACCTTTCTACCCTGATCCTGTGTAATCCGTCATCCTAGTATGCACCGAGAGATATGCATAGCAACCGGAAATCAATAAAGAACCAATTAAATACTTTAAAAATTATTTTACTGTGATGTAATGTATAATAGAAACTAATTAGTTAATTAATTATCCTCTCCATTCAGAATCAGAATACTCTGGTGGAAAAAAACCCTTAGCCAAAGAGGGGGCATCTTCAGCCCAATGGAAGATATCGATAAAGATGTGAACAAAAAGGCTATGGGGGTACCTCATCCTAGATAGAATTTACAAAACAAAGAACCAACATGACGGATTATCATGGTACCATTGAGGAATTCATACACATAATACTTTCTAATAAATTTATTTAACAAAACTCAATACATAGAAAACATTGTAAAATCACTAGGATGTTCTCTTGAGGTTCAACAATATTAGTTACAATATATGTCAGACAAGATGGTTGACGTGTTTCACAAAATAGCTTTTTCAGAACCAATTGCTCATTGACTCGTAACCAGAGAACCTTAAATTGAAGACATGGGGGAAATAGATGTTACTAAAGGTAAATGTATGCCTTGTATAGATCAAACACAGATTATGTATGAAAATAACATTCCTAGGTTGATGTAATAACCCTCATAAACAAATACTAACTTACATGTTGAGAACCCAAAAACATTGAACCTGAAGATTAGACACAGTGTGCCACAAAATAAAAATGGGGGGAGAAAATAGATGGTAGATAAGGAATGCAGAAAATGGATCTGTCTAAAGCACTGTATATGAATCAGAGGATCTCCAATTACAAATATGGCCCTAAGATAGATAGAGTCAAATATCATAACCCAAGGTATGAATCCGGAACATAGGAAGAAAAATACTGATACTAATAACAATGATCATAACAAAACTATATTTACTGAAAATTCCTAGCAATGGTTTTTTCACTCGTATATAGGATAATACATTCCTTGAGAAACAGATAGGGCACCTATATAGAAATAACCCATAAAATACTTGGCCAAACTTCCCAAAACAGGGAGAGATAAAACGGTACAAAAATAATAAATGGGGAAAAGAAAAAAAATATATAGCCAAAAATACCTATATGTAGCTTGCCACCGGGCCCACAGAAAGGGGGGAGGGGTATAGGAGCTGCTGCACAAAGCCCATACGATCCTAGGCTAAAAAAAATGGTGTGGGGTCCCCCCAAAAATCCATACTAGACCCTTTTCCAAGCACGCAACCTGGCAGGCCGCAGGAAAAGAGGAAAAGAGGGGGGGCGAGAGCCCCCCCCTCCTGAACCGTACCAGGCCACATTCCCTCAACATGGGGAGGGTGCTTTGGGGTAGCAGCCCCCCAAAGCACCTTGTCCCTATGTTGATGGGGACAAGGGCCTCATCCCCACAACCCTTGCCTGGTGGTTGTGGGGGTCTGAGGGTGGGGGGCTTATCAGAATCTGGAAGCCCCCTTTAACAAGGGGACCCCCAGATCCCGCCCCCTGTGTGAAATGGTGTATCCCTACCATTTCACAAAAAGTGTGTGAAAATGGTAAAAAAACACAAGACATGGCTTAGGACAAGTCCTTTATTAAAAAATAAAAAAGGTGTCCCACAAAGTCCATTCATCTTCTTCTTCTCTCGCTCCTACGGACTGAAAAATGAAAAAAAAAAAAAAAGCCGAACGCCGCCACCAATCTGCCTCCATGGGAGGCACCCGCCGTAATGACCGGCCTCTCAGGTGACAGTTCTTTTATAACTGAGGGCGGGGCCACATGATGACATCTCCAGGTGACCCCGCCCCCCTCTGACGCACGGGGACAGCCCTATGGCTTTCCCATAGCAGCAGAGGGGGCGGGGTCACTGAGTTACGTAATCGGGTAAATTATTAAAATCACTGCTCCGGAAAAAAGTCAATTTTGAAAACTTTTTTTTGCATTGATACATGTCCCCTGGGGCAGGACCCAGGTCCCCAAACACTTTTTATGACAATAACTTGCATATAAGCCTTTAAAATGAGCACTTTTGATTTTTCATGTTCGCGTCCTATAGACTTTAACGGTGTTCGCATGTTCGAACTAATTTTTTGCCTGTTCGCATGTTCTGCTGCGAACCGAACTGGGCTCATCCCTAATAGGGACCCGTTATGTAACCAGGTAACCCCGCCCCCTCTGACATCACGGGGAAAGCCACAGGGAAGGTTTTCCCGTGAAGTCCCCGTGCATCAGAGGGGGACGGGGTCACCGAGTGGCCCCGCCCTCAGTTATAGAAGAACTGTCAGAAGAACAGAAGCATCACATAGCGGGAACCTCCCATGGATGCGGATCGTCCGAAGAACGAAGCGGGGAAGAAGAAGCCGGAAGAAGAAGCGGACGAGAAGACCGAAGGAAGAAGCAGAGGATCGGAGGAAGAAGCAGAGGAAGAAGCAGTGGAAGAACAAGATGGAGGAAGAAAACCGAATGAAGACCAGAAGAAGATGGAAGAAGAAGCGGGGAAAGAAGAAGAAATTAATAAAGGAATTGTCAAAGACCGTCTCTTGTCTTTTTTAACATTTTTGACACTTTTTTTGTGAAATGGTAGGGGTACATTTGTACCCCATTACCATTTCACACAGGGGGGTCAGTATCTAGGGGTCCCCTTGTTAAAGGGGGCTTCCAGATTCCGATAAGCCCCCCGCCTGCAGACCCCCACAACCACCAGGCAAGGGTTGAGGGGATGAGGTCCTTGTCCCCATCAACATGGGGACATCCTCCCCATGTTGAGGGCATGTGGCCTGGTAGGGTTCAGGAGGGGGGGCTCTCTCTCCCCCTCTCTTTTCCTGCACCCTGCCAGGTTGCGTGCTCGGATAATGGTCTGGTATGGATTTTTAGGGGGACCCCCACGCCATTTTTTTTAAATTTTGGAGCAGGGTTCCCCTTAAAATCCATACCAGACCTGGAGTGTCTGGTATGGATTTTGAGGGGGACCCCCACGCCATTTTTTTTAATGTTGGTGCGGGGTTCCCCTTAATATTCATACCAGACCCAAAGGGCCTGGTAATGCACTGTGGGGGAACCCCATGCTGTTTTTTTCAATGACTTTTATGTGTATTGCAGAGACCCGACAATTCATTATAGCCGCGAGTAGTTTTAAATGACTTTTTTTCCTTTAGCAAAGTCATTTTGCTCTCAGACTGTTCTAAACATGGGAAACATGCGTCACTTTACAGGCATACTATAGACACCCCCAGGTATGAAATTTAAAGGAATATTTCACTTTTATTGTTTCACTTTAAGCAATATTAAAATGACTGCTCTCTATTTTTTTCCCCCTTTTTTATTTTTGCACCCTGCTTTATCTCTCCCTGTTTTGGGAAGTTTGGCCCAGTATTTAATGGGTTATTTCTATATAGGTGTCCTATCTGTTTCTCAAGGAATGTATTATCCTATAAACGAGTGAAAAAACTGTTGCTAGGAATTTTCAGTAAGTATAGTTGGTTATGATTATTGTTATTAGTATCAGAATTTTTCTTCCTATGTTCCGGATTTATACCTTGAGTTATGATATTTGACTCTATCTATCTTGGGGCCATATTGATTCATATACAGGGCTTAGACGGATCCATTTTCTGCATCTCTCCAGGCCTGCATTGCCCATCCAGGGCAGGTGGCACCCATGTCAGCATGTTCCCCGTCACCACTCCATAGACTTGCAGATTATAGGTACAAGTGTGCTCCCTCATCATTTTGGTCTCATTCGTTAACCAGGTAAGTAATATTGACTATGAGTTTATAGGCTAGAACTGCTAAGGCTGCTGAAGAATTTTATACACTTGTAAAAAATATTGTCAGTTACATATTGACATTTATTGCTGACTTATGCCGCGTACACACGGTCCTACTTTTCGTCTACAAAAGTCCAACAGACGCTGATGGACTAAAGCTGGCTGGTAATCCGATCGTGTGTGGGCTTCTCCGGACTTTCAACCGACTTTTTTAGCCTCAAATACGACGTACTTTAGATTTGAAACATGCTTCAAAACTTTTACTTCGTACCTACGACGGACCCCGAAATCCGCTCGTCTGTGTGCTAGTCCGACGGACAAAAAGCCACGCTAGGGCACCTATTGGCTACTGGCTATGAACTTCCTTATTTTAGTCCGGTGTACGTCATCACGTACGAATCCGACCGACTTTTGTGTGGTCGTGTGTAGGCAAGTCCGGTCGTTAGAAAGTAGGCCGCAAGTCCGCGGCAAGTCCACCGAAAGTCTGCCGGAAGTCTGTCCGACAGGCTGTCCGACTTTTGTAGACGAAAAGTACGACCGTGTGTACGCGGCATTATGCCGCGTACACACGGTCGTACTTTTCGTCTACAAAAGTCGGACAGCCTGTCGGACAGACTTCCGGCAGACTTTCGGTGGACTTGCCGCGGACTTGCGGCCTACTTTCTAACGACCGGACTTGCCTACACACGACCACACAAAAGTCGGTCGGATTCGTACGTGATGACGTACACCGGACTAAAATAAGGAAGTTCATAGCCAGTAGCCAATAGGTGCCCTAGCGTGGCTTTTTGTCCGTCGGACTAGCACACAGACGAGCGGATTTCGGGGTCCGTCGTAGGTACGAAGTAAAAGTTTTGAAGCATGTTTCAAATCTAAAGTACGTCGTATTTGAGGCTAAAAAAGTCGGTTGAAAGTCCGGAGAAGCCCACACACGATCGGATTACCAGCCAGCTTTAGTCCATCAGCGTCTGTTGGACTTTTGTAGACGAAAAGTAGGACCGTGTGTACGCGGCATTAGAGTTTCTAAAGTAAATTGTAGGTTCAGATATAATGAGACCTTTGCTAAACCTTTCACTTAGTTCTAAAAGAGATACAGTGATCATCATCAGTGTTACAAACTATTTTTGTTTTCATAAATATTTCCTTTGCTAGTGTTGTATCCTTGTCCACCGTACCACAATATACACTTAAGGTATGAATCTAGATGAGGTATTTGACTAACGATTTTCAGTCATACAGTTCATGGCATTTTTAGCGTAAGCAGATCAAAGACAACACTAAAGCCTAGTACACACAATGAGATTATTGGACACATGATCGGCTGGTTTTTTTTTTTGGATGTTATTTTCTATATCAGAAATGAGTAGATTACTAAAGTACAAAAATTCTCGTATGACAGAATAAAAATTTGGAAATGATGTGATGTGTTGTAGTGTATTTGTATGTTATTTTCAAATGAAAACTGTACTGATTAAACGAAAACCGTACAATCTGGTATCGTACGAGAATTTTTTTTGTCTTTGTCCCTTTGGAAAATTTCAGACAAAAGCTGTGTACTAATGATCAGATTAGCGCATGATCGCTTCAAAAGCGGTATATTTTGTACGATATTCTGATTGTGTGTATGGGGCTTTATTCTTGAAAATATTAGATGCTTTTTGGGTTTATCAAATGGTAAGAAATTTCATGACATTTAAACCCTTATGGGCAGTCCAAAAATAATTAGAGCTGCCTTAATGAAAGACTCCTTTTACAAGCATTTTAATGCATGAATAACAAATTTACTTTAAAAATGTACTTTATCATGCATTATGTTAAAGAGGCCTATTCAAATGTCCAAAAAATGTGCATGCACCATTTTGGCAGTGCAGTGCCCTACAATACACAGTAATGTATTATTATGCATTGTGGTGTGCTGCAACACATATCAGTTGGAGTTGCATTGCCTTAGTGTATTGGGTGCCATTCAAAATGGTGTTGATATGTGATACAATGTATGTGTGTTTAGCACACCACAGGGGAACAGGCTGGTGTAAAAGGGATTGAGTAGCATATCTAGCTTCTTGTTTTATGAACTGATAAAATAGGAAAAAAATGGAAATAAAGTTTATTGGCATACAAATCTATGACCCTGCAGTTCAAAGATGCTAAGAGACAGACTCCTTACAATATTCTAACTATTATGTTGCATTTGTTGTGTGCATGTCTGTTTTGAGTCTTAAAACAAGTATGGGAAATAGAACTCTTTCTTATTACTGTGTACAATAATTCACATTGGTGTTGTTTAAGCGAGTGTCCCAATACCTACTGTATTCTGTTTACAGATAAAATATGTTCTAATTGTTTCATCTCTTAACAATAAATGAGGTTGCCAATGAAAGTACCGATAACTGGTAGTAATGATGTCACTTGAAGGGTTTATTATCCTGGTTGGAAATATAGTTCACAGTAAGGGCAGTTAGAAATGACACATAAACAGACATGCAGATAGTTAGACAAAAACAAAAATTGGCAAAAATGACAAAATAACAGGCTTGAATTCATATTTGTAATTTTTCCGAGAGCAGAACATCTGTATTTACTTACAGTATACTGAGTGTAATACACAAACATACTGCTCTATTCAGCTGTCAAGGGAGAAAAGTATACACACAAATCATATTTAGTAAATAAAAGAAAAAGCTAAGAGTTTATGAAATTGCAGATATATTTAGAAAATACTTACGGTATATCTATTTACTGTATATTTGTACTCTGTACCTATACATATACGTTGATTAATATATACGCAAGGTCAAATTACTTGAATACTACGGCATGGTAAATTAAATTACTTTAGGGATACTACTGGGAAATCACAGCTGGACTTTTTAGGAAGGGTTTATCTTGTCCCTAATCATGGAAGGACATCTGTTGGCCCAATTTATTTTTAGTGCTTTTTCACATTTCATTTTCTTCACAGTGTCATTGTTATAAAGTGTAATTCATAAATTATGTTGCATTTAAATAGAAAACATTGACCTTTTAGTCTTTTGAGGGAAGTAAAATAATCCAGTATGAAATTCTGTTTTTTTATAGTGGGTGAACACTCGCAAAAAAATCCTTGCTTTCATGTTGATAGTGCATCAGCCATACAATGGCTGATATTATAAAGTGAATTATAAAGCATTAAAGCAAAAAGCTGGTCTTGCTCTTTGAGTGGCGCGTCATGGCCCATAATTCACTGTGGCATCGCAGTGCATTGCTGGCTGATGATTGGCCAAGCATGCTTGGTCAGTCACAGCACCGTCTGTAGAGAGAGCCATAATTGGACAAAGCCAGGGTGGCTTTGGCCAGTTATGGCTCAGGGGGTTTAGTACACGCCCCACACTATATAAGGCCGCCTGCACGTTGGCCCTGTGTACAGGGGGTCCCCTAGTTACAAACATCCGACTTACAAACGACTCCTACTTACAAACGAAGGGAGACAACAGAAAGTGAAAGGAAATCTACCCCTAGGAAGGGAAATTCACTCCTGTAAGAGCAATTATGGGGAAAAAGTACCTCCACTGATGCTTTATCACCAAGGCTTGTTTCCACAACAACCCAAAATTTTCAAAATCAAATTGTCATTGGGACAGAAAGTGAGGTGAAATCTTATGAACAGGGACACAGACAGCAAAACAAATGTTACAGGGGTGTTAACCCTTCCCTATGCTATCCAAAAAGCTTAAAAATAGTTTTTTTGGCTGGAGCTACACTTAAAAAATGTACCTGTTCCGACTTACAAACAGATTCAACTTAAGAACAAACCTACAGTCCCTAACTTGTTTGTAACCCGGGGACCCCCTGTAGTGTGTTTCGGCATTGAGAGAGAGATAGAGAGAGAGAGAGAGAGTGTCATTTGATTTAAGTTAGATAGAGTAGGCAGGCGAGTCAGTTAGCTGCACTTACAGTGTATTGTGTATATATATGCATCCTAGGTGTTGTATATATATATATATATATATATATATATATATATATATATATATATATATATATATATATATATACACTGTATTCAGTTTAGCTAGATCCGTTCCTGTTATTCTCTTCCTACTGACAGGCAGGCAGGTGTTTTTACAGTATTTACAGCTACCTGAAGAAAATTGCTGGTGTTCTTCTGATCCTATTAGTCCTATTAGCTACAGTATTTACAGTTAATGTAGTGTGCCCTCTGCACAGTGTGCACCTAAAGCTACCTGAAGAAAATTGGTGGTGTTCTTCTGATCCTATTAGTACCGCAGGCAGCTGCAGTACTTACAAGTTAGTGTAGTGCATCCTCTGCACAGTGTGCCCCTAAGGCTACCTGAAGAAAATTGGTGG
Source organism: Lithobates septentrionalis (assembly GCA_037952835.1). Classification (NCBI taxonomy): domain Eukaryota; kingdom Metazoa; phylum Chordata; class Amphibia; order Anura; family Ranidae; genus Lithobates; species Lithobates septentrionalis. Next base: position 4,636,222 of record JBBDGP010000969.1, on the reverse strand, counting down.
TGTTCTTATGATCCTATTAGTACCACAGGCAGGCAATTGCAGTATTTACAGTTAGTGTACTGTGTCCTCTGCACAGTGTGCACCTAAAGATACCTGAAGAAAATTGGTGGTGTTCTTCTGATCCTATTAGTACCACAGGCAGGCAGCTGCAGTATTTACAGTTAGTGTACTGCGTCCTCTGCGAAGTGTGCACCTAAAGCTACCTGAAGACAATTGCTGTTGTTCTGCTCCTATTAAAACCACAGGCAGGCAGCTACAGTATTTACAGTTAGTGTACTGTTTCCTCTGCACAGTGTGCACCTAAAGTGTTCTTCTGACCCTATTAGGCAGGCAGTTGATTCTGCTAGCTGCAGTATCAGTATATATATGCATCCCAGCTTTGTGCAGCTACATCTCACTGCAGGCCATTAGTATGTCTGGAAGGCCAACAAGTAGAGGCGACAGTCACAAGCCAATAAAAGAGGGAAAGCAGGCTTTGTGTCTAGAGGCAACAGTGCTGGTCGTAGAGACGGTGCATCCTCATCAGCACGTGGCCGTGGGACACGCTTGTCCTTTTTTTTAGGCAGCTGGCTGTGTTGAGCCACAACATGTAGAAGACTTGGTAGAGTGGATGACCAAGTCGTTCTCATCCTCCTCATCCTCCTCATCCTCTCTCACCCAGGCTCAGGGTACTTTGTCTGGCAAAGCAGCTGCCAACGCGGCCTCTTCCCTCGGCTCAATGGCATCAGTCACTCCTTCCCTAGCCCCACCATGTCCTCCTGAGGAGTCCCCCGAACTGTTTGACCACAGTGTTGGGTACATGCTCCAGGAGGATGCCCAGCATTTTGAAGGCTCCTATGATGGTACCCAGCTAGAGGAAGGCAGTAACGTCAGCCCAGAGAGAGGGGGTGCCCAAGAAGGACAGCAATCTGGCAGTCATGTTCCCCCAGCTGCAGCATCCTGCCAGGTTTGCTCCAGTGATGAGGAGGGAGGGGATGATGAGGTCACTGACTCCACCTGGGTGCCAGATAGGAGAGAGGAGGAGGAGGAGGCACATTACCAACGAGGCAGGATGCAATCCAAGGTCCAGCTTAAGGGCAGCACACCGACTGCATCACATCACAGAGCTCCGCTTGTGCAGGGCGCTGCTGTCGCTGCGCATTATTCCAAAAGTTCTTTGGTGCAGGCCTTTTTTGAGACAAGTGCATGAGATCCCACCGCTGCTATTTGCAACATATGTCTCAAGCGTATCTCGCATGGCTAAAACATCACACGCTTGGGCACCACATGCTTGACCAGACATATATGTCGACCTGCCATGCAGTTCGTTGGCAAGCGTATCTAAAAGACCCACACCAAAGGACAAAGCGGACCTCTCTTTGCTCCTCATCAGCTGGGATCTCCAACCCCACTATACCTTCAGTCCTCTCTGAAACCTGCACTGAGAGGAATGAAGGTGTAGAATTAGGTGTGTCACAGCCAAGTACTTGCGGGCAATCTGCTATCGGTACACCAACGTCAGATTGTACCAGGAAAATTTCCCTGCCCCAGCTGCTGCACCACCGAAAAAAGTTCGCTCCCAGCCATCCACATTCCCAGCGGTTGAATGCTAGCTTGGCTAAATTTCTAGCACTTCAACTGCTGCCTTTTCAGTTGGTAGACTCTGCCCCCTTCCGTGAGTTTGTGGAATGTGCGGTTCCTCAGTGGCAGGTTCCCAAACGCCACTTTTTCTCAGGGAAGGTGATTCCGGCACTCTACCTGCATGTGGAAGGCAATGTCTTGGCCTTGCTGGACAGGGCAGTCAGTGGTAAGGTGCATATTACCGCTGACTCATGGTCCAGCAGGCATGGACAGGGACGTTACCTATCTTTCACCGCGCACTGGTTGACTCTTCTGGCAGCTGGGAAGGATGCAGTACAGGGTGCAGTAGTGTTGGAGGTTGTTCCGCCACCACGCCTCCAAAATTCTACTAGTGGTGATTCTGCCACACCTCTTTCCTTCACCCCCTCCTCTTCATCTTCCTCCATGGCCTCTTCCTGTGCTGATTTGTCCTCGGAACCAGTGGTGCTCTGTAGGCGTTCAAGGGGCAAGCATGCAGGCAAAAAGATGCCATGCGGTGCTTGAGCTGGTGTGCTTGGGGGACAGAAGCCACACTGGGGCAGAGATTCTGTCAGCTCTGCAGGGGCAAGTTCAGAGTTGGTTGACGCCATGCCAGCTTAAGCCAGATATGGTGGTTTGCAACAATGGCACCAACCTCCTCTCCTTCCTCCGACAGGGACAATTGACCCATGTGCCCTGTTTGGCTCCCGTCCTTAACTTGGTGGTGCAGCGGTTCTTGGGCAGGTACCCGGGCTTATAGGATGTCCTGAGGCAGGCCTGGAAAGTCTGTGTGCATTTGCGCAGGTCATATAATGCCTGTAGAAGGATTGTGTCAGCATGGAGGTGGAGCCTGGCACTCAGCATCAGCAGCAGTCTTCAAGGGATCATTTACAGTCCGAAGAAACCCATGGACTTGTACGTGGCTGGGAGGAGGTGGCTGCGGATCATGTCATCCTTAGTGACCCAGAGGACTCTGGACCAAATTCCTCAGCAAACCTACGCTGCGTGGCCTCCCTGATCCTGCAAAGCCTGTGGAAGGATCCTCGTATCCGTGGTGTCAAGGGGAGGGATGATTACTGGCTGGCAACCCTCCTTGATCCACGTTACAAGGGTAAGGTTGCGGACCTTATCTTGCCGTCGCAGAGGGAGCAGAGGATGAAACATCTTTGGGAGGCCGTGCAGAAAGGTTTGTGCAACGCGTTTCCAAAGCCTCGGAGGTTACAATTTCCTGGTCCTCCTGGACAACGTGTTGCTGAGGCTTCGGTCAGTCACAGAAGGAGCGGTGACCATCTGACCGATGCGTTCAGACAATTTTTTAGTCTGCAGCCCCAAGGTCTGATCGGTTCCAGCAACCATCGCCAGCGTCTGATTCACATGGTGCAGGATTACCTAGGGGCAAGATCTGACTTGGACACCTTTCCCACCGAAAATCCTCTGGGTTACTGGGTCTTGAGGATGGATCACTGGCCAGAGCTTGCACAGTATGCAATTGAGCTACTGGCCTGTCCTGCATCCAGCGTTCTTTCAGAACGCACATTTAGTGCTGCTGGAGGCTTTGTAACCGATCACAGGGTGTGCCTGTCCACCGAATCGGTCGATCGGCTGACCTTCATAAAAATTAATCAGTTTTGGATCAACAGCACCTGATGCTGATGTAACCAACTGTTTTTTTTTTAATGTGAGATCCCTTTAAGACTGCCTATGCTGATGCTGAGGGACTATCCTGTTATGCTGAGTGACAATGCTCTTCCTCCTCAATTTTCATGCTGATAGCTTGTAAGAACATTTTTGGTTCTGTGCATCGCCACCAGTGGCCAAGGCGGAATTTGTCAGCCCCTGTTTAACAGGGGTGTATAATTACAATTTTTGATGCAATACTTTGCAGCAGGGCTCATTCCTGTGCTCCAACTTTAGCATCTGTGAGGGGTTGCAGTGTTGTGGCAGCAGTGGCTAAGGCCCAATTTTTCTGCCCTTGTTTAACAGGGGCATTTAATTACAATTTTTGATGCAATACTTTGCAGCAGGGCTCATTCCTGCACTCCAACTAGAGTATCTGTGAGGGGTTGCAGTATTGTGGCGCCAGCACCAGTGCCCAAGGCCCAATTTTTCTGCCCCTGTTTAACAGGGGCATGTAATTACAATTTTTGATGCAATACTTTGCAGCAGGGCTCATTCCTGCGCTCCAACTATAGCATCTGTGAGGGGTTGCAGTGTTGTGGCACCAGTGCCTAAGGCCCAATTTTTCTGCCCCTGTTCAACAGGGACATGTAATTACAATTCTTGATCTAATATTTCACAGCAGGGCCCATTCCTGTGCCCACCAAGAGTAACTGTGAGGGCTTACAGTGTTGTGGCAACACCACCACCACCACCAAAGGCCCAATATTTCTACCACTGTTCAACAATGGCATGTAATTACAATTCTTGATCTAATATTTCACAGCACGGCCCATTCCTGCGCCCACCAAGAGTAACTGTGAGGGCTTACAGTGTTGTGGCAACACCAACACCTAAGGCCCCAATTTCTGCAGAGTATATAGGGCAGGCCCCCCCTACTTTCAAACATCCAACTTACAAACGACTCCTACCTGCAAACAGAAGGAGACAACCGGGAGTGAGATGAAATCTACCCCTAGGAAGGAAAATTCTCTCCTGTAAGAGTTATTATGGGAAAAACGTGTCGCCTCTTAACTGATGCTTTATCACCAATCCTTGTTTCACGAAAAACCCCAAATTTTCAAAAAACATTTGTCATTGGGACAGAAAGTGAGGTATAATCTTCGAAAGAGGTGCACAGACAGCAAAACAAATGTTACAGGGGTGATAACCCTTCCCTATGTTTTCCAAAAATCTTAAAAATAGATTTTTTGGCTGGAGCTACATTTTAAAAATGTACCAGTTCAAAATTACAAACAGATTCTACTTAAAAACAAACCTACAGTCCCTGTCTTGTTTGCACTGCCTGTATACTGCTGTTCAGAATATATAGGGCCTGAGGGCCCCACGCCTTTCCTTTTTTTGATTTGGGTGCGGGGTTCCCCTTAATATTCATACAAGACCCAAAGGGCCTGATAATGGACTGGGGGGTGGGGGGTACCTATGCCGTTTGTCTCACTGATTTTCATCCATATTGCCGGGACCCGTCATTACATTAACCACTTCAATACAGGGCACTTAAACACCTTCCAGCCCAGACCAATTTTCAGCTTTCAGTACTCTCACATTTTGAATGACAATTACTCTGTCATGCTACACTGTATCCAAACAAAATTTGTATCACTTTTTTCTCATAATTAGACCTTTCTTTTGGTGGTATTTAATCGCCGCTGGGTTTTTCTTTTTTTGCGATATAAGAGAAAAAAGAGCGAAAATTTTGAAAATAAAACACTTTTTTTTAGCTTCTATTGTAAAATTTTGCAAATAAGTCATTTTTCTTCATAAATTTTGGCCAAAATTTATACTGCTACATATCTTTGGTAAAAATAACCCAAATTAGTGGATATTATTTAGTCTATGTGAAAGTTATAGAGTCTACAAGTTAGGGTGCAAATCACTGAAAATATATCACATCTGATCACACCTGATGTACTGAAGGCCTATTTCATTTCTTGAGACACTAACAATCAAGAAAAGTACAAATACCCCCCAAATAAACCCTTTTTTTGAAAGTAGACATTCCAAGGTATTTAGTAAGAGGCATGGTGAGTTTTTTGAAGTTGTAATTTTTTCCCACAATTCTTGGGAAAATGAAGACTTTTTTTTCTTTTTTTTTTACACAAACACTTATTGTATTGACAGGTTATTTCTTGAACACAGCATGCATATACTTGCAACTACACCCAAAAATACATTCTGCTACTCCTCCTGAGTATGTCGATACCACATGTGTGAGACTTTTACACAGCCTGGCTACATACAGAGGCCCAACATGCAGGGAGCACCTCCAGGCATTCTAGGAGCAAAATTACACATATAATTTCGTGACGACCTATCTGCATTTTGATGGCCCTGGAGCACCAGGACAATGGAAATGCCCACGAAATGACCCCATTTTGGAAAGCTAACACTCCAACATATAATCTATGAGGCATAATGAGTCTTTTGAACGGGTCATTTTTTTCCAGAAGTTTTTAGAAAACGTGGGAAAAAAATGAAAACGCATTTTTTTTACACAAAGTTGTCCATTTATAAAATATTTCCAACACATGGCATGTACATAGCAAAAATGACACCCCAAAATACATTCTGCTACTCCTCCTGAATAGGGATGAGCCCAATACCCCCCCTTTCGGTTCGCACCAGAACCTGCGAACGGACAGAAAATTTGCACGAACGTTAGAACCCCATTGACGTCTATGGGACTCGAACCTTCAAAATCAAAAGTGCTCATTTTAAAGGCTAATTTGCATGGTATTGTCCTAAAAAGGGTTTGGGGACCCGGGTCCTACCCCAGGGGACATGTATCAATGCAAAAAAACTTTTAAAAACTGCCGTTTTTTCGGGGAGCAGTGATTTTAATGATGCTTAAAGTAAAAAAAAAAGTGAAATATTCCTTTAAATGTCGTACCTGGGGGGTGTCTATAGTATGCCTGTAAAGTGGCGCGTGTTTCCCGTGTTTAGAACAGTCCCTGCACAAAATGTCATTTTTAAAGGAAAAAATCTCATTTAAAACTGCTTGTGGGTTTAATGTAATGTCGGGTCCTGGCAATATGGATAAAAATCAGTGAGACAAACAACATGGGTACCTCCCAGTTCATTACCAGGCCCTTTGGGTCTTGTATGGGTATTAAGGAGAACCCCGCACCCAAATTAAAATAAGGAAAGGTGTGGGGCCACCAGGCCCTATATACTCTGAACAGCAGTATACAGGCGGTGCAAACAAGACAGGGACTGTAGGTTTGTTGTTAAGTAGAATCTGTTTGTATTTGTGAACGGGTACATTTTTAAGGTGTTTAGCTCCAGCCAAAAAAACTTTTTTAAGCTTTTTGGAAAACATAGGGAAGGGTTATCACCCCTGTGACATTTGTTTTGCTGTCTTTCCTCCTCTTCAGAAGATTTCACCTCACTTTTTGTCCGAATGACAAATGTTTTTTGAAAATTTGGGGGTTTTTTTGGAACAAGGATTGGAAAGCATCAGTGGAAAGGAGAAATGTTTTTCCCATATTAACTCTTACAGGAGAGAATTTCCCTTCCTAGGGGTAGATTTCATCTCACTTCCTGTTGTCTCCTTCCGTTTGCAAGTAGGAGTCGTTTGTAAGTTAGATGTTTGAAAGTAGGGGCCTGCCCTATATACTTAGCAGAAATTTGGGCCTTAGGTGTTGTTGTGGCCACAACACTGTAAGCCCTCACAGGGCCCTGCTGTGAAATATTAGATCAAGAATTGTAATTACATGCCCCTGTTGAACAGGGGCAGAAAAATCGGGCCTTTGGTGGTGGTGGTGGTGCTGGTGCCACAACACTGTAAGTCCCCACTCGCTCTTAGTGGGTGCAGAAATGGGCCCTGCTGTGAAATATTAGATCAAGAATTGTAATTACATGCCCCTTTTGAACAAGGGCAGAAAAATTGGGCCTTTGTTGGTGGTGGTGCTGGTGCCACAACACTGTAAGTCCTCACTCGCTCTTGGTGGGTGCAGAAATGGGCCCTGCTGTGAAATATTAGATCAAGAATTGTAATTACATGCCCTTGTTGAACAGGGGCTGAAAAATTAGGCCTTAGGCACTGGTGCCACAACACTGCACCCCCTCACAGACACTCTAGTTGGAACGCAGGAACGAGCCCTTCTGCACAGTATTGCATCAAAAATTGTAATTACACGCCCCTGTTAAACAGGGGCTGAAAAATTGGGCCTTAGGCACTGGTGCTGGTGCCACAACACTGCAACCCCTCACAGATACTCTAGTTGGAATGCTGAAATGAGCCCTGCTGCAAAGTATTGCATCAAAAATTGTAATTACACGCCCCTGTTAAACAAGGGCTGAAAAATTGGGCCTTAGGCACTGTTGCTATTGCCACAACACTGCAACCCCTCACAGATACTCTAGTTGTAACGCAGAAACGAGCCCTGCTGCAAAGTATTGCATCAAAAATTGTAATTACACGCCCCTGTTAAACAGGGGCTGAAAAATTGTGCCTTAGGCCCTGGTGGTGGCGCCCAGAACCAAAAATGTTCTTACAAGCTATCAGTGTGATGATTGAGAAGGAAGAGGATAATTACTCAGGGATAGTCACTCAGCATCAGCATAGGCAGTCTTTGAAGGGATCTGAGATTTCAAAAAAAATTATTCGTTTACATCAGCATCAGGTGCTTGGTAGCTGGTGGTGATCCAAGACTGATTCATTTTTATGAAGGTCAGTCGATCGACCGGGTCGGTGGACAGACGCACCCTGTGATCGGTTACAAAGCCTCCAGCAGCACTGAATGTGCGTTCCGAAAGAACGCTGGATGCAGGACAGGCCAGTAGCTCAATTGCATATTGTGCAAGCTCTGACCAGTGATCCATCCTCAAGACCCAGTAACCCAGAGGATTTTCGGTGGGAAAGGTGTCCAAGTCAGATCTTTCCCCTAGGTATTCCTGCACCATGTAAATCAGACGCTGGCGATGGTTGCTGGAACCGATCATACCTTGGGGCTGCGGACCAAAAAATTGTCTGAACGCATCGGTCAGACGGCCACCTTCTCCACCGCTCCTTCTTTGACTGACCGAAGCCTCAGCAACATGTTGTCCAGAAACAGAAGTTTGTAACCTCCCAGTCTCTGGGAACGCGTTGCACAGACCTTTTTGCAAGGCCTCCCGAAGATGTTTCATCCTCTGCTCCCTCTGCGATGGCAAGATAAGGTCCGCAACCTTACCCTTGTAACGTGGATCAAGGAGGGTTGCCAGCCAGTATTGGTCCTTCTCCTTAATACCATGAATACGAGGATCCTTCCGCAGGCTTTGCAGGATCAGGGAGGCCATGCAGCGTAGGTTTGCTGAGGCATTCGGTCCGGAGTCCTCTGGGTCACTAAGGATGACATGGTCTGCAGCCACCTCGTCCCAGCCACGTACAAGTCCATGTGTTTCTTGGGACTGATCCCTTAAAGACTGCTGCTGATGCTGAGTGCCAGGCTCCACCTCCATACTGACACAATCTTCCTCCTCCTCCTCGTCCTCTTCCTGTGTGATCGGCGGACACGCAGGAACACTGTCTGGATAAAGGGGGCCTTGAGAGCTAAGGAAGTCCTCCTCTTCCTGCCCTGTCCATTATTCCACGCAACGTGTGCTCCAACAGGTGGACAAGGGGGACAGTGTCACTGATGCATGCACTGTCACTGCTCACCATCCTCGTGGCCTCCTCAAATGGTGACAGGACAGTGCATGCATCCCTGACCATGGCCCACTGGCGTGGGGAAAAAAAACCAAGCTCCCCTGACCCTGTCCTGGTGCCATAGTCGCACAGGTACTCATTGATGGCCCTCTGCTGCGTGTGCAGCCGCTGCAGCATGGCCAACATTGAGTTCCACCTGGGGGCATGTCACAGATTAGGCGGTTCTTGGGCAGGTTAAACTCCTTTTGGAGGTCCGCCAACCGAGCACTGGGATTATATGACCGGCGGAAATGCACACAGACTTTCCTGGCCTGCCTCAGGACATTCTGTAAGCCCGGGTACCTGCCCAAGAACCGCTGCACCACCAAGTTAGGGACGTGAGCCAAACAGGGCACATGGGTCATTTGTCCCTGTCGTAGGGCAGAGAGGAGGTTGGTGCCATTGTCGCAAACCACCATTCCTGCCTTAAGTTGGCGTGGCATTAACCACCTCTGAACCTGCCCCTGCAGAGCTGACAGAACCTCTGCCCCAGTGTGACTCCTGTCCCCCAAGCAAACCAGCTCAAGCACCGCATGGCATCTTTTGGCCTGCGTACTTGCGTAGCCCCTTGAACGGCTACGGAGCACCGCTGGTTCCGAGGACAAAGCACAGGAAGAGGCCATAGAGGAAGAAGAAGAGGAGGGGGTGGAGGAGAGAGGTGTGTCACAATCATTAGCATTTTGGAGGTGTGGTGGGGGAACAACCTCCAACACTACTGAACCTTGTCCTGCATCCTTCCCAGCTGCCAGCAGAGTCAACCAATGCGCCGTGAAACTTAGGTAACGTCCCTGTCCATGCCTGCTGGACCATGAGTCAGCAGTAATATGCACCTTACCGCTGACCGCCCTGTCCAGCTAGGCATGGACATTGCCTTCCACATGCTGGTAGAGAGCCGAAATCGCCTTCCGTGAGAAAAAGTGGCGTTTGGGTACCTGCCACTGAGGAACCACACATTCCACAAACTCACGGAAGGGGGCAGAGTCTACCAACTGAAAAGGCAGCAGTTGAAGTGCTAGCAATTTTGCCAAGCTAGCATTCAACCGCTGGGCATGTGGATGGCTGGGAGCAAACTTCTTTCGGCAGTGCAGCAGCTGGGACAGGGAAATTTGCCTGGTACAATCTGACGTCGGTGTACCAAAAGCAGATTGCCCACAAGTACTTGGCTGTGACACACCTAATTCTACACCTTCATTCCTCTCAGTGCAGGTCTCAGAGAGGACTGAAGGTATAGTGGGGTTGAAGATCTCAGCTGATGAGGAGCAAGGAGAGGTCCTCTTTGTTCTTTGGTGTGGGTCTTTTAGATACGCTTGCCAACGAACTGCATGGCAGGTCAACATATGTCTGGTCAAGCATGTGGTACCCAAGCGGGAGATGTTTTGGCCACGCGAGATACGCTTGAGACATATGTTGCAAATAGCAGTGGTGCGATCTGATGCACTCGTCTCAAAAAAGGCCCACACCAAAGAACTTTTTGAATAATGCGCAGAGACTGCAGCGCCCTGCACATGTGGAGCTTTGGGGTGTGATGCAGTCAATGTGCTGCCCTTAGGCTGGCCCCTGGAGGGCATCCTGCCTCGTTGGTGATGTGCCGCCTCCTCCTCCTCCTCCTCCTCCTCTCTCCTATCAGGCACCCACGTTGAGTCTGTGACCTCATCATCCCCTTCCTCCTCATCACTGGAGCAAACCTGGCAGTATGCTGCAGCAGGGGGAGCATGACTGCCAGATTGCTGTCCTTCTTGGGCACCCCCTCTGTCCGTGCTCATGTTACTGCCTTCATCGAGCTCAGTATCATCATCAGAGCCTTCCAAACGCTGGGCATCCTCCTGGAGCATGTACCCAACACTGTGGTCAAACAGCTCGAGGGACTCCTCAGGAGGACATGGTGGGGCTAGGGAAGGAGTGACTGATGACATTGAGCTGAGGGAAGAGGCCGCTGCTTTGCCAGACAAAGTACCCTGGGCATGGGTGAGAGAGGATGAGGAGGATGAGGACGGCTTGTTCATCCACTCGACCAAGTCTTCCGCATGTTGCGGCTCAGCGCGGCCAGCTGCCGAAAAAAAGGCCAAGCGTGTCCCACGGCCACGTGCTGATGAGGATGTACCGTCTCCACGACCATGACTAGACACAGAGCCTGCTTGCCCTTTCTTATTGGCTTGTGACTGTCTGCCTCTCCTTCTTGGCCTTCCAGACATACTAATGGCCTGTAGCTACACCAAGCTGGGATATATATATATATATATATATATATATATATATATATATATATATATATATATATATATATATATATATATGTACTGATACTGCAGCTAGCAAAATCAACTGCCTGCCTGTAGTATGCGAACACCACCAACCTTCTACAGGTAGCTTTAGCTGAACACTGTGCAGAGCTCGCAAAAAACTAACTTGTAGCTTTTTTAGCTGCCTGCGGTAGTGATAGGATCAGGAAAACACCACCAACCTAATACAGGTAGCTTTAGGTGAACACTGTGCAGAGTTCGCAAAAAAATAACTTGTAGGTTTAGCTGAACACTGTGAGGTGGACACACCACACTAACTTGTAGTTTTTTGCTGAACACTGTGAGCAGGACGCACAGCACTAACTTGTAGTTTTAGCTAAACACTGTGAGCAGGACGCACTGCACTAACTTGTAGCTTTAGATGAACACTTTGCAGAGGTCTCACTACACCAACTTGTAGGTTTAGCGGAACACTGTGAGCAGGACGCACAGCACTAACTTGTAGTTTTAGCTGAACACTGTGAGCAGGACGCACCGCACTAACTTGTAGGTTTAGCTGAACACTGTGAGGTGGACGCACCACACTAACTTGTAGGTTTAGCTGAACACTGTGAGCAGGACACACCCCACTAACTTGTAGGTTTAGCTGAACACTGTGAGCAGGACGCACCCCACTAACTTGTAGTTTTAGCTGAACACTGTGAGCAGGACGCACCGCACTAACTTGTAGGTTTAGCTGAACACTGTGAGCAGGACGCACCCCACTAACTTGTAGGTTTAGCTGAACACTGTGAGCAGGACGCACCCCACTAACTTGTAGTTTTTGCTGAACACTGTGAGCAGAACGCACTGCACTAACTGTAAATAGTCTAGCTGCCTGACTGTGGTACTAATAGGATCAAAAGAACACCAGTAATTTTCTTCAGGTAGCTGTATATACTGTAACAAGACAAGCCTGCCTGTCAGTAAGAAGATAACAGGAACGGATCTAGCTGAACACTGTGAGCAGGACGCACTGCACTAACTGTAAATAGTCTAGCTGCCTGACTGTGGTACTAATAGGATCAAAAGAACACCAGTAATTTTCTTCAGGTAGCTGTATATACTGTAACAAGACAAGCCTGCCTGTCAGTAGGAAGATAACAGGAACGGATCTAGCTGAACACTGTGAGCAGGACGCACTGCACTAAATGTAAATAGTCTAGCTGCCTGACTGTTGTACTAATAGGATCAAAAGAACACCAGTAATTTTCTTCAGGTAGCTTTATATACTGTAACAAGACAAGCCTGCCTGTCATTAAGATAACAGGAACGGATCTAGCTGAACACTGTGAGCAGGACGCACTGCACTAACTGTAAATAGTCTAGCTGCCTGACTGTGGTACTAATAGGATCAAAAGAACACCAGTAATTTTCTTCAGGTAGCTGTATATACTGTAACAAGACAAGCCTGCCTGTCAGTAAGAAGATAACAGGAACGGATCTAGCTGAACACTGTGAGCAGGACGCACTGCACTAACTGTAAATAGTCTAGCTGCCTGACTGTGGTACTAATAGGATCAAAAGAACACCAGTAATTTTCTTCAGGTATCTGTATATACTGTAACAAGACAAGCCTGCCTGTCAGTAGGAAGATAACAGGAACGGATCTAGCTGAACACTGTGAGCAGGACGCACTGCACTAAATGTAAATAGTCTAGCTGCCTGACTGTTGTACTAATAGGATCAAAAGAACACCAGTAATTTTCTTCAGGTAGCTTTATATACTGTAACAAGACAAGCCTGCCTGTCATTAAGAAGATAACAGGAACGGATCTAGCTGAACACTGTGAGCAGGACGCACTGCACTAACTGTAAATAGTCTAGCTGCCTGACTGTGGTACTAATAGGATCAAAAGAACACCAGCAATTTTCTTCAGGTAGCTGTAAATACTGTAACAAGACAAGCCTGCCTGTCAGTAGGAAGATAACAAGAATGGATCTAGCTAAACTGAATACAGTGTATATATATATATATGCAACACCTGGGATGCATATATATACACAATACACTGTAAGTGCAGCTAACTGACTGACTGTTCTGCCTAATCTATCTAACTCAAATCAAATGACACTGTCTCTCTGTCTATCTCTTTCAACGCCGGAACACACACTACACAGGGCCGCCGTGTAGGCGGCCTTATATAGTGTGGGGCGTGTACTAAATCCCCTGAGCCATAATTGGCCAAAGCCTCCTTGGCTTTGGCCAATTACGGCTCTCTGTTCAGACGGCGCTGTGATTTGGCAAGCATGCGGTTCATAGTGCATGCTTGGCCAATCATTAGCCAGCAATGCACTGCGATGCCGCAGTGAATTATGGGCCGTGACGCACCACACGAATTTGGCGCGAACGGCCCATATCATTCGCAATTCAGCAAACGGGCGAACAGACGATGTTCGAATCGAACATGGGTTCGACTCGAACAGGAAGCTCATCCCTAGTCCCTATGTATGTGGGGCACTCACGGGACTGGAGCTGGGAATCTTTTCCCTCATAAATATGAAATGAGTGCATGTATCCAGTGGCTCGGTCACATAATTCGTTCAATTTCACCCCGTACCTGGCTCTCTTACTTGGGATATACTGCTTGATATTCAGCCGGCCAGTAAAGTGGATAAGCTATTCATCTACACAAATATTTTGGTCAGGGATAAAGACTTCAGAAAATCATTTGCTAAAAGAATTTATTAGGGGGCAAAGCTTACATAATTTGTCGTCATTGGTATGATCTTGGGGAGGGCACTGCGAATTGTCATTGAAATATAGGAAACGCATAATCATATTGTACCGTGTCCTGGACATAACAGAAGAATATAGGGGCATGTGGTGGATGGGGTGGACCAGTAGGCATGCAGTTTGTTTTTCTTTGTAAGCCCCATATTAAAATAAGGCCCAAGAACAATTTGAATTTGTCTAGTGTGAGACGTCGCCAATGGAACATATGGGCATAGGACGAACTGGGGTTGGCAGCAATAAATTGCTCTGCATAGAGATTTGTTTGGTCCACCATGTACTGCAACAAATCTTCGGGGCAAAACAAATAGAAATAGTCCAAATATGAAAAATTTGAAGTGTTGGGCTGCACACCTGGCTGTGCAGTGAAAGGGGGGATTGTAGCAGATCCTGAGTTGGCAGGCAACCATAAGGGGTTTGCCAGGGCATCGGGACGGGAAGGTAGGACTGGGCCCGGATTCTTTGGGCTGGATGTGCAATTCCAGTACTTGTACTGGGCTCCTCTTCCTGGGGTCTGGCGCTGCTGGTGGTAGGCAGGTTTTCTGATCTAGGTCCTGATCTCCTTACTCTTTTAGGAGGGGCGGTTTCCTCCGCTGATTTGAACTCCGATCCGCTACCCTCCACTGGCTCGTATTCCGAACCAGAATCGGATAATGAGAGCTCCCCGCTGCTCTCATCATCCGACATGGTAAGGATGTTATATGCCTCCTCAGCTGTGTAAACTCTTTGGGACATGATGGTGGTACTTTTGGCGGGCCTGTGTGACGTAACTGGTGGTGCTACCGATGGCTCACTGATGGTGGGCTTGTGTAATGGTACTGACAGGTTACTGATGGCCTGTGTGATGGTACTTATGGCGGGACTGTGCGACGGTAGTGATGGCGGGCCTGTGTGACAGATGGGCTATGACAGATGGGCTGTCAGATCCAGATGTTACAGATGGCGGTACTAATAGCGGTACCGTTAGTGGTACTGATGGCGGCCTATGTGACAGATGGGCTGTCAGATCCAGATGGTACCGATGGTGGTGCTGATGGCGGTGGTGGTGCTGATGGCGGTGGCGGTGCTGATGGCAGTGGCGGTGCTGATGGCGGTGGCTGTTCTGATGGCGGTACCGATGCTTATGGCAGTACCGATGACGGGCTGACAGGTTCTGATGGGCTGTGACAGGTTCTGATGAGCTGTGACAGATCCTGATGAGCTGTGACAGATCCTGATGGGCTGTGACAGATCCTGATGGCGGTGGCGGTGCTGATGGCGGTGGCTGTGCTGATGGCGGTACCGGTGCTGATGGCGGTACCAGTGCTGATGGCGGTACTGATGATGGGCTGACAGGTTCTGATGGGCTGTGACAGATCCTGATGGGCTGTGACAGGTTCTGATGGGCTGTGACAGGTTCTCTTTATTGGTGGGGGGGGGTGAGTGTTGTGCAGACAGGAGATATGTAAAAATAAAGGTGTTACACTCACTGATCAGATCTCTCCTCTCTCCTCACACGATCGGTGTGTGAGGAGAGAGAAGGAGAGATCCCTGGAAACCGCCACAGTGTTTATACTTGTGACACAGCCGATCATGTGGATAAACCATTTCATTGGCTGTTTACCCTGATCGGAGATGCGCTGTGTCCGAGGGACACTCACCTTCTCCGATCGGCGCGCTACATGCCCCCGGCGCCGCGCGTTGCACGAGCCTGATTTGTTTTAACATGTGACCAGCTGTTATTACACAGACGATCACATGGTAAACAGCCAATTTCATTGGCTGTTTACCCTGATCGGGGATGTGCTGTGTGCGAGGGACAAGCGTCACCCCCGATCGCCGTTGTGCGCGCCCCCGGGGGCGGGGAATAGCGGATAGTCCTGATCACATCATATGATGTCCGATCAGGATTATCAAACCACTTTGCCGCTGTCATTGTGTAATAGGGCGGGCGGCAAGTGGTTAAAGCCGCAAGCAGTTTTAAATGACTTTTATTTCTTTAAAAATGTCATTTTGTGCAGGGACTGTTCTAAGCACAGGAAACACGCGCCACTTTACAGGCATACTATAGAGACCCCCCAGGTACGATATTTAAAGGAATACTTCACTTTTTTTTTCACTTTAAGCATCATTAAAATCACTGCTCCCGAAAAAACGTCAGTTTTTACAACTTTTTTGCATTGATTCATGTCCCCTGGGGCAGGACCTAGGTCCCTAAACCCTTTTTAGGACAATAACTTGCATATTAGCCTTTAAAATTAGCACTTTTGATTTCGAACGTTCGAATTCCATAGACTTTAATGGGGTTCTAAAGTTTGCGCAAACTTTCGGTCCGTTTGCAAGTTCTGGTGTGAACCGAACCGGGGGTGTTCGGCTCATCCCTAATCCTGATGATTTCAGGAATTTTCTCCGGATGACAGACCCCGTTTTTCACCATCTGTTGGCTTTCCTGTCCCCTTATATTACCATGCAGGACACCTGCATGCGGCAAGCCATCACTCCTGAACAGAGGCTAGTCACCACCTTGTGGTACTTGGCGACGGGGAGAAGTCTGCCTGACATCAAATTCTCAACAGGCATCTCCCCCCCCAGGCTCTGGGGATCATTATTCCAGAGGCCTTGTGACAGACTCACCCGGGACAGAGGCTATTGGAGGGGACTGAACGCAAGCCTCTTTCCCACCGATTATGGGCTCTGGCATTTGGGGGAATGGTGCTCTCTGTGAGCTGTATGCCTGGGGACCCTGGGGTTGGTGTTACTTTGGATTCAGCTCCATGTCCCCCCAAAATACACAGACTCTGGGAACCCTTTATATGCCATATTAGAATGGTGACTGATTCATACCGTTGGGACTCCTACTGTTAAATGCTAATGTCATCAATTCCAGCTACCTGTCTGTTGTCTGCTATAATGTGTTTATTGTAAATAAGTCTAGTGTGGCTCTAAGAGTCTTTTCACCCATTGTTGTTTGTGTTAATTAACTCTGTTACTGTGTGAAGCTCAGTGACCACAAGTCTGGGCAAAAGGTCATGTCTCAGTCACCTAGGCTGTATAAAGGATTAGATAATTAGCTCATGTTAATTAGGTTACAGTTGTATTGTTAGAGGAGGCTCCAACGGCATATAAAGTCTTGTAATTTTGCTTCTAAATAAAACAGTCCATGTTAGCATCTAAGCAAGTCTCGCCTTGTTTTATGCTTGGGAGCGGTTGGAATATCTGATATCTGTATCCAGACTACAAGGAAGTGGTATACTGACGGAAGCACTCAAGCGGAGTGTGGGACGTTCCGTGACAGACCTGTTCTGCCATCATTCAGGTCCTGCAGAAGGACTATATTAGGGTAACTTTTCTCCTTTAACATCACATTCTATGTATTTAATGTTTGTTAATGTATTGTATTTATTTTATTATTCCCTAATTACCATGAATGTAATATTCTGTGAATGTCCCCTTTATCCTCATACATGCTTGAATTTTATATGGTCCTTTTTTGTCCTTCATGCATATTTGCCTTCACTAACCTCCCCAGCATGCTATCCTGGGCCCATACACACCTAGCCTAGTCACTTAACAATGTATTTGGTCAGCTCCATAGTAGTGTTTTACCCTAAACACCCCCTACAATGTGTACAAATATTATTGTTGTCCTTAAATTCAGGCATAGTGACAGAGGCTTTTTTTTGGGGCCCAAACTTGTTTGGAACCCTCCCTCCCCCCCAACCGCTAAGTCAGCCGATACCAATACTCTGCTGACTTTGCCAAACCCATACACACTATACCTACCTCTTTTGTGGTCATATTTATGGATGAATTCCCCAAAGAATGTAGTGCAAGGGCCTGCCTGAATACTTTCAAATGGTACTGTTTAAAGTTTTGTTCTCCTATTATCTTGATAGGTAATTGCAGAATGTAAAAATGTGCTTCAATTTGGACAGTGTGTATTCATATTTTTGTATTATGACACTTCTTACCTGTCCAGTGGGCTGCCAATAGTGTAAGTAAGGAGGCGCTGGCCAAAGTAAAACACATTATTTATGCAAGTGGAGAGGTTTACCTGTCCAAAACATCTACCCCCCCTAATTTTTTTACAATGGGCCATCAGAGGGGGTGAGGAATCTGATAAGTGGACCTTATTATACTTTTGTCTTTAAATACTCATTTCAAAAATTGGTATACTTATGTTGGCCAAGAATGTTTGTGTCTAATCTGCTTGCAATGGTATGTGCAAAAGTACTAATTGTTTTTCTTGTTTCCTTCCACAGTTTCCTTCCACGCCACAGGAATAGCAGACTGTGGCTTCCCAATTTGCCCAGCAGTGGGACTTTACCAACTGCGGAGGGGCAATTGATGGGAAACACATCCACATTGTGCCACCCCCCAACTTGGGGTCATACTATTATAATTACAAGGGGTTTAATAGTATTGTGATGTTGGCGGTGGTGTCGGTGGCATATGAGTTTCTCTATGTGTACGTGGGGAAGAATGACTGATGTCGAATGGTGGAGTTATTGCCCAGACCGAGTTCTACGGACGGCTCCAGAGTGGTGGCTTGGGCTTGCCACCTGCAGTAGACAACGTGGCTGGTCTTCCGTTTGTCTTTTGATGAGGAACCTCACCCCGGGCCAGAGGGTTTTTAACTACCCACTGGCCAGAGCCAGAAGAGTGGTGGAGAATGCTTTCGGGATAATGGCCAGCCTATTCCACCTGTTCCTGATGCCAATCAACATGGTGGAATATAAACTAAACCATATAATACTTGCATGCTGCATTCTACACAACTTTCTCAGGAGAAATGCTACAAACTATGTGGCCTCAGTTGGGCCTGAGGCCGAATTTGCTGAACCAACAACAACCCTGACGGCGCTTGAAGCTGGCCGCCCTGGCTTGCCCCCCCAAAGTGCCCAAGAGGTCCGTCAAAAATATATGGAATACTTTGTAGGGGGGCCATTGATATTCTAGCAAATGTTTGATAAACATTTTTTAAATAAAATTTTTGGTTAAAATGAAAGAATATTTCATTTGATTTACTGCTTGTGTTTCTTTTAGCTGTCTCCTAGGCTCTCCAATGGGCTTTTCTTTTTGGCCATTTTCTTCAATATTGCAAACATAATTTAGTTGATACATGAGGTGACAATCTCTTCTTCAGCTATTATGTTGTGGGTCTGCTACACACACACAATGTTTTTGTTGTTAATGTATGTAATGCATTAATGATAAAAAAAACACATCCTTTTCAGCACCATGAAGTAATTGTTTTGAGTCCCCAAACTGGCCTGATTGGGGCAAAGTTTATAGCACTGTGGGGGTTATTTACTAAAGGCAAATTCACTTTGCACTACAAGTGTACTGCAAGTGCACTTGAAAGTGCACTGAAACAGCACTGAAAGTGCACTTGTAGTGCAAAGTGGATTTGCCTTTAGTAAATAACCCCCATTGTCACTGTAAACACCAAATTACTCCAAAAACTGTATGGAGTATTGAAAGAAGAAGCCACACTTTGTTGAGTAGAAAACATTTTACTCAAAGCTCATTCACATGTACGTTAGAAAAGGGTTTTTGAACAAACCAACATATTTGTTGTATAACATTTTTAGGTTTGACAGTACAAATAGCCTTATTTAAGTTAAACAGACCAAATTTTAAAGATGCACACAAACTGGGAGTCAAAATGTGGATTTCCCTCCTGATCCCATGCCTAATGTCAACATGTGCTAGCTCCCACCATGGGGGATTAATGGACATGTTTCGGGGGTGCAACCCCTTCCTCTCATCCACTTTAGTTGCGAGGAAGGGGTTGCACCCCCAAAACGCATACCTTGATATTCTGTGATGGCAGATAGCACCTGTTGACACACTGTGTGCGTCTTCAAAATTTGACTTTCTAAAAAATATTTAAAATGTGTGAAAATAATTAAAATAAAAACAAACTAGAAGAATTTTGGGTTGTTTTATATTCTGCCTAAAACATCAATGATGTTTTTGAGTCTTTTTTCCACATCATTGATATCTTCCTTGATCTTCTGTAAATCACGATTGCACACCATGATCTCCCCGATGCGGACGTGTGCACTTGCATTTGTGAAATGAAATTCTTCTTCCACAACATCCACATCACCTAAAATAAAAAAACACACCATGTATTATAGATATGCAGGCATACATCTATTACCTGAAGCTGTGGTCTCATACACTCACCTGTTGTGGTCACTATTTCACCCACTTAATAAACCTCTCCTTCCTCCACATCCTCAGGTTGTGGTGTTGTGAGTTCCCCTTCTTTCAGAGGTTGAGGGTCCCTGGTGACCTCAGAAATCCCGAGTATATTCTCCCCTATGTGAATTGAAAAATAGGTATACTTAGCACACAGATATTTGAGGCCAGAAATAGGAATATGAAACATTGCTTGAAGTGTTTTACAATTGTGAGTTCCAAGCTAAAACCTGATTTTTTTGTCTTTCGAAAGCTGGAATAATGACCTTTTTTGTGCAAGTTTCACAGATGGAGACACCCCTAGTATCCACTAGAGCACCTGTGTGGGACACCCTAAAAAGTTTGTTCTGGTGTCCCACACTAGTGCTCCTGCGTCCAGATGTATAAACAGCTGCTGAGTGTCCTCTCCTCACACTGAATCAAGTTTGCATTTCATTCTAGTTACAAACCCATCTAGACAACAATATAATATACTTATTTTAAGACAAATAGGCATGAACAAATGTAGTTAACCTGCATCTGCCAAAAACATTGCATTAGTGGGTGAACGAACGATGTTTACTATGAACGATTACTGTGCCCACGAATCTGAAACGTGCCATTTGAAACGCCATTTTAAACTGTACAACGGTAAAGAAAAGCACATGGAGCAGCACAAAAGTAATAATAATAATAGGAACACACGACAAAATACTTTTTTGCAGCACTCTCTTGATTCTTCTGTACTGATCCTGCTCCCTCAATTCGAGGTCTGACCATCGTTTCCTCAGTTGATCCTTAAATCGCCATACCCCAAAATTCTTCTGCAGACTTTTCACAAGTTTAGCCATTATCTTGGCCTTTCTCACATTTGGGTTTGGGTAAGGTCCATGCTTCCCGTCATAGTCGGCCCTCTTCAAGATGTCCACCATCTCCACCATCTCACCAAAGGACATATTAGAGGCTTTACATATCCTGGATTGGGACGTTTGTGGATCCAGGCTTTCGACGTCCTCCTCGTTGCTGCTCTCCTCTGCATGCACTTGCACTTTCTTCGCCATGTGCTCTCCCACTGCACCAAAAGAGAGACTAGAAAGAAGGTCAAGGGCGGGTGGAGTTTCACACACGTACATCTGATCACATCTGTTTTCACGTACATCTGATCTGTGAGCAGAGGACAGAGTATCCTAAGCGCCTTTCATGATAACGAAGGTACAATTTGAACTTGGGGCATCAGTGGTCTATACTGCTTATAGATTGAAGCCTATATTGGGACAAGATTAGGAGAGTTTAGCCTGACATTAGGGTTTGTCTTGTGTTGTGTCTTGCAGAGAAAATGGATCAATTCAATGATCACAACTTCCTTCCCCAATTAATTTATATGTACAGAGAGCTGCCCTGTCTGTTGCAGGTGAAGCACCCCTTTCATACTAATAAATGAAAGAGGCAGGCAGCGCTGGATCAATTGCTGGAAATGGTGAAGCCAGTGATTCCCACGGCAAACATCAACTATTTGAAAGCCAAAATTGGTGGCCTGAGGAGCACATATAATAGGGAGCGCAAGAAGGTCCAGGATTCCATGAGATCAGGAGCAGCAGAAGATGACATTTATGTCCCCAGGCTGTGGTACTATGACAGACTGCGGTTTTTGTCAGACCAGACTGAAATCAGACCATCACTCTCAACGCTTCCTTCCACTCTTCCTTCCACCTCAGATGAGGCTTCAGAAGTCCAAACTGGGCCTTCCACCCAGGATGAAGATGTGAAGGAGCCCAGCTTGAGTCAGGTATAGCATTGTTTAACATATTTCTCAAAATTGTGTTTGATTGATGAACAATAAACTAAAACTATGTTTCATTTTCATACACAGAAAAGTCTCAGCCAGGAGGAGGCTGTGGAAAGTGGCAGCCAGGAGGTGGCGGGGAAAGTGGTAGCCAGGAGGTGGTGGGGGAAATTGGCAGCCAGGAGGTGGCTGGGCCCAGTAGCCTGACCGAATCCCAGATTCCTCTCCTCCGCCTTCCAACAAAAAGTACCAGGAAGGGGAGGAACGTGGAGGAGTCTTTGATTCGGGAGGCAAGTGCGGCCCTCAGAACCACCCCCAATCTTCAAGAGGCCTATGCCTGCATGGTAGCCAGCAAAATGCAGGAAATGGAGGTGGGCCAATGCCTCTATTGTGAGAAAGTGATCTATCTGGCCCTAAATAAGGGGTTGAGGGGCTAAATCACAAGCAAAACCCACCTGTGTGAGTTGGACCATCCTCCTCCTCCACCTCCTCCACCTCCTGCCACAACTCCAACACCAGAGCCACAGCCCGGAAGCAAGCATGGAAGGAAGCGTGTAAGGAAGACAAGAGAGGGATGGCCTGGGTTCAGTCTGGTCTGACAAAAGACGCAGGCTGTTGTAAGACCACAGCCTCAGGACATACATGTCATCTGCTGCTACTCCTGATCTCTCGGAGTCCAGGACCGTATTGTTCTCCCTATTAAATGAACTCCTCAGACTACCAAATAATTGATGCGTGTCCTGGGGTACAAAGGCTTCGCCAATTTCACCAGTTTATCCAGCGTTGCCTTCCTCTTTATTTTGTTATGCCCCCTAATAAATGCCTAGTTTATTTTCACAAACACTTGGCTATGTGTTTTAGTTCAAAAAGGACAGTTTGTTTGTGAGTAGGCAGGTACATTTCAAAAAGACAATGTGAAATTAACAAGGGACACCAACACCAACCAATCTCTTTGAGGTTAAAAAATACAAGATAATAATGGTGTTATGGTAACTTGACACACAAAACGAGAAAAAATATTATGGAGATCACTATAAAAAACAAAACAAAACAGGAGATCTTGGTGAAAAAAAAACAAAAAAAGTAGATCACTATAAAAATAAATAAAACATTATTATGGAGATCTGGCAAAAAAAAAAAAAAAGAAGATTATTCATGAGATCACGAAAAATAATAAAGAAATCAGTTTGTCAGAACTCTGTGTGAATATCAGCAGTAAAATAACTTCATTATTCTAGCATTCTAAAGAAGAAGAGAATGCACTGCATTAAAAGATTAAAAACTTTGCAGCGTGACGAATGTGCTATCTCCATTTCGAACGCTAGTTTTACCAGACCAAGCACTTCCGTCTCGTACTTGATTCAGAGCATGCGTGGAATTTTGTGCGTCGGAATTGTGTACACACGCTCAGAATTTACGACAACGGATTTTGTTGTTGAAAAGTTTGAGAACCAACTCTCAAATTTTGATGGTCGGAAATTCAGACAAAAAATATCCGATGGAGCCTACACAAGGTCGGAATTTCCGACAACAAGCTCACATCGAACATTTGTTGTCGGAAATTCTGATTGTCTGTACGGGCATGAATCTTAGCTTAGCTCTAAGCAGATGTATTTTCGAATTACCCAGTTTCCTATTAAGTCTTTGCAGGAACAGATGCAGAGTACTAATTTTCTAATAAAAACCATAGCTTGTAAAAATAAAAATTTAGGTGAGGTATAAAACATTTCTTTGCTGACTTTGTAATAAGATTTGCACATATACTAAATGGAAGTTGAAAAAACAATAAGTTATGCCAGCCATCTCCACCATGAGCACTCAATGAACGTACTATAATTTGTATACTTAAACATTATGAGTAGCTGATGGGTGAATAGTTAATGAATTCTGGAGCTTTAATGCCTTTATTAGGAGACAAACAGTGCTGTAAATAAAATTACTTGCAGATCCCATGGGGACAAAGGTGAAAAGAAGGAGAGTATGACTTCACCATTTCTAATTGAAAGATCACACTGTGTTTGACCCCTTCTTATAATAAATAACAGTAAATTACTTTGGTAAATCATTTTTTATCATGACTAGTAAATTGAATCTCTTACCAGCACTGGACACCTGGCTATGTGTATAAATACCGGTAGTTAATGCTCAATTGTAATAGGGCAAGAACAAGGCTATATTTAATTTCTACACTTGAAAAGTTGATTATTCCTCTTAAGGTATTTAAAATCTACATTTTTATTCCATTTTATGTTGTTCTAGAAATATAATATTCGTTTAATTATGACAGCGTCATTTACTATCCATGACAAAATTTATTGTAGTTCTTAAAGTAGAATCGGAAGTTTCTACTTTAGAAAAAAAAGTGACTTTAGAAATTGAGATGACTATTTATAAGCACAGTATCCTAATGCGTTATAATTTTTTTTTACAATGTTATATATAAATATCACATACTATTAGCACCTGTGCCATCTAATAGGCATGGAATTATACCTGTTTTCTTATTACCCAGCACAATTTAAAGACTTTTTGTGGTGTTTGCTCTAAAAAGCAAAAAACTAGTACAAGTGTAGCCCCCACCAGGGCAGCAGCCCCTTCAAGCCTGCTATTGCTTCACTGCCATTCATCTCCCCAGCCATGCTTGATGAACAGCTTAGAGAAGAAGGGTAGGCAGTAGGACATCGATTAGCTACCGTTACAGCCTTGACTATGCCAGAAGGGAGGAAAAGGGAATCAGATTGGCTCCCGCAGCTGGGACTAGTAGCCCTGCTCATCTCATGACAGAGGAAAGTATTGCTAGGATCCTCAGGCAGAGTGGGGTGCCCAGGAGTTGCTCCAGGAGGAACCACTAGACTGCTGAGCTGCATGCAGGAAACAGGCTCCTGTTTTGCTAAGAGTTGCTGGCTTCAGTGACTGTGCTACTGTTCCAGAGACTGCATTACTGTTCCAGTAGTCTGCTGTTCCAGAACTGTTATCCCAGTTTTCCTGCAGTCCCAGCTGCAATCCTAAAATATAGCATCTCCATCTGTGCTGCCAAACAGACCTATTTTATCATTCTCATTAATAATTTCTTTTTTCCTTATCAACACTTTTCTCCCATTAATTCTCTACTTTGTCCCCCACTGCCAGCATTCACTAACTCATTCATTGCTCAGGACATTGCAAGTCATTTTAAAATTTTCCATTAAGTTTAATAGCACAACTATTCTTCCTTTCTATCATACCAGGGTGCTAGGTGTAATCCTGGTCTCAAACCTTTCCTTTCAGCCTTATATCTAATCACTGTGCAAAGGCTGCAACCTTTACCTTCATATATTTCCAAAATACGCCCCTTCTTAAACAACAAAACCACCAAGCTGCTTATCCACTCTGTTGTTATTTTTTGGCTCCACTACTACAGCTTTCTCCTCATTGGCATTCCTCTACACAGGCTATCCTTCTTTCAGTATACCCTAAATGCTGTTTCCAGATTCATCCACCTTAGCAATTTCTCAGTGTTCATAACCCCTCTCTGCCAATTTCACTACTGGTTTTCTGTTTCAATATATTTTATTTTCAAAAAAAAAAAGGAAAATTAGAAGGGGGAACAAAAAAGGGGGGAAGGGAGAACAGTGCATGACATGACTACATCTCGAGTCAACGTAATACAGACGACCAACACGGTCGCTTGACAAACAACTTAATGAAGTTTAGGAGTCATAACATCATAATACAGAGTAGACGTAGTTAGACATGAACTTTGCATTTGGTAATCATGAGAAGACATATGATCAGATATGGTAGATAATATATTCGATAGTGGGAGGAAGTGGTCTGCCACCCCAATTGGGGACACACTGTGGCGGGGCCTCACCGCCTCCTACCTCCCTCCAACTAGAGAAGGAAGGAGATCGGTTCTCTGAGAGGGATGGAGGAGATATTATCCGAGGCTACTAAATTTATGCTCACCGCAGTGGGTGTGTGAGTTGATCCGATGTCTTCTGAACAATAACGAGCTCTTATAGCAACTGTTCTACAATAATAACTAAATAGTTGATAATGAAAATAAGTAAATTAGAAGACAGGGAGTATGAACTCCAATATAGCTGTTACAGTCAGGGCCAGGACCGGGAGCCAACACAAGATGGCCCCCGGCCAGGGCCCAGGTCATGGCCGTTTGAAAACCGTCCAATGCCCGAGACCATCAGTAAGGAGGGAGGGAGGAAAGAGAAAAGTACAAAAGGCGTATGGAGAGAAGAAAAAGAGAAAGAATAGAAAGAAAAGGGGGGAGAGAAGGCAGAGGAGATGAAGGTTGAAAAGGTTGTCTAGGAGTCGACTGGGGGGGTATAGATGTATCCAAATGTGGCTGCTCTGTGAGAGAGTCAAAGCGTGACTCCAATGTAGTTTGCCCAGGGTTCCCAAATTAGTTT
Organism: Lithobates septentrionalis; assembly: GCA_037952835.1. Classification (NCBI taxonomy): domain Eukaryota; kingdom Metazoa; phylum Chordata; class Amphibia; order Anura; family Ranidae; genus Lithobates; species Lithobates septentrionalis. The sequence goes on along the minus strand of JBBDGP010000969.1, from coordinate 4,609,926 downwards.
GAACTTGGTTGAGCTTTCCAGGATTACACTAGCCATTTTTTCTTGGTTCATAATCCAAGAGATCTTTCTCTTGGCTAGGATTGTTGAGACTGAGGGTTTTTTCCAGGCTTTGGCCAGAGTGATTTTAGCTCCTAGAATGATGAAGAAGATGAGGCGTTGCATAACCCTGGGGACTTCTCTTACTGGGAAGTTGAGGAGTGCTACCAGCGGGGACACCTGCACAGGCCTTTCGGCTATCCTACTAATCCAACTGAAAATCCTGTGCCAGAATTGTCTAATCCTAGGACAGGTCCACCATGTGTGAAGCATGTCTCCCCTCAGGCCACATCCCCGAAAACAGAGGGGTGAAGCCGAAGGGTAGAAGCGAGCTAATTTGGAAGGCACCAGGTACCATCTAGTTAGAACCTTTAAGCTAGCCTCTACTAGACCAGTGTTTAAAATGCCTTTGTAAGACTGGGAGAAATTCCTGTGCCAAGTTTCCAGCTGCCAGCTTTGAGAAAGATCCCCTTCCCAGGCTAGCATGTAAGGTGCCTTGAGTTGTGCAGAGGATAGTGCCTTGTAAATCACCGAGATGCCCCCCCTCTGCTCGCAGGCCTGGCCACACCATATTTCATAAGGAGTCATTTGGGGTCCATTTGGTAGGGACCTACATTTATTGTGTAAATAGCTTGAAATTTGGGTGAATCGAAAGGATTCTGATTGTGGCATGTCGAGTCTGCTGACACAGAAAGCTTTAGAGAGTGGGCCTAAAGGTCTAAGGAAGTGTCCTATTCTATACATCCCTTTGTCGAGCCACCATTTAAAAGCGGAGATATTGAGACCCGGGGGGAAATCGGGATTGTGGAACAGGTGCTGTAATGGTGTCGTTGGGGATATCAAGCGGTTGTTGCTTTTCATTCTGTCCCATAATGTAAAGGAATGTGACAATGTTGGGGAGAGGATGGGGGGTCTAAGTTTCTTTGGGATCCAGAGGAGGAAGTCTAGGGTGTGGTGGGGGACTGCTTGCCTCTCTATGTGGATCCAATCAGGATGTTCCCATCGAGAGTAGACTGTAGAAATCTGGGCCAATTGAGCCGCTTGCAGGTACCAGAGTAGGTTTGGTAGGCCCAAGCCGCCCTCTGACCTAGGTCTAAACAGGGTCGTTTTAGAGAATCTGTGTCCCCCTTTACCCCAAATGTATTTAACAATGTTGGCCTGGAAGCGTTTAAGGCGGATAGTGTCTACTGGTATCGGAAGAGCTCTAAAATAGTATAGGATGCGGGGGAGCAGTGTCATCTTGATCGTGTTGATCCTGCCTAGCCAGGTCAGGGACAGCCTGGACCAACGAGATAGGTCCTCCTCAAGTTTTTTATAAAGAGGGGGATAATTGGCTTGGTAAAGGAGTTCAATCTTAGGAGTCAGCTGAATCCCTAAATATGAAATGGAAGAATCGCTCCATGAGAACCGAAAGCTGTCCCTGAGCCTGGACAGGAGAGGGTCTGGGATATTGATATTGAGTGCCTGGGATTTGTCATAATTAACTCTAAGGCCTGAGATCTTCCCAAAATCATCCAAGAGACGGCATATAATGGGGAGCGATGTCAGCGGAGAAGATACAAATAGTAAGATGTCATCAGCAAATAATGCACATTTATGACACTTGGGGCCGCTTTGAATGCCTTGAATGTTTGGGTTGTTTCTGATGGCAATCGCCAGGGATTCGATTGCTATGGCGAAGATCAACGGGGAGAGTGGGCACCCCTGTCTTGTGCCTCTGGCTATGGGGAAGGAGTCTGAGTAGAACCCTTGCAGACGCACCTGAGCTGATGGGGTTGAGTATAATGCGTGAATGACATTGAGGAATGAATCCCCAAATCCCCATTTTTGTAGTAGATGGAAAATATAGGGCCATTGGACGGCGTCAAACGCTTTCTGTAAGTCCAGAGACAGAAGACACCCCTGCCTGGATGAGCCCCCATCCCAGTTGGAATTTATAAGGGAAACTATGTCTATCACTCTTCGTATTTGGTCGGGCCCCTGTCTCCCCGGTATGAAGCCCACTTGGTCTTTATTAATGTAAATGCTAATGAAGGAAGCCAGGCGGTCCGCAAGGATCTTAGTCAAGATCTTTAAATCATTGTTGATGAGGGATATTGGTCTGTAGTTACTGACAGAGCTGGGGTCTTTATCTGGTTTGGGGAGGACCGTGATGTAGGCCGTGTTAAGTGATGTATCGAGGGGATCCCCCTTCCTAAGAGCATTGAAGAATCTAGCCATGTATGGGGCGAGTAAGGTAGAAAATGATTTGTAATATGGTATAGAGAAGCCATCTGGGCCAGGGGCTGAGTGTGATTTCAGGTTTTTGATGACCGTGCAAATTTCTTCAGCAGAGATAGGAGAATCCAGAATCTGGCGGTGCCTAGCTTCTAGTTTGGGAATCTGAATGCTGTTTAGGAAGAGGTCCATGGCCTCAGTAGAAGGGCTGCTTCCACTACTGTATAGGGATTTATAGAAGGTTAGGAATTCTCCCATTATCCGTTGTGGGTTTTGGGACAGGGTACCACCCTGAATCCTGATCTTTGGTAGGGCCGGAGATCGAATTTTCGGGGATAATTTGCCTGCCAGCATAGGACCGATGCGGTCGCCATTGCTATAGTATCTGTTTCTGTTCCACCTAAGCCATTTTTCAGCCTTAGTGGTTAAGGCGAGGTTTAGGGCTGTGCGTGCTGCATCCAGCTGGGTGATAGGAACTGCAGTTCGGTCCGCTTTGTGTTGTTTAATTAAGGCTGTATATTCCCTATCCAGCTTTTCTATGTCTGTTTTGTTTTCTTTATTAATTTGAGAGGCTAATTGGATCAGGTGTCCTCTTATCACTGCTTTATGAGCTGCCCAGAGGCAAGAGGGGCTAGTATCTGCTGTATCATTAATGAGGAAGTAGTTGCGTATGTTGGTTTCAATATCTTTCGATCTGATCGGATCGCTCAGGATGGACTCGTTAAGCCTCCATCTTCGAGTAGGTTTATGGCCCCTCGGGCGCCGAAGTACAAGAATCACCATCGAGTGGTCCGACCAGACTGCGTCTTTAATATATGCCTTGTGTGTTAGTGGAATGGATGCTGGGGCTATAAGGATGTGATCGATTCTTGCGAACGAGCTATGGGGGTTGGAGAAATGGGTGTAGTCTCGCAATGTAGGGTTTACTTTCCTCCAAATGTCTATCAGTCCCTGCTGGAAGATAAGTTTAGCTATGCGTAGGCTCTGTTTTGTCGGTCTAATGAGGCGCCTGCCCAGGGGACATGATTTGTCCATGCCCTGGTCAAAGGCCGAGTTGGAATCGCCTCCATAAATCACCGTGCCTTCCAATAGTGGCGTTAGTGTTGAGAACATGTTTTGGAAGAAAGCAAACTGGCCCCTACTGGGAGCATAATACGAAATTAGAGAGTATAATTGATTGTCTAATTCCCCCACTAAGAGAAGATAGCGCCCGTCTGGGTCCCTAAATTCAGATTTGGGGGTAAATTTGCATCGTTTGGAAATAAAAATTCCCACCCCCTTTGTTTTGTTCTCAGCATTGGCAAGTCTAAAGAAGGGGAATTTGGAGTGGATGAATGTAGGGTTAAAACTTCTAGGAAAGTGGGTTTCCTGCAGAAGGATCACATCTGCTTTTTGGGAATGCAGGTATTGAAAGACTTTGCGTCTTTTGGACTGGGAGTTCAGGCCTTGGGCATTATGGGACACTATTTTAAGGGTCACGTTTACAGGTGTGTCATTAGCCATTGAGCAGAGGTAAGAGCAGAGCTGGGCAATCAACAACACTCACCATCCTGTGTCCACGGGTTCCAAGGCTCCTCGAACGGTGAGCAGAGAGCGGTGAGAGCAGCAGTAAACGTCTAAAGTAGTCCCCCCAGAGGACTCCTGTGGTGAAAAACACATTAGAATATAAGCAGAGAAGGAAAGCAGGAAGGTAAAGAGGAAAGACGGGGAGCAAGGGAGTTCCCCGGAGAGTGGAGGGGACAGGGTCCTCCATCAGGAAGAGTGAGTCACAGAAGAATCTCTCCAGTAGGAAGAGATTGGTTCTGTCCAGTGGCCGTTGGAGTACCAAAAACCACTAGGCAGAAAGGGGGGCATGAACACCGCCCCAGCAGAGGGACCTTCTAGTAAATTATTTAAAATTAAGATCTTAGAAATAGGCACTTGGTCCAACACATACATCTCACCCTCCGGCAAAGATAAGCATTCACTTTAAGTAGAGCCTGGCGGAGAAGATGTACAGGTCAACATAACATTAAACGAACTAGTAAACTGGTATTAGAACTGTGCAAAGGGACCTGGAATAGCAGGTGAGATTGGGGAGAGGTATTACTAGGGGACCTCCCGAGTTAGCATGGGTTATTGAGAATAAATCCCGGGGTCAGACTAGCAGGACGGGTACCCACCCTCCTCTCTACCCACCCGGACTGACCAAAAGCTGTGGAGGTGTAGATCACAGACCGTGTATGATGATAAGTATGGGTTAACAGCGTCCCCAAGGATCGTGCCCCCCGAGATCGCCTCAAAAAAGGCGTAAAGGTGTCCAGACTCGACACTCATCTCGGGGGTCACAAACGGGGAGACTCCACCCCTTCAGCGAACAACTGAAGGGGGGCGGGCAAAAAAAGGGGGTTACTAAATATAGGTTGATGTCAAAAAGAAAAAATTGAGTTCCGAAGAAAAAGTGAGGACAGGAGTTCACGGAGGATTAGTTTCCTTGGATTTCTTGGTTCTTGCTTTTTCCCAAACCGGATTCAGGGGACTCGTGGGCAAGTGTCTCTTTGCCGCGTTGGGTTGATTTCCTGGGTGGCGTGCAGTCGGGTCCTGGTTGATGAAGCCTAGTTGAAGAAGAAGCTTTTCTCCTTCCTGCAGGGATCCGAAGGTATATGCCTTGCCTTTGTGGAGTAATTTGAGTTGAAACGGGAATAGCCACCAGTATTTGATTTCTCTGTCCATCAGGATTTGGAGAAGTGGCTTTAGGGTTCTCCGTTTTTGTATAGTCGAGGGGGATAAGTCAGCAAATATTTGCAGGCGGTGTCCCTGGAACAAGATTTCAGACATGGATCTCGATTTCCTCATGACCTCTTCTTTGATCGAGAAGAAATGTGGTTTCACCACGACGTCACGGGGGAGGCCGTCAGCTCTAGGAGGTCGGAGTGCTCTGTGGGCCCGATCCAGCTCAAGCCTGTGCTGTGGGGTGTCTGGGAGCAAATCCTTAATGAACGATTTTATAGTCTCAGGGATGTCCTTGTAGGATTCAGGGAGCCCCCTGACCCTAAAATTGTATCTTCGGTTACGGTTTTCAAGGTCATCAATTTTAGCATTAGCAGTCTCTAGTTGTTCCTGCAAGGTCTGTATACATGCAGTATTTTGGTTTGTTCTGGAAATCGTGGAGTCAAGATTAGATTCAATGATTTCCATGCGGGTGCCAATGTTCTGGAGATCTGCTTTAATGTCACTGGTTATTTTGTGTGCAGTATTATGAAGGCCTCTGTCCAGTAGTTCTGCAAACTTGGTGTATAGGTCTGCTACTGATGCTGGCTGGGGTAGGCCTGAATCCCCATGCTGTAGTAGTTGGTGAGACTGGGGAGGGCCTGCATCCATTGGGGAATACCCCAGGCTTGTCAGGTTATGCTCCAGGAGAGAAGCGGTGGACGCTGGGGATGCTGGGTTTGATGGGATGTTGCTTGTAGGGTGATCTGGCTGAAGCAGGGAGGGGGAGGCCGTGTATGGGGGATTCGGCTGTGCAGCCTGAGGAGAGCCGAGGGGCCCGGTCGCCATCTTGGCAATCTCGGCCTGCGGTAATGCGGCTTCAAAAGCCGGTTTTAGGTTTCTCCTTACCGCTCCCGAGTACATCGGGAATGTCCTCAGGGGTTCCGGTGGCCCGGTGAGGCAGTTCCAGGTCCCGATCGCCGGTCCAAGTGCCGAATTTTCGATCCGGTCTGCTGAGGCGGGACGGAGCTCCCGGACTACGCGTCCATCTTAGGTGCCGCCGCGCATGCGCCTCTACTCACTACTGGTTTTCAATCACCCAATGAATAAAATTCAAAATATGAACAACAACTTACAAAGCCATTTACAACGTGGCTCCTTCCAAGACTTCCTGCTCTTTAGCTACCTTGTCACCCACTCCCAGGCTTGCATCCAGAACTTCTTCAGAGTCTTTTAGGGAACTTCCTACCCCAACCTGTATAGCTCTCTCGTACTCTGTATGCTTTTAGTCGATCTCTGAAAATTCATATCTTCAGGAAAGCCTAACTAGCATCTAGCTAGCAATTTAATCTTACTTTCTTAAACAACTAATTTCAACACAGTTACTACCTTTTGTATGACTTCCCCTTCCCCGTAGATCATGAGGTCTCATGGGCAGGGCCCCCTAACCCTCTTGTCTTGATTTGTATTTTTATTGTAATGTCTTGTACTATATTTTGTAAAGGGCTGCTCAATTCCTGAATAATAATAATAATATTTTATTTTTATTTTATTTATTTAAGGTACTTACATAGCGCCGTCAATTTACACAGCGCTTTACATATACATTGTACATTCATTCATAATAATATACTTTAAAAGCAAGGGAACCTTTTACTATGTATTAGATTATGTTTAGAATATGTTTTTTGGCTCAATATTTAAAGCACACAACTATGTTTATAAAAGATAATTTGTGAACAAATTCATAGCCCTTAAATATGTTAGGATTCTTACCCTCTTTTATTCTCCAGAATGATTAATTACCTATAGCAATCTAAAAGCCTAAGGATGGAAACCAGTGCAGGAAGTAGGGGGAGCTGTTTAAAACCAAACTAGGAAAAGATTACAGCACAGGCATGTCCGTGAAAAAGACATACCTGTTACCCAGACACTAATCAATGAATGGCTTTTCAGTCTAGGCCATCTCCTCCACCTATGTCAGTCTGTACCCTATGGAATACAATACTTATTATCAGTATAAGGCTGTTGTCGGCACTTGCTCTTTAACCAAGGGGTGTGCTGACTGGAAAATAAATTGAAACTGAAGACTGCCATACCAAAAAAATGAATATTAACAAGTAAGATCAAGCCTAGACATAATTAACTGGGCATGCTGAAGAGTGAAGACAAGGTTATGTACAAACAGGTTCAAGGCCAGAAGAAACACACAGATAAGGCACAGACAAAGACAATGCAGTGTCAGAAGGCTCACTCCAAGACTAGGAACAAGATCAAAGAGCTCATGCCCTGATTCAAGGAACACACCAATAAGGACTGGAAAGCAAAAAAAAAACACTGCACACAGCACTGAAGTTCAGAGGAAAGATTTATTCTTTTAAACTGCCAGGCACTGCTCAGATGAGAAAAAGTAGAAACTAGAGTAGGATGGCTACACAGAATGAAACATAGTCACAGGGTTACACTTAGAACCTTGGCATGCGGGGACGGGCTGATAGTAGTTCTATTGATTTTGACAGAGAGATCAGGGGCAGAGGCACGTGGGGGACAAAAAATCATGTGCTCCGTTTTGGATAAATTGAGTTTGAGGAAGTGGTGTGACATCCAGGCTGATATGTCTGTTAGTAAGTTAGTGATACACAAGGAGACTAAAGGAGTTAGCTTAGGGGTAGAGAGATAGATTTGGGTGTCGTCAGCATAGAGATGGTATTGGAAGCCTTGGGAGGCTGTTACCTGACCCAGGGAGTAGGTGTAGATGGAGAATAGGAGAGGTCCAAGAACAGAACCTTGGGGGAGCCTGACAGAGAAAGGGAGAGAAGAGGAGGCAGGAGAGTTGTAAGTGATACTAAAGGTGCAGTTGGATAAATAGGATGAGAACCAGCGAAGAGTACAGTCATGGAGACCAAAGGTGTGGGGTTTTTTGAGGAGTGAGTTGTGAGTTTTAGTAGAGCAGTTTCCATGGAGTGTTGAGGGTGGAATCCAGACTGAAAAGGATCAAGAAAGTTATTCTTAGCGAGGCAGTCACTCAGTCGGTTGTAGACCAAACATTCAAGGAGTTTGGATAAAAAGGGGAGCAAGGAGATGGGGCATAGGTTTTTAAGATTGGTGGGGTCTAGTGAGGGGTTTTTAGGCATGGGGGTGACTAATGCATGTTTTAGATTAGCCCTTTCACACTGAGTGCCTGTGCTGTTAGCGCTAAAGCGATGCTAGTTTTTGCTCTGTTTAAGTGTTGCTAGCAAATAAATGGTAAAGACTCCCGTTTTGCAGTGCTTTCAAAGCACTTTCAAGGTACTTTGGAAGCCCGGTCCGTTCATTGCAATGGGAAGGGCATTTTGAAAGCACTAAATACAGCGTTCCCAACCCACCCCAAAGATGCTGCTTGCAGAACTTTTCGTAACATCCTGCAAGCGCACCGCCCCAGTGTGAAAACACACACTGCAATGAATGGGAGGTGCTTTTCAGGTGCTTTTCAGATGCTATTTCTAGCACTTAAGCGTCTGAAAACCGCCTCAGTGTGAAAGGGGTCTTAGGGAAAACAGATATAGACATGATCCTGATATCAACCAGATACTTGTCGGATTCAACAGTTGACCCAGTATCAAATGTTAGTAACACTTTAGCCAGCTCTCTACTGTATTAGCTATTGCAAAAAAGGAAAGGTAAAATATGAAATACCCATTACCCACCAAAACAAAGCGTAAATAATTAGTATAAATATTGAGACTTCTTTGTTCTAAACAAATAAAACCTGTCTTGAAAATATGTTGAAACAATATGTTAACTTTTTGTGCTACATACAGAATCTCTAACATATTGTATGTATGAACATGTAATCAATGTTCATAAATGATATAATTAATTAATTAACAAGAGTTAATTAATTAACAAGATTAATAACAAGAGTTGATGCATTTGCCTGAAAACTAGAAAGTAAATCCTTCAAAACCATATGATTTCTAAATTTCTCAACATTAATCTTCCCCTATTGCTGCAATTCCAAGACAGGAACTAGTCAAGTGTCCAAGTATTTAGTTGTTATGGTACAGTATGTTTATAGACAATCCACACAATAAAGTTAATTTTTTGACCTCTATTTCTCCTGTTGTGTTAAAATATCTTTGGAAAATGTATAATTCACTGGATGATGCTTTCCAAAGTTTTGCATGTTACATTTGTAACCAGATTGATTTTTGGCATTTCAGATCCTGCACTGGCCAATGCTTTTTGAGGTTACTGACTTATTGCCTGCAAAATCATTTTTTTAAACCTAAATGCTTTGTTTATTTATGTTTGACATTCAGTTTTATTATCTGAGAGGTTGGATTAAATGCTTTTTCTGGCAGGCTTTATGTTACAGCAGGTGTACAACTTCAATGTTTTTCATTGTGTACAGAATCTTCAAATAAGATAAAAACATCCCGTGTGTGTTTATTTTGAATACTTTTTGCTTCTCTTTTAGAGGGTTTCATTTCAACTATACTCTTGTCTCCGTATTTGAATACATTTCCCGGTTCATTTCGAATTCAGTAAAGTTGTCAGGCCTTAAAAGCTATGAAAATGCATTTTTTAAAGACTGGTCCCTTGAGTATTCGAGAGTTCACATATCAATTTTCTTTTGTGTTCCATTATCTACCCAATGTGAACCTAACAATAGATAAAGCAGAAAAAAAATACTTACACATTAAAGTTGTTTGCAGCTTGTCATTCAGTTAAAACAGCAATTTGTGAAATGGAATGAAAGCCTTACAATGGACAATGAAATGTTAACTCAAGAATAAGGGTACAGCATAACCAAATGCTGATAATGGACACCATCATAATATGTTGTAAATCTTACACAAGGTTAACTTTTGTTTCTGCCCTATTTATGCTTTATATTTAAAAGTAGGTAAGTTATTTAGCCTCTAGGATCAATTCAGGCCAGCAACAGTACCAACGCACTTCTGGTTTCTCAGTAGTAGGTGTTACATGGCGGGATGTCCAAACAGTTACAAACATCCCTAGACATAATTATCTATTTTAAAATAACAGTTATAAAAGCTGAAATGAAAACAGCTATAGATTTTTAAATGAATATGGCCAGGATATAGACATTTGAATATAACACACATTTAATTTTTTTTTTAAACAAGCCTTTACTGACCTCTGTATCAAAAGTCACTGTGGAACAATTAATTCTAAAAGTTTAAAGCAGTAGCACTGATAGTGTTCAAGTTGTTATCTCTCATCAGTTTAACTCACCCAGAACAGAAATAAAAAGCACATATTAATGCACCTCTATGATTATTAATATTTTATTACATGTATTTTCAAAAATGTAAGCAGAGTAAGTATCTTAATTTGACTTGGTATCAACCTCTTGCAGCCCATGTATAGTGCAGCTAAAATGTGAGGGGAAAAAATCAGCTCAAGGATTTATTCAGTTCCTGTGCTGACAAGGAGCATGCTGATAGAAGGATAAAGCAAAACAGCATAGAGATGAGCTCATCACTGTCCTACTTCTCTTTTTACTGTCTATTAGAGATAGGCCAAATGACCCCTTGTTCAGTTCACGACAGAATTTTAGAACGTCGCAAAAGTTTGGAAACGAATAATGAACCCCATTGAAGTCTATGGGACCCGAACGTGAAAAATCAAAAGTGCCCATTTTGAAGGCTTATATGCAAGTAATTGGGCATTCAAAGGTTATGGGGGTCTGGGTCCTGCCCTGGGGGACATGTATCAATGAAAAAAAGTTTGTAAAAAACATCATTTCAAATGAGCAGTGATTTACTGATTGTTGAAGTGAAACCATCAAAATGAGAAATAACAATAAAAAAAAAAAAAATTCCCTTACATATAGTGCATGGGGGTCCTCTTAGTCTGACTGTATAGTGGCACATCTGTACCATGTATAGAACATGCTGCAGCAATAATGACATCTATTTTAAAAACAACAACAGCTCAGGGAGCCAGACTGTATGATGAGGCCACAATTTAGTGCTTTTGAAACAAGATTAGAGATTTTTTGAAAAATTCTGGTGTCTCTTTCGCAGACTTTGGATAGAATTAACAGGTGTGGAAAAAACCCTATACAGGTACTCTTGATAAAAGCAAGAATTGGCCTTGCTGTCAAAAATGTTTATGATATGCACCTGTCAAACAGGTGCAGAAAAATTGTTCCTTGGGTGTTACTTATGCCCATGAAACCTACACTAAAATTCTTACAGATGAAATCAACACCCACAAAGCTAAGCAGCCTAGACAGTTTTTTCAGGAGATTCCAGATCCAGAAAATACTTAACCACTTGACCACTGGGCACTTAAACCACCTTAATAACCAGACCAATTTTCAGCTTTTGGTGCTCTCACATTTTGAATGACAATTACTCAGTCATGCAACACTGTATCTATAAAAAAATGTTGTCCTTTTTTTCACACAAATAGAGCTTTCTTTTGGTGGTATTTAATCACCGCGGGTTCTTTATTTTTTGCGCTATAAAAGAAAAAAGACAAAAAAATCGGTAAAAAAAATGCATTTTTCTTAATTTCTGTTATAAAATGTAGCAAATTAGTAATTTTTCTTCATATATTTTGGCCAAAATTTATACCGCTACATATCTTTGGTAAAAATAACCCAAAATTGGTGGATATTATTTGGTCTTTTGAAAGTTATAGAGTCCAAAAGCTATGGTGCCAATATCTGAAAATTGGTCACATCTAAAGTACTGACGGCCTATCTCATTTCTTGAGACCCTAACATGCCAGAAAAGTGCATATACCCCCTTTTTGGAAAGAAGAAATTTCAAGGTATTTAGAAAGATGCATGGTGAGTTTTTTGAAGTTGTCATTTTTCCCACAATTCTTTGCAAAATCAAGTTTTTCTTTTACTTTTTTTTTCACAAAATTGTCATATTAGCAGGTTATTTCTCACACACTGCATATGCATACCACAAATTACACCCCAAAACACATTCTGCTATTACTCCCGAGTATAGCGATACCACATGTGTGAGACTTTTACACAGCGTGGCCACATACAGAGGCCCAACATGCACGGAGCACCTTTAGGCGTTCTGGAGTGCCCAGGCCAATTCTGACATTTCTCTCCTACATGTAAAAATCATCATTTATTAGCTAGAAAATTACATAGAACCCCAAAACATTATATATGTTTTTTTAGCAAAGACCCTAGAGAATACAATGGTGGTCATTGCAACTTTTTATCTCGCACGGTATTTGCGCAACAATTTTTTTAACATGTTTTTTTTTGGAGAAAAAACAGTTTTGTGCTTTAAACCACTTGACGACCGCCTCACGCCGATGTACGTCGGCAAGGTGGCACGGACAGGCAAAATCACGTACATGGTACGTGATTTGCCTTCCGCGGGTGGGGGGTCCGATCGGACCCCCCCCCCGGTGCCCGAGGCGGTCGTCTTTTGTCCAGCGGCGATCAGAGGTGAAGGGGAGACCATCCGTTCGTGGCCCCCCTCGCGATCGCCGCCGGCCAATCGAATCATTCCTTTGCTGCTGTATGCTAAACAGCAGCAAAGGAAATGATGTCATCTCTCCTCGGCTCGGTAATTTCCGTTCCGGCCCGAGGAGAGAAGACAGGTATGTGAGTGCACAACACACTACACACTCAGTAGAACATGCCAGGCACACTAAACACCCCGATCCCCCCCCCCCCGATCGCCCCCCGATCACCCCCCCCCCTGTCACAAACTGACACCAGCAGTTTTTTTTTTTTTTTTTCTGATTACTGCATAGTGTCAGTTTGTGACAGTTACAGTGTTGGGACAGTTACTGTTACCCCCCTTTAGGTCTAGGGTACCCCCCTAACCCCCCCTAATAAAGTTTTAACCCCTTGATCACCCCCTGTCACCAGTGTCACTAAGCGATCATTTTTCTGATCGCTGTATTAGTGTCGCTGGTGACGCTAGTTAGGGAGGTAAATATTTAGGTTCGCCGTCAGCGTTTTATAGCGTCAGGGACCCCCATATACTACCTAATAAATGTTTTAACCCCTTGATTGCCCCCTAGTTAACTCTTTCACCACTGATCACCATATAACTGTTACGGGTGACGCTGGTTAGTTTGTTTATTTTTTATAGTGTCAGGGCATCCGCCGTTTATTACCGAATAAAGGTTTAGCCCCCTGATCGCCCGGCGGTGATATGCGTCGCCCCAGGCAGCGTCAGATTAGCGCCAGTACCACTAACACCCACGCACGCAGCATACACCTCCCTTAGTGGTATAGTATCTGAACGCATCAATATCTGATCCGATCAGATCTATACTAGCGTCCCCAGCAGTTTAGGGTTCCCAAAAATGCAGTGTTAGCGGAATCAGCCCAGATACCTGCTAGCACCTGCGTTTTGCCCCTCCGCCCAGCCCACCCAAGTGCAGTATCGATCGATCACTGTCACTTACAAAAGACTAAACGCATAACTGCAGCGTTCGCAGAGTCAGGCCTGATCCCTGCGATCGCTAACAGTTTTTTTGGTAGTATTTTGGTGAACTGGCAAGCACCAGCCCCAGGCAGCGTCAGGTTAGTGCCAGTACCGCTAACACCCACGCACGCAGAATACGCCTCCCTTAGTGGTATAGTATCTGAACGCATCAATATCTGATCCGATCAGATCTATACTAGCGTCCCCAGCAGTTTAGGGTTCCCAAAAACGCAGTGTTAGCGGAATCAGCCCAGATACCTGCTAGCACCTGCGTTTTGCCCCTCCGCCCGGCCCAGCCCAGCCCACCCAAGTGCAGTATCGATCGATCACTGTCACTTACAAAACACTAAATGCATAACTGCAGCGTTCGCAGAGTCAGGCCTGATCCCTGCGATCGCTAACAGTTTTTTTGGTAGTATTTTGGTGAACTGGCAAGCACCAGCCCCAGGCAGCGTCAGGTTAGCACCAGTACCGCTAACACCCACGCACGCACTGTACACCACCCTTAGTGGTATAGTATCTGAACGGATCAATATCTGATCCGATCAGATCTATACTAGCGTCCCCAGCAGTTTAGGGTTCCCAAAAACGCAGTGTTAGCGGGATCAGCCCAGATACCTGCTAGCACCTGCATTTTGCCCCTCCGCCCGGCCCAGCCCACCCAAGTGCAGTATCGATCGATCACTGTCACTTACAAAACACTTAACGCATAACTGCAGCGTTCGCAGAGTCAGGCCTGATCCCTGCGATCGCTAACAGTTTTTTTTGTAGCTTTTTATTGAACTGGCAAGCGCCAGCGGCCTAGTACACCCCGGTCGTAGTCAAACCAGCACTGCAGTAACACTTGGTGACGTGGCGAGTCCCATAAGTGCAGTTCAAGCTGGTGAGGTGGCAAGCACAAATAGTGTCCCGCTGCCACCAAAAAGACAAACACAGGCCCGTCGTGCCCATAGTGCCCTTCCTGCTGCATTCGCCAATCCCAATTGGGAACCCACCGCTTCTGCAGCGCCCGTACTTCCCCCATTCACATCCCCAACCAAATGCAGTCGGCTGCATGAGAGGCATTTTCTTTATGTCCTCCCGAGTACCCCTACCCAGCGAACCCCCCCAAAAAAAGATATTGTGTCTGCAGCAAGCGCGGATATAGGCGTGACACCCGCTATTATTGTCCCTCCTGTCCTGACAATCCTGGTCTTTGCATTGGTGAATGTTTTGAACGCTACTATGCACTAGTTGAGTATTAGCGTAGGATACAGCATTCCATAGACTAGGCGCACTTTCACAGGGTCTCCCAAGATGCCATCGCATTTTGAGAGACCCGAACCTGGAACCGGTTACAGTTATAAAAGTTAGTTACAAAAAAAGTGTAAAAAAAAAAAAAAAAATATATAAAATAAAATAAAATAGTTGTCGTTTTATTGTTCTCTCTCTCTCTATTCTCTCTATTGTTCTGCTCTTTTTTACTGTATTCTATTCTGCAATGTTTTATTGTTATTATGTTTTATCATGTTTGCTTTTCAGGTATGCAATTTTTTGTACTTTACCGTTTACTGTGCTTTATTGTTAACCATTTTTTTGTCTTCAGGTACGCCATTCACAACTTTGAGTGGTTATACCAGAATGATGCCTGCAGGTTTAGGTATCATCTTGGTATCATTCTTTTCAGCCAGCGGTCGGCTTTCATGTAAAAGCAATCCTAGCTGCTAATTAGCCTCTAGACTGCTTTTACAAGCCGTGGGAGGGAATGCCCCCCCCCACCGTCTTCCGTGTTTTTCTCTGGCTCTCCTGTCTCAACAGGGAACCTGAAAATGCAGCCGGTGATTCAGCCAGCTGACCATAGAGCTGATCAGAGACCAGAGTGGCTCCAAACATCTCTATGGCCTAAGAAACCGGAAGCTACGAGCATTTTATGACTTAGATTTCGCCGGATGTAAATAGCGCCATTGGGAAATTGGGGAAGCATTTTATCACACCGATCTTGGTGTGGTCAGATGCTTTGAGGGCAGAGGAGAGATCTAGGGTCTAATAGACCCCAATTTTTTCAAAAAAGAGTACCTGTCACTACCTATTGCTATCATAGGGGATATTTACATTCCCCGAGATAACAATAAAAATGATTAAAAAAAAATAAAAATGAAAGGAACAGTTTAAAAATAAGATAAAAAAGCAAAAAAATAATAAAGAAAAAAAAACCCAAAAAAAACACCCCTGTCGCCCCCTGCTCTCGCGCTAAGGCGAATGCAAGCGGCGGTCTGTCGTCAAACGTAAACAGCAATTGCACCATGCATGTGAGGTATCAACGCGAAGGTTAGATTGAGGGCAGTAATTTTTGCAGTAGACCTCCTCTGTAAATCTAAAGTGGTAACCTGTAAAGGCTTTTAAAGGCTTTTAAAAATGTATTTATTTTGTTGCCACTGCACGTTTGTGCGCAATTGTAAAGCATGTCATGTTTGGTATCCATGTACTCGGCCTAAGATCATCTTTTTTATTTCATCAAACATTTGGGCAATATAGTGTGTTTTAGTGCATTAAAATTTAAAAAAGTGTGTTTTTTCCCCAAAAAATGCGTTTGAAAAATCGCTGCGCAAATACTGTGTGAAAAAAAAAATGAAACACCCACCATTTTAAGTTTTTTCTTGTCTTTCTTCATTTTCAAAAACAAATGAGAGCTGCAAAATACTCACCATGCCTCTCAGCAAATAGCTTGGGGTGTCTACTTTCCAAAATGGGGTCATTTGGGGTGGTTTTGTGCCACCTGGGCATTCCATGGCTTCCGAAACTGTGATAGGCAGTGAAGAGTGAAATCAAAAATTTTCACCCTTAGAAATCCTGAAGGCGGTGATTGGTTTTCGGGGTCCCGTGCACGGCTAGGCTCCCAAAAAGTCCCACACATGTGGTATCCCCGTACTCAGGAGAAGTAGCTAAATGTATTTTGGGGTGCAATTCCACATATGCCCATGGCCTGTGTGAGCAATATATCATTTAGTGACAACTTTGTGCAAAAAAAAAAAAAAAAAGTGTCACTTTCCCGCAACTTGTGTCAAAATATAAAATATTCCATGGACTCAATATGCCTCTCTGGAAATAGCTTGGGGTGTCTACTTTCCAAAATGGGGTCATTTGGGGGGGTTTTGTGCCACCTGGGCATTCCATGGCCTCCGAAACTGTGATAGGCAGTAAAGAGTGAAATCAAATTTACACCCTTAGAAATCCTGAAGGCGGTGATTGGTTTTCGGGGCCCCGTACGCGGCTAGGCTCCCAAAAAGTCCCACACATGTGGTATCCCCATATTCAGGAGAAGCAGCAGAATGTATTTTGGGGTGCAATTCCACATAGGCCCATGGCCTGTGTGAGCAATATATCATTTAGTGACAACTTTTTGTAAATATTTTTTTTTTTTTTTTGTCATTATTCAATCACTTGGGACAAAAAAAATAAATATTCAATGGGTTCAACATGCCTCTCAGCAATTTCCTTGGGGTGTCTACTTTCCAAAATGTGGTCATTTGGGGGGGTTTTGTACTGCCCTGCCATTTTAGCACCTCAAGAAATGACATAGGCAGTCATAAACTAAAAGCTGTGTAAATCACAGAAAATGTACCCTAGTTTGTAGACGCTATAACTTTTGCGCAAACCAATAAATATACGCTTATTGACATTTTTTTTACCAAAGACATGTGGCCGAATACATTTTGGCCTAAATGTATGACTAAAATTGAGTTTATTGGATTTTTTTTATAACAAAAAGTAGAAAATATCATTTTTTTTCAAAATTTTCGGTCTTTTTCCATTTATAGCGCAAAAAATAAAAACCGCAGAGGTGATCAAATACCATCAAAAGAAAGCTCTATTTGTGGGAAGAAAAGGACGCAAATTTCGTTTGGGTACAGCATTGCATGACCGCGCAATTAGCAGTTAAAGCGACGCAGTGCCAAATTGGAAAAAGACCTCTGGTCCTTAGGCAGCATAATGGTCCGGGGCTCAAGTGGTTAAAAAAAAACAAAACAGTAAAGTTAGCCCAATGTTTTGCATAATGTGAAAGATGAAGTTACGCAGAGTAAATAGATACCCAACATGTCACCTTTCAAAATTGCACGCGCTTGTGAAATGGCACCAAACTTCGCTACTCAAAAATCCCCATAGGCGACGCTTTGAAATTTTTTACTGGTTACATGTTTTGAGTTACAGAGGAGGTCTAGGGCTCTCACTCTACCGATACCTCACATGTGTGGTTTGAACACCGTTTTCATATGTGGGTGGGACTTACATATGCGTTTTCTTCTGCATGCGAGCACACAGGGACAGGGGCGCTTAAAAAATTTTTTATTTTTTTTTATTGTTCATTTTACTTTATTTGTTTTAGTTTGATGCTTTTTTCCAAAAAAAAAAAAATTTTTGACCACTTTTATTCCTATTACAAGGAATGTAAACATCCCCTGTAATAGGAATATGGTATGACAGGTCCTCTTTACAGTGAGATATGGGGTCAATAAGACCTCACATCTCACCTCTAGGCTGGGAAGCCTGAAATAAAAAAAAGATCCTGACTTTGATCGTAGCGGTGAATCGGTAGAAGCACCGGAGGGCGGCGGGAGGGGGGGACATCCCCTTTCGCCTCCCGTAAGAATGATCAAGCAGTGGAACAGCCACTATGATCATTCTTATGGTGTAGGGAATTGCCGGCTGAAAAAGCTGATATCTGAATGATGCCTGTAGCTGCAGGCATCATTCAGAAATCCCCGCACAAAGTCAAGGACGTTGTATGACAGCCGGCGGGCGGGAAGTGGTTAAAACACATTTTTTTTTTTAACACAAAATTGTCCATTTATACAATATTTCTAACACATAGCATGTACATACCTAAAATGACACCCCAAAATAGATTCTCCTACTCCTCCTGAGTACGGCGATACCACATGTGTGAGACTTCCACTGCCTGGCCACATACAGAGGCCGAGTACAGCCGAGTATGGCTGAGCATGGCCGAGCATGGCTGAGCATTGCTGGGTATGGCTGGGTATGGCTGAGTATTGCAGGGTATGGCGGGGTATTGCAGAGTATGGCAGGGTATTGCAGAGTATGGCTGAGCATGACTGGGTATGGCTGAGTATGGCAGGGTATTGCAGGGTATCGCCGAGTATGACTGGGTATGGCTGGGTATCACAGAGTATTGCAGAGTATGGCTGGGTATGGCAGAGTATTGCGGGGTATTGCAGAGTACTGCAGGGTATTGCAGAGTTTTGCAGGGTATTGCAGAGTACTGCGGGGTATTGCGGGGTATTGCAGGGTATTGCAGCGTATTGCACAGTATTGCGGGGTATTGCAGAGTATTGCGGGGTATTGCAGTGTACTGCGGGGTATTGCAGAGTACTGCGGGTTATTGCAGAGTATTGCGGGGTATTGCAGTGTACTGAGGGGTATTGCAGAGTATTGCGGGGTATTGCAGAGTATTGTGGGGTATTGCAGAGTATTGCGGGGTATTGCAGAGTATTGCAGAGCACTGTGGGGTATTGCAGAGTACTGCGGGGTATTGCAGAGTATTGCAGAATATTGCGGGGTATTACAGAGTACTGCGGGGTATTGCAAAGTATTGTGGGGTATTGCACAGTATTGTGGGGTATTGCAGAGTATTGCGGGGTATTGCAGAGTATTGCGGGGTATTGCAGAGTATTGTGGGGGTATTGCAGAGTAATGTGGGGTATTGCAGAGTATTGCGGGGTATTGCAGTGTATTGCACGGTATTGCGGGATATTGCAGAGTATTGCAGGGTATTGCAGAGTATTGTGGGGGTATTGCAGAGTATTGTGGGGGTATTGCAGAGTAATGCACAGTATTCTGGGGCATTGCAGAGCATTAGGGATGGCTGAGCATGGATGGATGGATGGCTGGATGTCACTGTGCAACGCTGTGGGCACTACACATCCAGCCCACAGCGCTGCAGCCATCCATCCATCCCCCTCTCCGCTCACAGTGTACCGATCAGTACACAGGAGGGGAGGAGAGGAACCGGCGTCATCAGATGACGCCGGTTTGTTTACATGTGATCGCTCCGTCATTTGACGGAGCGATCACATGGTAAACGGCCGCAATGAGCGGCCATTTACCGGGATCCGTGATGCCACGGTCACGGATGTGTTCGGGTGCACGCCCCAGGGGGCGCGCGAGAGGGGAATTCTGGGAGGACATCATATGACGTCCTCCCAGGGTTAAGCAACCGCCCTGCAGCCGTCATTCGGGTATGGGCCGGTTGTTAAGTGGTTAATCAGTGACATCAGCATTAGGGGCTTGCTGCTAATCCAGGACTGATTCATTTTGATAAATGTCAGCTGGTCCACGGAGTCTGTGGACAGGCGCACTCTCTTATCTGTCACAAAACTTCCAGCTGCACTGAATGCCCAATCGGAAAGCACGCTGGATGCAGGGCAGCCCATCAGCTCTATTGCATACTGGGCAAGTTCTGGCCTGTGGTCTATTCTCATTGCAAAGTTACCCAGTGGATCGTCAACTGGAAAGCTCTCCATATCTGTTTTTGCCCCTAGATCATCTCCCACCATATGATGAAGACGCTACCGATGGGATATGGAAGCTGACAGCCCTGGGCGCCGAGGACTAAAAATTTTTTGAAAGGCATCACTAAGGTGACCCTCTTCTCCACCACTCCTCTTTTGACCAACAGAAGCCTCAAAGCGACGTTTTCCACCAGACCGTAATCTACCATAGTCGGGAAAGGCATTAGATAAACTCCTCTTTAAGGTTTCCTCAAGAGATTTCATCTTCTCCTCCCTCTGTGGGGACAGAATGAGTTTCGAAACTCTCCCCTTGTAACGGTGGTCAAGGAGGGTTGCCAACCAATAGTGATTCTTCTCTTTGATGCCACGTATTCTCGGGTCCTTTCGTAAGCTTTGAAGAATGAAGGAGCCCATGTACCGCAAGTTTGTGGAGGCATGAGAAGCAGACTCCTCGGGATCACTGAGGATTACAGTATCTGGGACTGCCTCCTCCCAGCCACGTACTACTCCCAAGGGTTCTGGGGATGGAAAATCATCTGTAAAGGGTTGACATATGTCTTGCTCTGCTTCAATGCCTTCAAAGCTGCCAGAATCCTCCTCCTCCCTCTTGTGTGTTCTGTCGCATAGGAAGAATGGTGTCTTCATAAAGCGGGCCTTGAGAGGTAAGGAAGTCCTCCTCTTCCTCCCACTGCTCTGACTCGGGTGCCCTGTTCATAATGCCACGCAGAGTCTGCTCCAGCAGGAACATAACAGGGGATGTGTCACTGATGCATGCATTGTCTCACTATCCTTGTGGCCTCCTCAAATGGTGACGGTACAGTGCATGCATCCTTTATCAACAGCCATTGGCGTGGAGAAAAATAGCCGAGCCGGCCTGAACCTGTCGTTGTGCCATATTCACAAAGGTACTCGTTGACGGTCATCTGCTGCATGTGCAGCTGCTACAGCATTGCCAAAATCAAGTTCCACCTGGTGGGCATGTCACAAATCAGGCGGTTTACAGGCAGGTGGAATGCCCACTGAATTTCAGCCAAATGAGCACTGGCTGTGTATGACTGTCTGAAATGGCCACAGACTCTTCTGAAGGCCATGTATTATGACTCAATTTATTTGTTCTTGTATATAACCTTTAAGTATGTGGCAACACATTATTGTGCCTGTATACTTTTTGATTGATTGAGATTGGAATTGATATTTATAATATTAGTTATTTTAGTGTTTGACTGCTATACACTTTTCCTGAAGAAGCAGGCTATGCTCTGTGAAACACAACTGCATCGAAGCTAAAGCAAGTGTCTCATCCCCTACTGCAGTAGGGTTGATGAGAATCAACACTAATAAGAGCATCATATTGTTTTGATGTTTATGGTATATGTGTATATTTTCATATCTTTATTAATTTTAACTTGTATAAATACATATTTGTAAAACTTTTTTGCTCCATTGGTACCGCTATAGTCCTTCCAATCTAGTAGGGTTAGGGTTTTTTTGTGCATATTATCTTTCAGGATGAGGTACTGGACAATGTTCGTCCAATTATTGAGGATTCTCTTATGAATCCCTCCTCCCAATATTCCTTTTCCTACAGACTCTTCTGACCTGCTTCAGCACATTCTCCAAACCTGGGTACCTGTTTAAAAAACGCCGTACCACCAAATTGAGGACATGTGCCATGCATGACACATGTGTCAACTTTCCCTGTCTAAGGGAGGACAGAAGGTTTGTTCTATTATCGCAAACCACCATTCCTCATTCCAGCTGGTGTGGCGTGAACCTCCTCTGGGCCTGCCACTGCAGAGCTGCCAGAATTTCTGCTCCAGTGTGGCTCCTGTCCCCTAGACAGAACAGCTGAAGCACTGCATGGCACCTTTCAGCCTGACTCATTGAATAGCCCCTTGAACACATAGGGGGTAATTGCAGTTCATAGGACAATTCAGCAGAGGAGGGCATGGAGGAGAGGAGGAGGAGGAAGGGGTGGAGCTGACAAATTCTGCATCATCACCACTAGCTGTATGGAGACATTGCGGCACAATAAGCTGCCGCACTGAACCCTGTCCTGCATGCTTCCGAGTTGCAAGCAGAGTTACCCATTGTGCTGTGAACGAAATATATCATCCCTGACCATGCTTACTGGACCACGTGTCAGCAGTAATGTGGACCTTGCGGCTGACTGATTTGATCAACAATGCCACAACATTGCCTTCTACGTTAGGGTAGAGAGCTAGAATAGCCTTATGTAAAAAGAAATAGCGACTGGAAACCTGCCATTGTGGTACAGCACATTCTGCAAATTCCCGGAAGGGGCAGAATCCACCAGACGGAAAGACAGGTGTTGTAAAGCCAGCAGCTTTGACAAGCTTGAATTTAGACGCTGGGCTTGTGGGTGGCAGTAAGAAAAGACAAATCACCACACTATAAAAGGAAATTAGTGCATAAAAAACATACTGAGAGAAACAAATTGAAAAAACAAAAAGTGACAATTCAATGATCAAAACCAAACACAAGAGCAGCCGCTAAAAGTGGGATACACACATTACATAATAAATACAAAAAGAGCAGCGCTGTGACAAAAAAAAGGTATATATGATATAACCAAATCAGATAAGTTGAATATTAGACCCAAATTTGAGATAGGCTCCAAAGTTCATATAAAAGTACATAATAAACAAAGGTAAAAAAGTCCTATCCAAAATCGATCATAGATAGTGGATATAGTGGGAAGCGTAGATAGGTGGAAATACAAATAAATCAATATGTCCTTCACCGCACCACTGTGGTAATGATAAGAATGCGCGCTTACCAAACGGCAAGCTTAAGGAAGCTTGCGACCTTAACCCGGTCGGGGCCTTTCAGGATGGAACCATCAAAGGAAAAGCACACCACCTTCGCTTGGATTAAGCACGCTGTTCACCAATTAACACTGTATTGTGGAGATGTGACCCCTGGCTAGGGATAAACCTCGAGAGAGGTATACCAAAGAAAGAAGGAGAGCAACATAGCGTAATCCTGCTTTCACTTTTTAATAAAATTAGTAAAATTGCACTTACATTCGGAAGGGTAAACAAAAGCACATAAGCCGGCCGGCTAGACGTGCTGCTGACGTGCTGCATCCACCGTCTGCAGGACGGGCGTTCGCTTCTAGCCGGCCGGCTTATGTGCTTTTGTTTACCCTTCCGAATGTAAGACATATTGACATATTGATTTATTTGTATTTCCACCTATCTACGCTTCCCACTATATCCACTATCTATGATCGATTTTGGATAGGTCTTTTTTACCTTTGTTTATTATGTACTTTTCTATGAACTTTGGAGCCTATCTCAAATTTGGGTCTAATATTCAACTTATCTGATTTGGTTATATCATATATACCTTTTTTTTGTCACAGCGCTGCTCTTTTTGTATTTATTGTGGGTGGCAGTGACTGTATTTTTTTTTTCACTGCAGAAGATGGGGCAGAGAAATTTGCCTCCTGTAGTCTACAGCTGGTGGTGTGCTACTGCCAGGCATGCTGCAAGGACCTGGGACACCCTGCTCTACACCATCATCCCTGTCAATGGAGGCTGCTAAGGGGCCATGAGGTATAGTGGGGGTAGGAGTTGAGGAATGAGGAGGAGAAGAATTACATCCCTTTCATGTGGCTTTCAGGTGCTCTTGTCAATGGACTGAGTGGTGGGACGTTAAATGCCTTGTCAAGCATGTGGTACCAAAATGGCTGGTGTTTTTGCCACACTTGATGTGCTTGAGGCAAAGTTTGCAAATTGCGACAGTGCGATCAGCTGCGCATTTTCTATAAAAGGCCCAAACAGATGAGCTGTGGGAAGTGGGCTAGGAGATAACAGCTCCACAATCTGGTGGAATAGGTTGGTTTCTCTCTACTCTTCCATGATGGCTGCCATTTTGGGGTTGTGCCTCACCCTCACTTTCCTCCTCTGCTCTATCCAGCACCCAAGTCGTGTCAGTGACCTCATCATCATCATCTCCTCCATCCTTATTATCACTGGAGACAACTTGGCAATACGCTGCGGCTGGGGGAACGTAACTGCCAATTTGTTGTTTACCAGTGTTCTCCCCTTTCTGTAGGCTCATACAAAATGGTGGTGGATTTTAAAGGCACATGTAAGAAGGCGTAGAGAGAGTATGTATTGTATAAACAATAATTTATTAATTAGAAACGTAGTAAAAACATAAAGTGAACATATAACAATAATTATGAGGAATGCGAATCATGTACTTCTACATAGATACAGTGTTGATACCAATAATCTTGCATCCGACACGTTTCGGAGTTACTTAGCCTCCTTCCTCGGGGGTGGATATAGGTTTACAGGAATTTATTAACACTGTGTAGGCTGACTTGGCATTCCAAAACAGTTAAAAACAAAGGCACTGACATTGTCTGTCTATCCAGCGTATTCCTGATTGAGGTAGATAGAAGTTCGTTATCGTATTATCAATGCTGTTACTTTATGCGTAACAGTAAAAAAATATATTATTACGTATGAATGTAGGTAGGTGGTATTCTCTTCAAAAAATGAAGAGGGGCCCAAAGAAAGGGCGTAAAAAGGTTTAAAAAACCAGGGGCTCCACTGAGGCCGTGGGCGGGTCCTGATAGTGGCTCAATAGATGGCTCAAAGGAGTACGTAATAGATAACTGATAGTGGCTCGATGGATATGTCTTGGATAGTTTTTGACACAGAGAAAAATAGATGTCTGCTCAGGCCGGAATCATCCTGCAAACTGCAATGGATCCGTAATAATATATTTTTTTACTGTTACGCATAAAGTAACAGCATTAATAATACGATAACGAACTTCTATCTACCTCAATCAGGAATACGCTGGATAGACAGACAATGTCAGTGCCTTTGTTTTTAACTGTTTTGGAATGCCAAGTCAGCCTACACAAACAGCCTACACAAAACACAGTAAACCTATATCCACCCCCGAGGAAGGAGGCTAAGTAACTCCGAAACGCGTCGGTTGCAAGATTATTGGTATCAACACTGTATCTATGTATAAGTACATGATTTGTATTCCCCATAATGATTGTTATATGTTCACTTTATGTTTTTACTACGTTTCTAATTAATAAATTATTGTTTATACTATACATACTCTCTCTACGCCTTCTTACATGTCCTTTAAAATCCACCACTAGGGGAACCTCTCTCTTTTTGTATATTTAATTTAGGATGTGGCACAACCTTGCAGTTAACTGCCGATCTACAACCTTTGCTGTAGGCTCATGTTCCTACCTTCCTCAACCTCAAAACCAAGATCTGAATCAAGTAACGGTTGTGCATCGTCAAGGAGCAAGTGGCTGATGCTGTGTTCAAATAACTCAGCTGACTCCTCCATGTCTGATGTTGGGACTATGGCAGGAGTAGCTGTGGACAAGGAGGCAGAATAAGCCACTCTGGCACCTGCAGTGGACTGCTCACTAGTGTCTGCTTGGGTGACAGAGGATGAGGATGGTTTAGTAAGCAAGTCCACCACCTCCTCTGCATGTTGTGGCTGGATGGCACAGGCAACATCACTAAACAGAGGAAATTATGCCCTAACTGAGGATGGACCAAATCCACCTTTGCCTGTGGACACATATGCTGCTGACCCCCTCACAGTGCCATGGGAATGTTTACCTCTCCTTATTAGCCTCCCAGACATAATGGGGGGGCACTTATTACCAAAATGTAATAAGGATGTGGAAATGTGTTAATTCAGATTTGGAAGGATCAGCCTGGAACAGCCTGTCATCAACCAACAGCGATACTGAGGCGTGATCCAACCATGTAATATTGTTGATCTTGGATGCTTTTATTTTGGTTAGGATCCATTTGTCCGGTAGAAATAGGCCAAGTCTTGTGTAGACTCTATGGCTTGTGGAGAAAAAAGAATAGTTTCTTTCTGTGGCGTGTAGATGTCTCCACACATCATAGAGATCATACTTGAAAAGCAGGGGTTGGAGTGAATGTTGAGGTCTGCTAGAGAGCATGGTGGAGTCCATACATTTACCACTGTGTAGGTGGTGGAGTTAATGTCACAGACCAGGATGTGGTATCTGCCACGCGGGTCAGACAGCTCTTTTTGTAGTTTAAAGGCAACCATGTCTCTTATAGCAGTAAGTACTCTTCTCTTTTTTGCATCTGTGCTCGCAAGAAAGATATGTGGGAATTTGGGATTGGAACATTTAGGCTGGGCATGGGTATGAAAGTGCGTTTCCTGGACGCAGATAATGTCACAGTTGTTTTGTGCTGCCTCTTTCCATAATGTCCTTAGATGATGAGACGATGGTCTTGGGTTGGGATCTTCAAAAGTGATAACAGTCCAGATTCAGGCAATTAAATATGAGATTTTGCAGTGACATTTCCTTCAAAGTGAAAGGGTGGACATGACTCTAGCAAACACTGGTTAACTGTGAAACAAAAAATAAGAATGAACACATTTAGAACTTCAAAAGAAGCAGATAGGAGTCAGTGTGACCTGAGTGTGGCTTAATGCCACTCAAGACAGTATAGGGGAAAAAAACGAAAAAGCAGTTCAGCTTAATGAGTTTTTCCTATTCAGGGAATAGTTGTTAAGTTCCAGTTCATGCATGTTTGCGAGCATTATTCAAGGTGACCAGGTTCCATTACTCTGTGTTGTGTTTAGGGATCCTTGGGTTGGAGGCCCGTGGTGAACCCTCTGGCACAATATGCCACATTTTGAGTAGTGTAGCCCTTTAGCAAGAGAGTCCACAACATGGTCTTTACCTTCTTTGGTATAATTAGTTTGGTTGGGAACCCCCATTTGTAAGTGATCTTATGGTTCCTCAGTGCCTTTGAGATGGAATTGAGGTTTCTGAATTTTTGGAGGGTAAATTGGGATAGATCAGCAAAGAATTGCAAATCCTTGTATTGTGGAGGAAAGAGATCTTCGGTGCGTGATGCTGCCATTATACGTTCCTTTACATGAAAGAAATGTGGAGGTAGTATAACGTCTCTGGGTACAGTATGTTGTCAGGCAGGTGTGAGGGCTTAGGCAAGCGGTGGATCCTATCCACTGTGATATGCAATTCTGTAAGGTCAGGCAAAATGGATGTAAAGAGTTGCGCCGCATATTTACGCAGATCAGATTATTGGACCAATTCAGGAACTCCCCTGATTTTCAAATTATTCCTTCTAGAGTGATCCTCAATGTCTGTAAGTTTGGCTTTAACTGCTTCCATTTCATCCTCATTATTATCATGGGCTTACACTAGATCATTGATGGTGGTTGCAAATTTCTCCTTCTTGGTTTCAATAGGATCTACCCTGGATGATGTTGCTCGCAGGTCTACTCCAAACTTGTGTACACAGGACATCATGTCAGCGTGCAGGGAACTTCTTAAAGAAACTAACATGTCCCTTAATATGGTGTCCAGCACTGGCTGATTATTTGTGGGGAGAAGATCAATTGAGTCTGGGAGGTCTCTAGTATCCTGCCCTGAATCTAGGCCTCGGCTCACCTCATGGCTAGAATCTGTTGCATCCAGTCTTAATCATGCCTTCTCTGGGCTCCCTGAGGTAGGAGTGCAAAGGGGAGACTGTGGGCTTTTAGATGATAAGTTTCTTTTTGCTGGATTGCCTTTTGCAGGTCCCTGCAGAGATGTGCTGGACATGGTGAGTGCCGATGAGCCTCCGCCATCTTGCCTGTGCTCAGGGGTGAAGTATGCAGTCAGTTTCTGCGGCCTCTGGTTCTCCTTATTCTTTCTGGACATGTTCGGCCAGGTCCCCGGGGTTATGTCTCAGTTCCGGTGTGCTCGGTGTGCTATGATTCAGGTTCTGCAGCCCGCTGTGTGCTGATGTATCCCTGATTGCTGTGGAGTTTCTCTCTCAAGTGTCCATCGCTGTCTGTGGCAAGCTCCACCCCAGAGGATGTGGAATTGTGTACATGTATGCACTTTAATCAATAGAAAGTGGTGTTTGCTGCACTTTACCTTGAGTATTGACTACACAGACCCACTCCAGTGACACACTATAATATACTGCAGTAACTGATGCACTGCAATATACTGTGGTAAATGCGCACTAATGCACTGAAATATACTGCATTAAACGTACAGTAGCACACTCAAATATACTGTGTTAAACGTGCAGTAACGCGGTCAAATATACTGCGTTAATTATACAGTAATGCACAGATATAAGTATATTATATAAGTAGCATTAAATGTACAGTAACGCATGGATATATACTGCATTAAACGTACAGTAACGTGTGGAAATATATATTTTGTTAACCTGCAGTAATGCATTGATATATACTGTCATGTGTTAAATGCGCAGTAATGCATGGATATATACTGTGTTAAATGTGCAGTAATGCACTGATATATACTGCATTAAATGTGCAGTAACGCACTGATATATACACTGCGTTAAACATGCAGTAAAGCATGGATATATACTGCGTTAAAAGTACAGTAGCGCAACTCAAATATACTGCGTTAAGTGTGCAGTAACGCACAGATTCATACTGCATTAAAGGTGCAGTAATGCACCGATATATACTGTGTTCCATGTGCAGTAACGCACGGATATATACTGCATTAAACGCTCAGTAACGCACGGATATATGATGTGTTACCCGTGCAATAATGCACGGATATATATACTGCGTTAAACTACAGTAACGCACTGACATATACTGCGTAAAACATACAGTAGCATAACTTAAAAATACAGCGTTAAACGTGCAGTAACGCACGAATATATACTGCATTAAATGTACAGTAACCCGCTTATATATACTACATTAAACATCCAGTAAAACACAGATATATACTGAAGTGATGCACAGATGTTTACTGCATTAAACGTGCAGTAACGCACGGATATATACTGCATTAAACATACAGTAACGCAACTTAAATATACTGTGTTAAACGTGCAGTAACGCATGGATATGATCTGCGTTAAAAATGCCATAATGCATGGATATATACTGCTTTAAATGTACAATAACTTACTGATATATACTGAGTTAAACGTGCAGTAATGCACGGATATATACTGTGTTAAACGTCCAGTAACTCAACTCAAATATACTGTGTTAAACGTCCAGCAACACATGAATAAATACTGCATTAAACGTCCAGTAATGCACAGATATATACTGCGTTAAACGTGCCATAACACACGGATATATACTATGTTAAAAGTGCAGTAATACACTGATATATACTGCAGGAAACCTGCATTGACAAATTAAACTGACACTGAAGTAAAAATGAATAAACTATGACTTATTTAGCTAGTGACTCGCTTTACACAGGAGCATTCTGGCAGATGTAGTTTAAAAGGAGGATCTGAGCCACAACTACAATACCCATGTACACTCGAGAGCAGGAGAGGTCACATAAAAAGGAAAGCCCAGGAAAGAGCGGTGATGTTGGGAGCGTGTCAACCAGAGAAGGAAAGGAGTAAGAGTAGTGTGTTATGCAATGTCGGGCCTTGTGTTGAATTTTCTGGACGCTGCTGTACCTAAGAGCTGAGAGGCTGGACTAGAGAGAGTCTGCTGTAGTATCAGCTGCCCGGGTGCTGTCATAAGACGCTTGCTGTAAACCAGGACATCATCATCCAGAGCTGCTTAGGAAGCCACCACTTAATTTGCTGCTGCGATCAATTTACTACAGGATAAGGGAGCCCTTCCCTGTTTATCTGGCTAATCCTCATCAGAGGACTGCCAACAGAGGGATTGGGGAATGGGTCACTGACCCACCATTATGCTGCAACTATCTGCTAATTACAGACAGTAACAGACCCACCCTTAAACTGCATTTACCTGCTAACAACTTACAATCACATACCCCTACACCTGCTTCTGTGTGAATATTCCAAGCCATTTTAGACAAAGTCTCACACAGCCCAGTAGCCTTTTTGTACTCCAGAGCGCTGATATTGTATTCACCACTACATCTAGCTATTATCACAGTGTATATCTTGGCACTTGGCTGCCACATCTGGGCCTGTCCCTTCTCAGTATATATCTGCTTCACAGGAGTTCCCTCTCTTATTAGGTTCAACATCTGTGATATATTGCTGCAATACATATTTCATTGAAAATTACTCTATTCTAAGGGCAGAACTGTATTTAACTCCAAGTCCATATCTTGCAGGCCTAAGAGTGACATAGTTTGTCTGTGTTGTTGACCCTTTTTTACCACTCAGGGTGTATCATCTTTGACCCTATAGTGACAGGATCTCTTTAAATCCTTCCTATAAATGCCTTGTACACTGGAAAGGTAGGAACATTTCAGTGGGAGTTATGTGTTTGGCTGCTAAATTATCCAATAGTTAGCCATGATGGAAGGGCTATTGCGTTCACTGGTTTTCGATAAAATTAGTCTTCAAAGGATTTTTAATTTCATCTATTGACCTAATATCCAATATGACTGTGGCTTGTCTTAAATAGCAAGGTTTGGAATCAGTAACTTTCAATATCTGATTCAAACTTTCCAAAGAGAATTTCCGAAGGGACAAACTCCAAAATATTTCTCTTACACGAACAGAACGAACAATGTTTGTTGAATATGTAATGTTTTTGTATTGTCTTTGTACAAGAAAAATCATATACAAAAGACTGCTCATGATCGGAAACAATAAACATTGTTCGCCTGATTTTCTTATAGTATGTACCCACCTTAAGTTTGAGATTTCCACCCATCAAGCCAATCTTCATTTGGTGTAAACTAACAAGCATCCACTACCCTTTGGAGTTGGGTAGTTGCATATTACATATCATTATCATTTTGAAAAAAAAAAACATTTAGTTCACAAGCATAAATATCACTTATCTTTGAATAAGACTTTCCATCAAAAATCTTTTACATTTGAAAACCTTTACTTCTCATGAACTCAATATTTTTTTTATATTGCAAACATTAGCAAAAAAATCATGGCAATAAAAATGTGGCATGTGTTATACTTTAATGAGCTGACTTATATACAGTGAACTGTGATGCATCACACTTATCTCAGTGAAGAAGATAGAAAATCAACTGAAATGATTTGCCTACTTTTATGTATTTCAGTTCCAGGATTTTGTTGAAAATATGGTGTGATTATCATAGAAAGGTAGCAAAACATTATATATTTACTGCAAGTTCTTTAACACAAGCATTAGAAGTTAATGTAAAAGAAACAATCCTTCACTTTGAAATAAAGAGTTACAGAGCTGCCTGGTTAGCTGTCAATTGCAGACAGTGTCAATCACTTTGAATACTTTACTCCAGACAGCAAATAGCGTAAAATATTTTACAAAGAGAAGCAATTATGTGTGCTCACAAAGCCAGCAAATATGGCTCTACTGTGATAAAGAAAGCCAGTGATTACATTCATGAAGCTTAACATCAGTTACAATTTTGGGCTTTATGAAGTTGTGATTATAACTAGCAAAACCTTTTAGAACAATAAAATTATTAGGGACCTGTATACTATTCAAACTCTAGAGCTCTCAAGAGCATTTTGTGCAGAATGTTCAAGGAAATATATCTGTATTGATTTCACATCACATTTTACATTGGATAGAACAATTATTTAGCTTTATGTCTATGCCTAAAGCATTATTGATGTAAAGGTATGTCTAATCCCTGTGTAAACAGTGCCTAAAAATATGTCCCTCCTTTCAGATGCTCTTATTTTACTGTCATAGGACATTGAATCACAGTAGATTACTTCTGTTTTTTACACTGATCAATAGAAACATATTCTTTAATGACAACATGAAAGCAGACTTCTGCAAGGCAAGTTGAATAAACTACAATGAAAAGCACACACCAAACATAACTAATTGCATAAGTATATAACCCTTCACGTCAGTGTGGATAGGGTTCTATCAGCTTTGCACAGCTAGACAATGCAATTTTTTTCACATCACAAAACTGCTCCAGCTTTTTCAAGTTCCATGGGGTAGCTTGGTGAACAGCCTTTCTCTACTACAGCCACAAATTCTTTCTTGGATTGAGTTATGAATTTGCCATTCCAAGACATTAATGCTGTTGTTTTCAAAGTACAGTACATCTATACCGAGACAATAGACAATACAAATATTTAATTTATCTTAATTAAAGGGTAAAAGAGCTTTGACGCAAGCTTTCACTTTTAAATCTGCAAGTACTCTGGGGAAATTCATTCTTAAAGCTCAAAGCAGAGATTATAAAAATTACAGCGCCACCCCATTATTTTCTTTGATAGCAGGGACTTGGAAGCTTAAAGAAGAGCTTTAGGCTCCTGCAGAAAAAAAATTAAAGTCACCAGCTACAAATACAGTAGCTGCTGACTTTAATATTAGGACACTTACCTGTCCAGGAATCTAGCTGTGTCTTCACCCGAGCCGATTTTTTAATCAGGTTCTGCCACCACCTTCATCTCCACTAAGGAAAACTGGCAGTGAAGATGTGCCCAACTGCGCTCTCTAATTGGGCCAGCTGCGGGGGAAGGAGGAGGGGGCCGAACTTCAGGGATAAGCAAATCAATTTGCTGTGGCAAACTCAGCCGGAAGTGGGAATGGGTACCTGTCAAAACCAGGTACCCGCTCCCTCCCCAAAAGGTGCCAAATGTGGTAGTGGAGGGGAGGGGGGGGGGATAGGAGGCAGATAAGAGCCCTTTTGGGTGGAACTCTACTTTAATGTGAATAAATAGAATGTGCTGCTGTTAGAAACTTATTGAAAGCCAAATACATAGTCTCTAATGTGAAATTTGAGGATACATTGTTCCACAGTACTTGCAGTTTTCAGAGTTCAGTGAGGGCTTGTTAAGAGTATACTTTCATGTCCATAGTTTGGGGCATAGGTGCACCGTAAGCCAAATTATTTTTTAGCAAAACTTTTATGCTTGAGGATGCTGTCCTGGTGGAAAACAATTTTATTCCCTAGACTCAGATTTTCTGCCAGAATTTTCCTGTATTTTGCTGAATTCATTCCACCCTTTACCCTTCAAAGCCTTCAATGACCTACTCTATAGAACCATCCACAGAGTATGATGCTGTGCTCACTACGTTTCATGGTGGAGGTGATGAATATATGCTTATGTGCAGTGTTTGGCTAATGCTAAACGGAGTGTTAGGTTTGAATTGGGATCATCTGGGCTCCACTGACTTCAAAGTCTCCCATATGCCTTCTGGAAAACTGTGAGATGCTGTGTGAGTTTACGGTATCTTTCTTTTGTCTTTCCCATTAAGTTGCAACTGATGAAGCACAGAGAAAACAATTGTTGTATGCATAGACATTCCAATCCCACTCACCTAGCCTTGTCATTTCTGCTGTAAAAGGTCCTGGCACCTTTTTTAAAATGCGGCCACATGGAAACCACATTGTGCTTTTTCACCAAGCCATTTTCATTTGCAAGAAATTGCACTACGTATTTCAGTGCATTTAAAAGTTAATGGTACCCACACATATTTTCTGTTCAGAACTATGCGGTATAGGAATGCATCCGATTTACATGCACTCCAGAATATATGTGAACAACACTGTCTCTTTACATCCCCCCCCAACAGCACTGCCCCAATCACATATAATTCCCCACGGCATTGCCTCTTCACATATCCCCCCAAAGCACTGCTCCTATTACATCACTCCTTCAGACACACAGCACTGCCCCCTTTACATCATGACTCCACACACACAACACTGCCCTCCTTCAAATCTTACATCTTCAATTGCCACCATTACATCACCCTCCACAGCACTCCCCCTTCAAATCTCCCCACTCACAGCACTGCCACTCTTTATATCAACCCACACACAGCACTTCCCCCTTCACATCCCCATAGCACTGTCCTATTTACATCACCCCCCCACAGCACTGCCCCTTCACCCCCCCAAAGCACTGCCCTTTTACATCACCCCCCCCACACACACCAAGCACTGCCCCCTTTACACCCACCCACACACATAGCACTGCCTCCCTTTACATCACCCCCACAGCACTGCTCCCTTTTTCATTGCCCCCCACACACAAACAGCCCTGCCCCCCTTTACATCACCCCCTGGTATGCTTGCATTTATCTAACAAGGTTAGTTTGTGGTATAAGCAAGGAAGCTGAGACCTTTGCAGTGTTTAAATGTGCTTTTACTGAACAAAAATGCTGTACATACAAAACTATTACAATATTAGGAATACAAATCAAGACTGACAGATATATCAAGCAAGATGCCTAGCAAACAAACAATAACTATGGCCTGTGACAGTAGAAATATGCTTAAAAGTTACTTAACTCTGGTTACTGTGTGTTTGTGATCTCCATTGACAACTAGGACTCAAGCTTCTTAAGCAGTTAGTTGGTGGAGAATCAGGCGAAAGAGTCTTAGGTCTTCTGGCTGGTTACAAACCTTCTACCTGCTATGGTGTTAATGCATGATGATGTCCTCTTGGTCTTAAGTAGGGATGAGCTTCGTGTTCGAGTCGAACCCATGTTCGACTCGAACATCGGCTGTTCGACCGTCCGTCGAATTGCGAACGTTATGGGCCGTTTGCGCCAAATTCGTGTGGCGCGTCACGGCCCATAATTCACTGCGGCATCGCAGTGCATTGCTGGCTGATGATTGGCCAAGCATGCACTATGACCCGCATGCTTGGCCAATCACAGCGCCGTCAGTAGAGAGAGCTGTAATTGGCCAAAGCCAGGGTGGCTTTGGCCAATTATGGCTCAGGGGATTTAGTACACGCCCCACACTATATAAGGCCGCCTGCACGGCGGCCCTGTGTAGTGTGTTCCGGTGTGCTGATAGAGAGAGAGACAGACAGTGTCATTTGATTTGAGAGCTAGATTAGGCTAGATCTGTTCCTGCTCTTTACATTTAGTGCAGTGCGTCCTGCTCACAGTGTTCAGCTAGATCTGTTCCTGCTCTTTACATTTAGTGCAGTGCGTCCTGCTCACAGTGTTCAGCTAGATCCGTTCCTGCTCTTTACATTTAGTGCAGTGCGTCCTGCTCACAGTGTTCAGCTAGATCTGTTCCTGCTATTTACATTTAGTGCAGTCAGTGCGTCCTGCTCACAGTGTTCAGCTAGATCCGTTCCTGCTATTTACATTTAGTGCAGTCAGTGCGTCCTGCTCACAGTGTTCAGCTAGATCCGTTCCTGCTATTTACATTTAGTGCAGTGCGTCCTGCTCACAGTGTTCAGCTAGATCCGTTCCTGCTATTTACATTTAGTGCAGTGCGTCCTGCTCACAGTGTTCAGCTAGATCCGTTCCTGCTATTTACATTTAGTGCAGTGCGTCCTGCTCACAGTGTTCAGCTAGATCCGTTCCTGCTATTTACATTTAGTGCAGTGCGTCCTGCTCACAGTGTTCAGCTAGATCCGTTCCTGCTATTTACATTTAGTGCAGTGCGTCCTGCTCACAGTGTTCAGCTAGATCCGTTCCTGCTATTTACATTTAGTGCAGTGCGTCCTGCTCACAGTGTTCAGCTAGATCCGTTCCTGCTATTTACATTTAGTGCAGTCAGTGCGTCCTGCTCACAGTGTTCAGCTAGATCCGTTCCTGCTATTTACATTTAGTGCAGTGCGTCCTGCTCACAGTGTTCAGCTAGATCTGTTCCTGCTATTTACATTTAGTGCAGTCAGTGCGTCCTGCTCACAGTGTTCAGCTAGATCCGTTCCTGCTATTTACATTTAGTGCAGTCAGTGCGTCCTGCTCACAGTGTTCAGCTAGATCCGTTCCTGCTATTTACATTTAGTGCAGTGCGTCCTGCTCACAGTGTTCAGCTAGATCCGTTCCTGTTATCTTCCTACTGACAGGCAGGCTTGTCTGGTTACAGTATATAAAGCTACCTGAAGAAAATTACAGGTGTTCTATCCCAGCTTAGTGCAGCTACAGGCCATTAGTATGTCTGGAAGGCCAAGAAGGAGAGGCAGACAGTCACAAGCCAATAAGAGAGGGCAAGCAGGCTCTGTGTCTAGTGCTGGTCGTGGAGACGGTGCATCCTCATCAGCACGTGGCCATGGGACACGCTTGGCCTTTTTTTCGGCAGCTGGCCGTGTTGAGCCGCAACATGCGGAAAACTTGGTCGAGTGGATGACCAAGCCGTCCTCATCCTCCTCATCCTCTCTCACCCATGCCCAGGGTGCTTTGTCTGGCAAAGCAGCGGCCTCTTCCCTCAGCTCAATGTCATCAGTGACTCCTTCCCTAGCTCCACCATGTCCTCATGAGGATTCCCTCGAACTGTTTGACCACAGTGTTGGGTACATGCTCCAGGAGGATGCCCAGCGTTTGGAAGGCTCTGATGATGATACTGAGCTCGATGAAGGCAGTAACATGAGCACGGACAGAGGGGGTGCCCAAGAAGGACAGCAATCTGGCAGTCATGCTCCCCCTGCTGCAGCATACTGCCAGGTTTGCTCCAGTGATGAGGAGGGAGGGGATGATGAGGTCACTGACTCAACGTGGGTGCCTGATAGGAGAGAGGAGGAGGAGGAGGAGGAGGAGGCGGCACATCACCAACGAGGCAGGATGCCCTCCAGGGGCCAGCCTAAGGGCAGCACATTGACTGTATCACACCCCAAAGCTCCACATGTGCAGGGCGCTGCAGTCTCTGCGCGTTATTCAAAAAGTTCTTTGGTGTGGGCCTTTTTTGAGACGAGTGCATCAGATCGCACCGCTGCTATTTGCAACATATGTCTCAAGCGTATCTCGCGTGGCCAAAACATCTCCCGCTTGGGTACCACATGCTTGACCAGACATATGTTGACCTGCCATGCAGTTCGTTGGCAAGCATATCTAAAAGACCCACACCAAAGAACAAAGAGGATCTCTCCTTGCTCCTCATCAGCTGAGATTTCCAACCCCACTAGACCTTCAGTCCTCTCTGAGACCTGCAGTGAGAGGAATGAAGGTGTAGAATTAGGTGTGTCACAGCCAAGTACTTGTGGGCAATCTGCTTTTGGTACACCGACGCCAGATTGTACCAGGCAAATTTCCCTGCCCCAGCTGCTGCACCGCCGAAAGAAGTTTGCTCCCAGCCATCCACATGCCCAGCGGTTGAATGCTAGCTTGGCAAAATTGCTAGCACTTCAACTGCTGCCTTTTCAGTTGGTAGACTCTGCCCCCTTCCGTGAGTTTGTGGAATGTGCGGTTCCTCAGTGGCAGGTACCCAAACGCCACTTTTTCTCACGGAAGGCGATTCCAGCTCTCTACCGGCATGTGGAAGGCAATGTCCATGCCTCGCTGGACAGGGCGGTCAGCGGTAAGGTGCATATTACCGCTGACTCATGGTCCAGCAGGCATGGACAGGGACGTTACTTAAGTTTCACGGCGCATTGGGTGACTCTGCTGGCAGCTGGGAAGGATGCAGGACAAGGTGCAGTAGTGTTGGAGGTTGTTCCGCCACCACGCCTCCAAAATGCTGATTGTGACACACCTCTCTCCTCCACCCCCTCCTCTTCTTCTTCCTCCATGGCCTCTTCCTCGGAACCAGCGGTGCTCCGTAGGCGTTCAAGGGGCTACGCAAGTACGCAGGCCAAAAGATGCCATGTGGTGCTTGAGCTGGTGTGCTTGGGGGACAGGAGCCACACTGGGGCAGAGGTTCTGTCAGCTCTGCAGGGGCAGGTTCAGAGGTGGTTGACGCCACGCCAACTTAAGGCAGGAATGGTGGTTTGCGACAATGGCACCAACCTCCTCTCTGCCCTCCGACAGGGACAACTGACCCATGTGCCCTGTTTGGCTCACGTCCTTAACTTGGTGGTGCAGCGGTTCTTGGGCAGGTACCCGGGCTTACAGGATGTCCTGAGGCAGGCCAGGAAAGTCTGTGTGCATTTCCGCCGGTCATATAATGCCAGTGC
The DNA here is from genome assembly GCA_037952835.1 of Lithobates septentrionalis. Classification (NCBI taxonomy): domain Eukaryota; kingdom Metazoa; phylum Chordata; class Amphibia; order Anura; family Ranidae; genus Lithobates; species Lithobates septentrionalis. Next base: position 4,572,243 of record JBBDGP010000969.1, on the reverse strand, counting down.
TCGGCTGACGGACCTCCAAAAGGAGTTTAACCTGCCCAAGAACCGCCTAATCTGTGACATGCCCACCAGGTGGAACTCGACATTGGCCATGCTGCAGCGGCTGCACACGCAGCAGAGGGCCATAAATGAGTACCTGTGCGACTATGGCACCAGGACAGGGTCAGGGGACCTTGGTTTTTTTTCCCCACGCCAGTGGGCCATGATCAGGGATGCATGCACTGTCCTGTCACCATTCGAGGAGGCCACGAGGATGGTGAGCACTGACAGTGCATGCATCAGTGACACTGTCCCCCTTGTCCACCTGTTGGAGCACACGCTGCGTGGAATAATGGACAGGGCACTTGAGGCAGAACAGAGGCAGGAAGAGGAGGACTTCCTTAGCTCTCAAGGCCCCCTTTATCCAGACAGTGTTCCTGCGTGCCCGCCGATCACACAGGAAGAGGACGAGGAGGAGGAGGAGGAGGAGGAGGAAGATTGTGTCAGTATGGAGGTGGAGCCTGGCACTCAGCATCAGCAGTCTTTAAGGGATCAGTCCCAAGGAACACATGGACTTGTACGTGGCTGGGAGGAGGTGGCTGCGGACGTTGTTGTCCTTAGTGACCCAGAGGACTCCGGACCGAATGCCTGAGCAAACCTACGCTGCATGGCCTCCCTGATCCTGCAAAGCCTGCGTAAGGATCCTCGTATTCGTGGTATCAAGGAGAAGGACCAATACTGGCTGGCAACCCTCCTTGATCCACGTTACAAGGGTAAGGTTGCGGACCTTATCTTGCCATCGCAGAGGGAGCAGAGGATGAAACATCTTCGGGAGGCCTTGCAGAAAGGTCTGTGCAACGCGTTCCCAGAGACTGGGAGGTTACAAACTCCTGTTTCTGGACAACGTGTTGCTGAGGCTTCGGTCAGTCAAAGAAGGAGCGGTGGAGAAGGTGGCCGTCTGACCGATGCGTTCAGACAATTTTTTGGTCCGCAGCCCCAAGGTATGATCGGTTCCAGCAACCATCGCCAGCGTCTGTTTTACATGGTGCAGGAATACCTAGGGGCAAGATCAGACTTGGACACCTTTCCCACCGAAAATCCTCTGGGTTACTGGGTCTTGAGGATGGATCACTGGCCAGAGCTTGCACAGTATGCAATTGAGCTACTGGCCTGTCCTGCATCCAGCGTTCTTTCGGAACGCACATTCAGTGCTGCTGGAGGCGTGGTAACCGATCACAGGGTGCGTCTGTCCACTGACTCGGTCGATCGGCTGACCTTCATAAAAATGAATCAGTCTTGGATCACCACCAGCTACCAAGCACCTGATGCTGATGTAACTGAATAATTTTTTTCAGATCCCTTCAAAGACTGCCTATGCTGATGCTGAGTGACTATCCCTGAGTAATTATCCTCTTCCTCCTCAATCATCACGCTGATAGCTTGTAAGAACATTTTTGGTTCTGGGCGCCACCACCAGTGCCTAAGGCACAATTTTTTAGCCCCTGTATAACAGGGGCGTGTAATTACAATTTTTGATGTAATACTTTGCAGCACGGCTCGTTCCTGCATTCCAACTAGAGTGTCTGTGAGGGGTTGCAGTGTTGTGGCACCAGCACCAGTGCCTAAGGCCCAATTTTTCTGCCCCTGTCTAACAGGGGCGTGTAATTACAATTTTTGATGCAATACTTTGCAGCAGGGCTCGTTCCTGCGTTCCAACTAGAGTGTCTGTGAGGGGTTGCAGTGTTGTGGCACCAGCACCAGTGCCTAAGGCCCAATTTTTCTGCCCCTGTCTAACAGGGGCGTGTAATTACAATTTTTGATGCAATACTTTGCAGCAGGGCTCGTTCCTGCGTTCCAACTAGAGTGTCTGTGAGGGGTTGCAGTGTTGTGGCACCAGCACCAGTGCCTAAGGCCCAATTTTTCTGCCCCTGTCTAACAGGGGCGTGTAATTACAATTTTTGATGCAATACTTTGCAGCAGGGCTCGTTCCTGCGTTCCAACTAGAGTGTCTGTGAGGGGTTGCAGTGTTGTGGCACCAGCACCAGTGCCTAAGGCCTAATTTTTCAGCTCCTGTTCAACAGGGGCATGTAATTACAATTCTTGATCTAATATTTCACAGCAGGGCCCTGTGAGGGCTTACAGTGTTTTGGCCACAGCAACACCTAAGGCCCAAATTTCTGCTGAGTATATAGGGCAGGACCCTACTTTCAAACATCTAACTTACAAACGACTCCTACTTGCAAACGGAAGGAGACAACAGGAAGTGAGATGAAATCTACCCCTAGGAAGGGAAATTCTCTCATGTAAGAGTTAATATGGGAAAACAATTTCTCCTTTCCACTGATGCTTTCCAATCCTTGTTCCACAAAAAAACCCAAATTTTCAAAAAACATTTTTCATTGGGACAAAAAAGTGAGGTGAAATCTTCTGAAGAGGAGGAAAGACGCAAAACAAATGTCACAGGGGTGATAACCCTTCCCTATGTTTTCCAAAAAGCTTAGAAAAGATTTTTTGGCTGGAGCTAAACACGTTAAAAATGTTCAAAATTACAAACAGATTCTACTTAACAACAAACCTACAGTCCCTGTCTTGTTTGCACCGCCTGTATACTGCTGTTCAGAGTATATAGGGACCTTTCCTTATTTTAATTTGGGTGCGGGGTTCCCCTTAATATCCATACAAGACCCAAAGGGCCTGGTAATGGACTGGGGGGTACCCATGCCGTTTGTCTCACTGATTTTCATCCATATTGCCAGGACCCGACATGACATTAAACCCGCAAGCAGTTTTAAATGAGATTTTTTCCTTTAAAAATGACATTTGGTGCAGGGACTGTTCTAAACATGGGAAACACGCGTCACTTTACAGGCATACTATAGACACCCCCCAGGTACGATATTTAAAGGAATATTTCACTTTTTTTTTTTTACTTTAAGCATCATTAAAATCACTGCTCCCGAAAAAACGGCCGTTTTTAAAAGTTTTTTTTGCATTGATACATGTCCCCTGGGGTAGGACCCGGGTCCCCACACCCTTTTTAGGACAATACCATGCAAATTAGCCTTTAAAATGAGCACTTTTGATTTCGAACGTTCGAGTCCCATAGACGTCAATGGGGTTCTAACGTTCGTGCGAACTTGCGGTCCGTTCGCGGGTTCTGGTGCGAACCGAACCGGGGGGTGTTCGGCTCATCCCTAGTCTTAAGAAATGATGAGAGTCCTGTCCAGCTTATGCCTGGCAACCTATATATATGTCAGGTTGCTTACCATAGTTACCGAACAACAGAAAAACATACCTGTTTACTGTAGCTATAGAGACAATAGACTGCTGATACTGTCAACTGAATACAACAATGGTATCTATGTTACCATTGTATCCAACAGCATTTGTTTGAGAAGTATCCCCTCAAATGCGACCTGATTTCTGTTAAAACTAGTCTTATAGAAAAATCATCCATATAATATATATTATATCAAATGCAACACATTCTGCCTTTGAATTTTTCCTGTCACACTCCACACACAAAATCACTTCATTACTAAGAAAACTCATACTAAACATTAATTTACCTTGAATCCATCCCCTTCCCATATTTCTGCCACTGAGAAGGTGTTTCACTTTTTGGCCAAAAATGTATTAGTAAGTCCATTCTAAAGCTCTTTAGAAACAATTCCAGGCTTGTAATACATTAGAGGCCTTGTTCTCCACAGCTCTTGCATTTTTCCATTTTTCTGTCCATCATGAAACCACTTTTCTCTGTTCTTCCTATGGATCAAATCAGAGACGGCCTGTGGAGAAAAAAACAAAGCGGATTATCTGTTCCTTCTAATAATACATAAACAGTAGAACTCGGCCCTTCAGCTACAATCTCTCCTCAAACTGGCTTCTTGCCTGGATCTCTAACCAACACTTTGCCACTTGCCTGTATCCACTTCTGACCCTCCCAAAGAACATTGATAGGGAGGAGGGGAAATATACTGATGTCTCCCAGAAGATCACTGCTGTTTATTTTAGAAGGCTTGATGTTATAGAGCCCCACTTTCCACTCTTACTGAGAAGTATTCACTAACCAGTCAGAGTCTCATCCACTGTCTTGAGCTCATCTGCCAATGCAAATATAACTTCAAACCTTCCTGCCAGATTTCCTCTCATTCCTAGATAGGCTTCAGCTTCAGATACGTCACTCTTGTTTGCTATGTCATGGGAAGCAGTAACATGGTACCTTCCTGCCAGATTCCCTCTCATTCCTAGATAGGCTTCAGCTTCAGAATCGTCACTCTTGTTTGCTATGTCATGGGAAGCAGTAACATGGTACCTGTTAAGCCCTGTTTTTCAGGAACCTTATGTAAATACTGAACTCTGCACTCTAGCTGTGGAATTTTCACCCCAGCCTCCACCATTCTCTCATATGGTATGCTTTTGGCTATTGGCCTAGAATTTAACAGGACTGCCTGTGTGAGGACACAATCCCACCCCCTTAGTGTATGTGTGGGTGTAAGTTTGCGTATCTGGTCCTTTAATAGCCCGTTGTATCTCTCAATCAAACCAGTTGCCTGTGGATGTTTGTTATGGGATGGGGCACAACCAGTACACTCCATAATCTTTGGCCCATTGCTGTACTGTTGATCTGGTGAAGTGTGAGAACTATACAGTTCTATACAGTACTTGTTTGTGACAACCATAAGCAATGACAAGTTTCTGGAGCAGTTGAAGCAATGCGGCTTGATCTGCATGTATGGAAGGATGAACAAGCAAAAGTCCTGAATAGGTGTCCACTGCAGTGCAACAATACCTCAGTCCATTGTTTCCTCAGGCAGGGGACCAATGAAGTCAATCTGCCAAATCTCTGCAGGCCTCTCGCCCCTCTTAATTGACCCGGTGGAGTACTTTTGTATTGGCCATTGTCACACTTCTCCACACACTGTACGGTTCCCTATTACAGTCTTTATCATGTCCATGGATATAGGTAATCCTCTCTGCTGTGCCCATTCATATGTCGCTGCATATGTCGCTTCCTGCCCCAAATGTCCAGATTGCTTGTGGGCCCAGTTGGCCAAGTTCATCAAGGCAGCATCAATTGACACAACTGCATTCACCTTGGCGATTTCATCTGCCACCCTGTATAGTTCTCAAAGTCTGGGACCAATAGCACATGTGCATCAACATGCCCCATTTTATGGTGCGGGAGTGAGCTTCCTTCCAGATGAAGTCCCAGACTTCCTTGCCTCCCCACACCATCTTTCCATGTATAATCCATTCATTGTATTTCCATGTGGGCATCCAAGTTGTCTGTCCTTTAAAGACAGCTGTCAGTGTAGATAGTGACATGGGAAGAAGGATCCTCCTGAAAAGTCATAACTACAGCTTTCAACTCTGCATACCGTCTGGACCCATCAATTCCGGTCTCCTGTGTCTGTACACGGGTTATAGGCTGCTGCTGTCCATTTACACCCAGATGGCTGAACCATCAGTGAACCATGCTGACTCCTTCATGTCTTCTGACAGAGATTCAAGGGGTGGAGCCTGTTGAATTGGGGATGACTGCAGCACAGGAATTTGTTCTTCTGGCTGGGTGCTGGTGAAAGTAACAAGCCCTGCCAACTGTTTTGAAATGTCTCTGATATCCCCTGCTGCATTACCCCCTCTTTCTTGAAGGTACCACTTCCATTTCATCAGTGTCTGGTTCTGGGCTACAGCTGCCATTGTGGTCAGTCCATTATCTCTCTCTAATCCTGCTATTGGCAATGCAGTATGGATGGTGACTGTGTCCTTTCCTGTAATGGTCTCTATATGTTAAAATGCTGTGTAGGCCCCAAACAGGTACTTCTCTAGGGGAGTGTATCTCTTCTGTGCCCCTGTCAGTCGTTTGGACCAAAATCCGATGGGTATGGCTCTCAGTCCTTTCTTTTCGTTTGGCTGCCACAGATTCCAAGATATGGTATCATCCTACTCCACTACATCCAGCTGAAATAGTACTCCAGTCCGTGTCTCACAGGTCCTAATCCCTGATGCTGCAAAATGGCTTCTTTAGCAGCAAGGAATGTGCTCTGAACCCCATAAAAACTCAGTCTTTTTCCTGGTGACATTATATATAGGCCTCAGGACAAAGTTCAGTCCAAGATGTGGGATGAATGATCTCCAGAATCCCACAACTCCAGTGAACTTCTGTGCCACCTTTTTGGTATTAGGGGGCAACAACCCCTGGAAAGTTTGCACAACTGTCTCTGGAATTTTCCTCTGTTACCCAGTCCACATCATTCCTAGGAATTTCACTTCTGTGGCAAGTCCTTGGACTTTGTCTCTGTTGATAGCCCACCCTCTGTTCTCCATGTGCTGTATCAGCAGGTGCAGTGCCTCGGTTACATCTTCCTTTGTCCCAGAGATCATGATGTCATCAATGTAGTGAAACACAGTGACTTTCAAATTTAGGGTACTTAAATCTCGGGCAATCAGTCCATGAAATTCATTGGAGAATGAACATAGTGTTCAGGAAGCATGGTGAAAATATACTGGCGGTCATCCCACACAAAGGCAAACTGGTTCTGACACTCTGGGGTTAATTTACTGAAGGCAAATGGACTGTGCACTTTGTAAAGTGCAGTTGCACTCTGCAAGAGCAGTTGCTCCAGAGCTTAGTAAATGAGCAGAAGCTCACCTGACTTCCATCATCCAATCATGTGCAAGCAAAAATGCTTTTTCTTTTTAATTTTCTTTGCATGTGATTGGGTGTTCTTTGTAAAGTGAAACTTTACCTCATTTACTAAGCTCTGGAGCAACTGCACTTGCAGAGTGAAACTGTACTTTGCAAAGTGCACAGTCTATTTGCCTTTAGTAAATCAACCCCACTGGGTCTATCAAAATCAAAAAGAAAGCATTAGCCAGGTCTATCACAGCATGATATTCTCCTGCCTCTTTAACAATTTTCTCAACAATTGATATCATATCAGGTACAGCTGACTTCAATGGAGGTCCCATTTTGTTTAGACCTCTTTAATCCACAGTCATTCTATATGTCCCATGAAGTTTTTTTTACTGGGAACACTGGAGATGAGAAAGGACTTGTAGCAAGTCTAAGGATCCCTACTTTTCACAGTTCTTGAAAAGTCTCCCCAATTTTTTGTGGCCTCCAAGAATTCTGTACTGCTTGAGACAGACTGGCTTCTCTGGTGGAGGAATGTAGACAGGGGTCCATTTCGCATGACCTCTGACCACAGCCTTCACTGCCCTAACCAGATACACTTTTATCAGGATACCTGAATGAGAATGTACCCCATTCAGTGTGAATAGACTGACCTTAAAGTGCATCCATCCCAGGAATATTTTTGGATAACTCTAATGCCTCGTACACACGGTCGGATTTTCCAATGGAAAATGTCCGATCGGAGCGTGTTGTCGGACATTCCGACCGTGTGTGGGCTCCATCGGACATTTTCCATCGGATTTTTCGACACACAAAGTTTGAGAGCAGGCTATAAAATTTTCCGACAACAAAATCCGATCGCGTCAATTCCGACCGTGTGTGGCCTGTTCCGACGCACAAAGTGCCACGCATGCTCAGGAGAAATTCCGAGACGGAACAGCTCGGTCTGGTAAACTTAGCGTTCGCAATGGATACAGCACTTTCGTCACGCTGCAATGTTAAAAATGGTTTAATACAGCGCACTCTCTTCTTCTTTATAATGTGAGAAGAATGAAGTAGTTTTGCTGCTCATATTCACACAGACTTCTCACAAACTTATTTCTTTACTATTTATCGGGATCCCCTCAATATATTTTGATTTGTCACATCTGTCAACATTGATTTTGTGTTGTATTTTTTTGTTTTTTTTGTTTTAAGGCAAATTTTTTTTTATTGGTTTGTATTTTTTTCAAGGCTGATCTTTGTTTTATTGTATTTTTATTTTTACTCCAGAATATTTTGTGTGTGTTTTGTGTGTCAAGTTACCACAACACCTTTGAAATGTTGTTATATTTAATCTGTAGGAGATTGTTTGGTGTTGTTTGTCTCTTGTTAATTTCACATTGTACTTTAGAAATGTACCTGAATCCTCACCAAAAAACTGTCCTTTTTGGATGAAAACACACACAGGAGAGTATAATTTTCCCAAAAAATTCATTTATTAAGGGCTCACAACTAAACAAAGAGGGAGGCAACGCTGGAGAAACAGCAGAAATGTATGAACCCTTGGACCCCCAGGGCACACATCAACTATTTTCAAGCAAAATTGGTGGCCTGAGGAGTCCTTATCTAAGGGAGCACAGTCTGGTCCAGAAGTCCCAGAGATCCGGAAAGCAGCAGATGACATCTGTGTCCCCAGGCTGTGGTCATACAAGAGACTGCAGCTTTTGTCAGACCAGACTGAACCCAGGGCCATCACTCTCTGGTCTTCCTTCCACGCTTCCTTCCACGCTGTGGCTCTGGTGGTGGAGTTGTGGCAGCAGGAGGAGGAGGAGGATGGTCCAACTCAATCACGTCGGTCTTGGGTGTGATTTCGCCACTCACCCCCTTAGTTAGGACTTTATAAATAAGTTGCTCACACATGAGGCATTGACCCTCCTGCATGCCCTGCAGTTTTGTGGCAGCCGTGCAGGCAAAGGCCTCTTCAGGAGTGGGTAAGGCTCAGAGTGACGCAGAAGCCTCCTGAATAAGCCTGAGCGCTGAATCCTGAACGTGACTCCCCTTCCTGGGTCTTTTGTATGGAAGGCGGAGGGGAGGAACCTGCGATTCGGTCATGCTGCAACTGGTCTCAGGCTTCTCCTGGCTGACAATTAGCCCCGCCTCCTCCTGGCTGCAACTTAGCCCCGCCTCCTCCTGGCTGCCACATTCCACAGCCTCCTCCTGGCTGAGGTCTTCCTGTGTATGAAAAAGGGACATAGTTTTAGTTTTTTATTCATCAATCACACACAATTTTCACCTCCTGACTGTTGCAAATTGAATGTTAACAAATATAACAGACTATCATTCTGAGCCCAGCATTTTTCATTCTTGTCCCAATTTTGGGTGCCCACTACTGTCTATTGATATGTAAAACACTTTTTTCAATCAGCAATTAGTGATCAATAATAACATCTAGTAAACAAAATTTCTTTATTGACAAGGAATCTGTAGAAGAATGCTATACCTGACTCCAGCTGGGCTCCTCCACTTCTTCCTGGCTGGAAGGCCCAGGTTGGACATCGGAAGCCCCAGCTGGGGTAGAAGGAAGAGTGGAAGGAAGAGTAGAGAGGGATTCCCTGACTTCAGTGTGGTCTGACAGAAATCGCAGTCTCTCATAGTACCACAGCCTGGGGACATAAACGTCATCTGCTGCAGCTCCGGACCTCTGGGAATCCATGACCTTCTTGCGCTCCCTAAGCTAAGTGCTCCTTAGGCCACCAATTTTGGATGGTTGCTGTGGGGACCACCGGCATCACCAACTCCAGCAGTTTCTCCAGCGCTGCCTGCCTCTTTTGTTTATTATTATAATGGGGATGTCTCACCTGCAAAACACAACACAAGACAAACCCTAAGGTCAGGCCAAACTCTCCTAATCTTGTTACAATATAGGCTTCAATTTCGAAGCAGTATAGGCCCAAGTTTAGATCTTACCTTCGTTATCACGATCGGCGCTTCCGATGCTCCTTCCTCCGCTCACAGATCATACGTAATACGCAGGCGTGTTACGCTTTATACACACTGCGCATGCGTGTAACACCGCCCACCCCTGATGTTCTTTCTAGTCTATTCCCCGCCCCTTTTCGTTCTGTGCAGTGGGGGAAGAGCACATGGTGGAGACACAGCAGGTGCGTGCTAATTACAGGAACGAGGAGGAGGAGGAGGAAAGCCTGGATCCAGAAGGAGATTTAAGGCCTCAAATATGTCCTTTGGGGAGATGTTGGAGATGGTCCACATCCTGAAGAAGGCCGACTATGATGGAAAGTATGGACCTTACCCCAACCCCAATGTCAGAAAGGCCAAGATCATGGCGAAATTGGTCAGGAGTAGGGATGAGCTTCGAGTTCGAGTCGAACTCATGTTCTACTCGAACATTGGCTGTTCGCAAGTTCGCCGAACAGCGAACAATTTGGGGTGTTCGCGGCAAATTCGAATGCCGCGGAACACCCTTTAAAAGTCTATGGGAGAAATCAAAAGTGCTAATTTTAAAGGCTTATATGCAAGTTATTGTCATAAAAAGTGTTTGGGGACCCGGGTCCTGCCCCAGGGGACATGGATCAATGCAAAAAAAAGTTTTAAAAACGGACGTTTTTTCAGGAGCAGTGATTTTATTAATGCTTAAAGTCAAACAATAAAAGTGTAATATCCCTTTAAATTTCGTACCTGGGGGGTGTCTATAGTATGCCTGTAAAGGGGCGCATGTTTCCTGTGTTTAGAACAGTCTGACAGCAAAATGACATTTGGAAGGAAAAAACTCATTTAAAACTACCCGCGGCTATTGCATTGCCGACAATACACATAGAAGTTCATTGATAAAAACGGCATGGGAATTCCCCACAGGGGAACCCCGAACCAAAATAATAAAAAAAAAATGATGTGGGGGTCCCCCTAAATTCCATACCAGGCCCTTCAGGTCTGGTATGGATATTAAGGGGAACCCCAGCCAAAATTTTAAAAAAAAATTGACGTGGGGTTCCCCCTAAATTCCATACCAGACCCTTCAGGTCTGGTATGGATTTTAAGGGGAACCCCGCGCCAAAAAAAAAAAAAAAAACGGCGTGGGGTCCCCCTAAAAATCCATACCAGACCCTTATCCGAGCACGCAACCTGGCAGGCCGCAGGAAAAGAGGGGGGGACGAGAGTGCGGCCCCCCCCCCCTCCTGAACCGTACCAGGCCACATGCCCTCAACATTGGGAGGGTGCTTTGGGGTAGCCCCCCAAAACACCTTGTCCCCATGTTGATGAAGACAAGGGCCTCATCCCCACAACCGTGGCCGGTGGTTGTGGGGGTCTGCGGGCGGGGGGCTTATCGGAATCTGGAAGCCCCCTTTAACAAGGGGACCCCCAGATCCCGGCCCCCCCCCTGTGTGAAATGGTAAGGGGGTACTTACCCCTACCATTTCACTAAAAAACTGTCAAAAATGTTAAAAATGACAAGAGACAGTTTTTGACAATTCCTTTATTTAAATGCTTCTTCTTTCTTCCTTCATCTTCTTCTTCTTCTGGTTCTTCTGGCTCTTCTGGTTCTTCCTCCGGCGTTCTCGTCCAGCATCTCCTCCGCGGCATCTTCTATCTTCTTCTCCTCGGGCCGCTCCGCACCCATGGCATGAGGGGGGAGGCTCCCGCTCTTCTCTTCATCTTCTTCTTCATCTTCATCTTCTTCTTCATCTTCTTCTTCTTCTTCTTCTTCTTCTTCTCTTCTTCATCTCTTCTCCCTTCTTCATTTCTTCTGCGGGCCGCTCCGCATCCATGCATGGAGGGAGGCTCCCGCTGTGTGACGGCGTCTCTTCATCTGACGGTTCTTAAATAACGGGGGGCGGGGCCACCCGGTGACCCCGCCCCCCTCTGACGCACGGGACATGACGGGACTTCCCTGTGGCATTCCCCGTGACGTCACAGGGAAGTCCCGTCAATTCACCGTGCGTCAGAGGGGGGCGGGGTCACCGGATGGCCCCGCCCCCCGTTATTTAAGAACCGTCAGACGAAGAGACGCCGTCACACAGCGGGAGCCTCCCTCCATGCATGGATGCGGAGCGGCCCGCAGAAGAAATGAAGAAGGAAGAAGAGATGAAGAAGAGAAGAAGAAGAAGAAGAAGATGAAGAAGAAGATGAAGATGAAGAAGAAGATGAAGAGAAGAGCGGGAGCCTCCCCCCTCATGCCATGGGTGCGGAGCGGCCCGAGGAGAAGAAGATAGAAGACGCCGCGGAGGAGATGCTGGACGAGAACGCCGGAGGAAGAACCAGAAGAGCCAGAAGAACCAGAAGAAGAAGAAGATGAAGGAAGAAAGAAGAAGCATTTAAATAAAGGAATTGTCAAAAACTGTCTCTTGTCATTTTTAACATTTTTGACAGTTTTTTAGTGAAATGGTAGGGGTAAGTACCCCCTTACCATTTCACACAGGGGGGGGGCCGGGATCTGGGGGTCCCCTTGTTAAAGGGGGCTTCCAGATTCCGATAAGCCCCCCGCCCGCAGACCCCCACAACCACCGGCCACGGTTGTGGGGATGAGGCCCTTGTCTTCATCAACATGGGGACAAGGTGCTTTGGGGGGCTACCCCAAAGCACCCTCCCAATGTTGAGGGCATGTGGCCTGGTATGGTTCAGGAGGGGGGGGGGGCCGCACTCTCGTCCCCCCCTCTTTTCCTGCGGCCTGCCAGGTTGCGTGCTCGGATAAGGGTCTGGTATGGATTTTTAGGGGGACCCCACGCCGTTTTTTTTTTTTTTTTGGGCGCGGGGTTCCCCTTAAAATCCATACCAGACCTGAAGGGTCTGGTATGGAATTTAGGGGGAACCCCACGTCAATTTTTTTTTTAAATTTTGGCTGGGGTTCCCCTTAATATCCATACCAGACCTGAAGGGCCTTGTATGGAATTTAGGGGGACTCCCACATCATTTTTTTTTTTTAATTTTGGTTCGGGGTTGCCCTGTGGGGAATTCCCATGCCGTTTTTATCAATGAACTTCTATGTGTATTGTCGGCAATGCAATAGCCGCGGTAGTTTTAAATGAGTTTTTTCCTTCAAAATGTCATTTTGCTGTCAGACTGTTCTAAACACGGGAAACATGCGCCCCTTTACAGGCATACTATAGACACCCCCCAGGTACGAAATTTAAAGGGATATTACACTTTTATTGTTTGACTTTAAGCATTATTAAAATCACTGCTCCTGAAAAAACGGCCGTTTTTAAAACTTTTTTTTGCATTGATCCATGTCCCCTGGGGCAGGACCCAGGTCCCCAAACACTTTTATTGACAATAACTTGCATATTAGCCTTTAAAATTAGCACTTTTGATTATTCATGTTCGTGTCCCATAGACTTTAACGGTGTTCGCGTGTTCGAACGAATTTTTTTCCTGTTCGCATGTTCTGGTGCGAACCGAACAGGGGGGTGTTCGGCTCATCCCTAGTCAGGAGTCTGCACCAGAATTTCGGGGTACGTCGATCGAAAGATCAGCTCAGGAAGCGGTGGTCGGACCTCAAATTACGAGAACACGAGCAGTACAGAAAGATCCAGAGAGTGCTGCAAAAAAGTAAGTAGTTGTGCTGTGTTCCTATTCTTTTTGTGTTTCTTACGTTCGTGCTTGTCAGGGACTAACCCTCAGGAGAACTAACATCTATGGCCAGCAGAATCCTGTATCAATGAACGCAAATTCTCCAGGCGCCAAGCACACTATTTAAAGCATGTTGCAGCAGTCACCAACTGCTGCATGATCTTCAGCTTTCTGTGTATTCCTCAGTTCCTGTTCCTGTTGTCTTGGATTATCTGCTAATGACCCGGCTTGTCTTGACCTATCTGATCTGTACTTACCCTGGCTTGACCCTTGGCTCATTCCTGTTACTCCGCTCTGATCTGCTGCAGCGTGTATGACCCCTGGCTTGTTTTATGGACTTTGCTACTGTTTGATCTGCTGCACCGTGTTTGACCCCTGGCTTGTTTTATGGACTTTGCTACTGTATGCTGTCCTGTGTATGAACCCCGGCCTGGCTCCTAACACTGCTTCTGGTACTTCCTGCTGTACGATCTCATCTGGTACTTCTGAGGTACCCCTGCCTAGCAGTCTACCCTGCTCGTCAGCTGCCCACCAGTGGACTTCTCTGCTTCATCTCAGCTTGCCGCAGCCAGCAACCCCTGCCACTTTGAGTATAGCTCCCCCTGTACCACCTCCAGGGGGCGCTCTGCACTTAGGCGCAAGGGAAGCCCTCCCAGCACTTCAGCCTCCGATCAGGTACGTGATAGTATCATGCAGCCAGTAACGTCAGACTCTGACGGAGGTGCTTCCCTGCTCAAGACTCTGTGCCAGCAAGTTGCTACGCTGACCCAAGCAGTGACGAATCTACAAGGACATTATTCCCAGTTGGAGATTCACCTTCAGAACCAAGCAATGTCTCCTATGATGTTCCACCCCCTGAACCAAGGGTACCTACTCCTGAGCGCTTCTCTGGTGACCGAGAGAAGTTCCGAACATTCAAGGACACCTGTTTACTTTACCTGGCCCTCCAACCAAGAACCTTTTCCATAGAAACTGTTAAAGTGGGATTTGTTATTTCCCTGCTGTCCAATGAACCCCAGTCCTGGGCTCATTAGTTACTAGAGCAAAAGGATCCTGCTATTAATTCAGTGAACTTGTTCTTTGAAGCTATGTCCAGATTATATGATGATCCACAACGTATGGCTACTGCTGAGGCCACCCTTCATGCCTTGCGGCAAGGGCAGCGCCCTGTAGAGGATTATATCGTGGACTTTTGCACCTGGGCTGCAGACACGGGGTGTAATGAGGCCGCTCTCAGATTCAAATTCCGGCTCGGCTTATCTGAACTTGTCAAAGACGAACTTGCACGAGTAGAGTCCCCAACCACTTTAGAAGGACTCACCCAGCTAGTCGTCCAAATTGATAGGCGCCTGCGGGAGCGACAGTCTGAACGATGTGCACAATCCTTCCGGCCTTCTTGGATGACGCCCACAGTTCCAGCCGTTCCTGCACCCGTCACTCCGTTCACGTCCAACAAAGGGCCTATGCAAATTGGCGCAGTTCGCTCTGCTCTGACCCCTAACGAGAAACTTCATCGCCGGCAAGCTAACCTATGTTTCTATTGCGGAGAGCCTGGACATATCCATCTCAACTGCCCAATAAGGCCCAGTAGATCTCCTTTCCGCAACTCTACTAGCCTCCAAGTCCCGAAACCTTCTGCAACACACCTTCTTCTCCATATCGCATTACAGTTGGCAGGAGGAGAGGTCAGACTTCCAGCAATAATCGACTCCGGGGCTTGCAGTTGCTTTTTGGACTTTTCCCTGGCTAAAGACTTTCAGATTCCACTTCGGAGGAAGGAACATAAACTTAAAATTCACTTGGCCGACGGTTCAACACCGCAGTTTGGGCCTGTTACTCAAGAGACTTTGCCTATTCTCACCATGATTGACCCAGGCCATCAAGAATTTCTTTGTTTTGATGTTCTTTGTTCTCCTATGTTCCCTGTAATTTTGGGACTCCCTTGGCTACGGGCACACAACCCTCAGATAGACTGGAACACTGGGAATATCGCTGTCAAGTCAACTTATTGCCACCAGCATTGTATCATACCTGAACCTGTAGCACCTTCCAGTTGCCTTACCATCCAGCCAGTTTACAATTCTAGCCAAGACGTCCCTCCAGTTTATCATGACTTTTTAGATGTCTTCGATAAGAAAAAAGCCGACACTTTGCCACCTCATCGTTCTTACGATTGTCCAATCGAGTTGCTGCCTGGTGCAGAGATCCCCTTCTGTCAAATATTTCCACTTTCAGAGACTGAGCTTGAGACTTTACGTCAATATATTGATGAGAACTTAGAAAAAGGATTCATCCGCTCATCATCATCCCCAGCTGGTGCCGGAATATTCTTCGTGGAGAAGAAAGACCATTCCCTCAGGCCTTGTGTGGACTACAGGGAACTTAACAAAATCACGGTAAAAAATTGTTATCCTCTCCCCCTGGTTCCCAAGCTTTTTCAGAGATTCCGTTCTGCCCAAGTCTTTACTAAGTTGGACTTACGAGGCGCCTACAACTTTGTGCGCATCAGAAAGGGGGATGAGTGGAGGACCGCTTTCAGAACTCGTTTTGGGCATTTTGAATACCGTGTTATGCCTTTTGGACTATGTAATGCCCCAGCGACCTTTCAAGATTTTGTAAACAACATCTTTAGAGAATTCCTGGATCATTTCTCGATCGTATATTTGGATGACATCCTCATCTTCTCTGACACTCTGGAGTTACATAGAACCCACGTCCGGAAGATACTATCTACATTGAGAGAACACAAGCTCTAAGCAAAAGCAGAAAAGTGTCAATTTGAACAGGCATCCATACAGTTCCTGGGCTTAATTATTTCTACTTCTGGGATAGCTATGGACCCTCAGAAAGTATCTGCTATTCTGGAGTGGTCAGCCCCTACCAACAAGAAAGGTATCCAAAGATTTGTGGGGTTTGCTAACTTTTATCGGAGATTTGTTAAAAACTTTTCTGGTATTATTGCCCCCATTACCCAGCTCACTCGCCAGCATACCCGTTTCCAGCGGTCCCAGGAAGCCCAAGAAGCTTTTGATAAACTAAAGGCTCTATTCACCTTGGCCCCCATTCTGCAACATCCAGATCCAGCCCTGCCCTATGTTTTGGAGGTCTATGCATCGGTAGTCGCCATAGGGGCTATCCTGTCACAACGCCAAGGCCCTAAAGCTTTACAATATCCTGTAGCCTTTTTCTCCCGAAAACTAAGCCAACCGGAAAGGAATTATGATGTGGGGGATCGGGAATTACTGGCAATAAAAGCTGCTCTCGAAGAATGGCGATACCTACTGGAAGGCGCAGCTCATCCCATCATGATATTCACCGACCATAAAAACCTTGAATATCTCAGATCTGCCAAACAACTAAGACCATGGCAGGCCAGATGGGCCTTGTTCTTTTCGAGGTTAACTTTCACCTTACTTACCATCCGGGGTCCAAGAATGGGAAAGCGGATGCCCTCTCACGCATGTTTCCAGAAACTCCAGAGACTGTGGCCCCTAGTACCATCTTGTCCCCTCAGAATTTCCTTTTAGTTCAACCTGATCTAAGATCAACCCTTGAACAAACCTCTGCTCAATGCCTCGAATCAGAAGGATCTGCATTCAGAAGGCAGGAAGGACTCCTGTGGCACGGGGACAAGATCTTCGTTCCCATGGGAGCCAGGCTTCAGGTCCTCAAGACCTTTCACGAACACCAACTTGCCGGCCAGTTTGGGATTCATAAGACTACTGAGCTGATTCAGCGATCCTACTGGTGGCCTAACCTGAGGCAAGATTGTAAGGATTTCATAGGCTCCTGCACAACCTGTGCCAGAAATAAGGGAAGCTGCACCCAAGCCTGGGGTTTGCTAAGACCACTACCTATCCCGGACCGCCCCAGGAAAATGTTGTCCATGGATTTTATTGTGGAGCTGCCCCCATCTGAAGGCTTTACCACTATCCTGGTGGTGGTCGACCGTTTATCAAAGATGGCTCACTTCCTGCCTCTACTAGGCACACCTTCTGCCATTGATACAGCACATGTCTTTATTAAAGAGATCGTAAGATTGCACGGCTTGCCAGACAGTATTGTATCCGACAGAGGAGTACAATTTACTTCAAGGTTCTGGAGGGCTCTATGTAAAGCTTTGGACATTGAAATCTGTTTGTCTTCTGCCTGTCACCCACAGAGTAATGGCCAGACGGAGAGGACGAATCAGACACTAGAGCAGTACCTCCACTGTTTTTCTACTTTCTCTCAAGATAACTGGGTAACCTTGCTGCCATGTGCCGAATTCGCCTATAATAATTCGGTACACGCCTCCACCAATCAGTCTACATTCTGGGCAAACTATGGATTCCACCCATCCTTTTTGCCTTATGTCACTCCAGAAGCAGCGGTACCTGCTGTACAGGACAGATTAACTTTCATTCAAGAAAATTTACAGGTTCTTCAAGAAAACATGAAAAAAGCACAGGAGGACTATAAAAAAGCATTATGACAGGAAGAGGAAAGGTAATCCAGTTCTGAAAGTAGGGGACAAAGTTTGGCTCTCCACATTGAATCTCAAATTGTCTTGCCCCTCCCGGAAGCTGGGCCCAAGATTCATCGGTCCCTTTGCGATTAAGAGAGAGATTAATCCTGTGGCTTTTGAATTGTCTCTGCCAAGCTCTTACAAGATTCACCCAGTCTTCCACGTCTCGCTGCTCAAGCCAATCAGTACTGGCCCCTTCTCTGGAAGAGAAGACCCTCCTCCACCTCCAATCACAGTGGGTGAAGAAACGGAGTTCGAGGTGGAAATCATCCTGGATTGTCGAAAGAGAGGAAGACAAATTCAATATTTAGTGAAGTGGAAGGGTTACCCACCAGAGGAGAGCTCTTGGGAACCCACAAGTAATGTTCATGCCCCTAGACTGCTACGTGAATTCTTCAGAAGATATCCGGAGAAGCAAGCCCGCCTGGGCATCCGGAGGCTGCCCCTGGGGGGGGCACTGTCAGGGACTAACCCGCAGGAGAACTAACATCTATGGCCAGCAGAATCCTGTATCAATGAACACAAATTCTCCAGGCGCCAAGCACACTATTTAAAGCATGTTGCAGCAGTCACCAACTGCTGCATGATCTTCAGCTTCCTGTGTATTCCTCAGTTCCTGTTCCTGTTGTCTTGGATTATCTGCTAACGACCCGGCTTGTCTTGACCTATCTGATCTGTACTTACCCTGGCTTGACCCTTGGCTCGTTCCTGTTACTCCGCTCTGATCTGCTGCACCGTGTATGACCCCTGGCTTGTTTTATGGACTTTGCTACTGTTTGATCTGCTGCACCGTGTATGACCCCTGGCTTGTTTTATGGACTTTGCTACTGTTTGCTGTCCTGTGTATGAACCTGGCTCCTGACACTGCTTCTGGTACTTCCTGCTGTACGATCTCATCTGGTACTTCCGAGGTACCCCTGCCTAGCAGTCTACCCTGCTCGTCAGCTGCCCACCAGTGGACTTCACTGCTTCATCTCAGCTTGCCGCAGCCAGCAACCCCTGCCGCTTTGAGTATAGCTCCCCCTGTACCACCTCCAGGGGGCGCTCTGCACTTAGTCGCAAGGGAAGCCTTCCCAGCACTTCAGCCTCCAATCAGGTATGTGATAGTGCTGCTCCATGTGCTTTCCTTCAAAGTGTACATTTTAAAATGGCAACTTTCATGTTCATGGGCACATTATTCTTTCATATCAAACATTTTTCTTTCGGCCTATAAAACACCATTGTTTTGGCCATATGCATTTGGCCACATTTTTTACGCCCTACTTGTATGAAACTAATTTGGTTGTGTAGATGTGTTTGTTACTAGAATGAAATGCAAACTAGATTCTGTGTAAGGAGAGGACACTGAGCAGCTGTTTTCACATCTGGACACTGGAGCACTAGTGTGTGACACCAGAACACCATTTTTATTAGGGGGGCCACACAGGTGCTCCAGTGTATACTATAGGGGGGTCTCCATATGTGAAGCTTGTACCAAACAGGTAAAGTATTGAAGCTTGACAAAGGACACTGAAAATGCTACATTTTGGAACTCTGCCAAAATAGACAACTGTACACCACTTCCAAGCAATGTTTCCTATTTATAGTTCTGCCATCAAATATCTGTGTGCTAAGTATACCATTTTTGTTTTACATAGGGGAGAAAAGACTAGGAGGACACCCCTCATCCGAGGAGACCACAGACCCCCCACCTCTGGAAGAAGGGGAAATCCCCCCAACACAAGAAGAGCAGGAGGAAGAAGATGTGGTGGAACTAGTCACCACAACAGGTGAGTGTTTGCGACCACAGGCTCAGGTAAGAGATGGATGCCGGCATATTTTTGATACCTGTTTTTGTTTGGTTTCTCTCTTTTTAGGTGATTGTGATGTTGTGGATCCAGATCCTTTCACATCAGAAAGTGCACAGATCCTGATCGGGGAGATCATGGGGTGTAATTTAGCTTTGGAAAACCTCCTGAAAAACATCAATGATGTTATTCAAAAAAATAAAAACATCATTGATGTTTTGGGGACGAGTTTAAAACCCCTCCAAATCACTTTCTTCTTTTGTGTGCTACAAAGTTCAAAATGTTTTAGTGATTTTTAGAAAAGCAAAATTTGGAGGATGCACACAGTGTGCCAACATGTGCTATCTGCCATCACGGGAGATCAATGTAGGCGTTTTGGGGGTGCAACCCCTTCCTCAATAATAAAGTAGCTGAGAGTAAGGGGTTTCTCCCTGAAGAATATTATTAATATCTAATATTCTTGTATCTCAGAGGTGCTTCTGGATGAAATAGCATTGATAGCCAAACTGACTTAAAACAAAGTGTGAGTTTATTGTCACACAGTTGGCATCATAAATACAATGTAAAAAGTATAATAGTTCAGTTCAATGTAGGTAAAAATATATGAAATAGAATAAAAAGTTATAAAGCTGTAATAAGCTTATGAAAGCATGTGTGCTTCATGGCTGCTGCCCTCCTGTCTCCATGCTGTCTTGTGTGTCCTCCAAGAAGAAACAGGAAATGACGTTCTTAGTCTTCTGGCAGAATTGACAGCTGTCCCAACTTATCAAAGTGTCATGTGAACATGTCAGTATCTATCCTAGTAGCTGTGTGTGTGTGTCTGTGTGTGTGTGTCTGTCTGTGTGTCTGTGTGTCCTTCAATATGGAAGCATTGGTTTTATATGTTACATGTGAACGTGTGAACGTCATAACCTCACACCAACTTAGAAACTTGTATGGCACATATTCATTTCTGCTAGCTTCAGTATGCATTCATAGTCATATATGGCATACGATTGACAAGCCCACATGTAACACGCCATACTTGAAGTAATATGCTGATCATGTAATGTCATATAACCAAACATCTATATAATATGAACACATATTATCAACTTTACATTAAGTAACTATATACTAGTACTTATTAATATGACTGGAACTACAAAATAACTTAACTTAACAGGATATAATCCACAATGTATATTCCTTTAGCTACGTGGACACGTGTCTATTTTCGTCTTCTCATGACATTCTACACCAAGATACCTTAAATGTCATACTCAAATTGGCTACACCAGAAAAATCCAGCAATGCTCAGCTTTAGAAGAAGAATCATGTCAAATCTATTGATCAAGGTCATTCACACATACTCTATTTATCATGATTAATCATAAAACCAAATATGTTTTGCAAGCTTGCCATCAATATAATATAACACCTATAAGTGCCGAATTATGAATTTGGAATAATATTCTAACAATCCCCCCTGAATTATGATTAATCATATCAAAATATTCTAATACATTCATAACATCATTCATGTCACATTTACACATCCTTGTATCAAATGATCGAACACAATATTCCTCAGAACTGAAGCAGCTAGAAATAACTTTCCTTCTAATCGCTTTTTTCTTTACTTTAACTCCTCTTAGATCTATCTATTCAAAATCTTAAAATAATGATATAGAATTTAAAAATGTATAACATAATGATGACTCATATCTATAATTACTAATATTAATAATAATAACAATAGTTATTATTATTATTATTATTATTATTATTATTAAAATAAATTATGCAATAATATATTTCCATATGTGTGCTCAAATAATATTTTAGCTCTTTGGAAATATACTTTACACTCTAAAACTTGTCATAACTTTCCATAGTTCTATTAAGAGTGATATGTTTCTTAAGTTATGAACAAAAGATGTTCTATAAACTAGAATGAGTGTGCAGTTGTTACCTAAAAATATTCAATATATGAATAAGGAAAAATAAATAAAAATAATAATGATAATCCTAACTTAATATGAACATTAATATCAGAATAATGGAATTATCAAAAAAATCTATATGTGGACAAATGTTTGAGTCCCAAATTGTTTATCTATAGTAGATAAAGTTTCTTCTGATTAATTTTTTCTTCATGAAATGTCTTTAAAGTTTCTTCTTCAAGTTCTGTTAGATTAGAAAAATCTTGTTGAATAAGATAAAACAGTCATAAATCTGAAGTATAAATCTTTTGTCCAATATTCTTCCCTAGAGGATTCCTTCTTTAACTTTGAATTTTCCTGATATTCTCTTTGCTCTTCATATGAGCTTGTTATCTTCCATATTTATGTGATTTTAGATGCCATTTCTGTAAAAGAAATGCAGTATCATTAATCAGGCATAAAATATTTTCATTAAATTCTTGTAACTTTTTTCCAACAAATGTTAAAACATTATGAGACAATAACTTTGTGAATTTGCTAAACTATATGTAAAATAACACTATCTTATATTTTCCTTCAAAGAGAACTTCTGTATGACAATGTACTGTCCTTATCCTGTCTAAGATGGCCTAAACCATAAATCATATGTACTGTGAAGTTTAGGTATGACAGGACGCAACACCTCCTTTGGTCATGATGCAAATCTCTGTTTTCACAAACAAAAGTAAAGTTTTGTATCACCCAGAGATGACAATGGACTATGCCTTTGTTCTCATCTCTAAAAGATTAGAAATGTGCGTAACTGTATTCTGTGTTGAAGCTCTTACTCTACTGTTAGACTGTTCTGCAGTAACAAATACTGGCTCTATGTCCTTCTCTGTTCTTATGCTGGAAACCTGAGATAAAGACTCCTCAGATACAGCTGTATAAACATGTGCTGGTGTACATTCCTGAAGATGTCTTCCTTTTACATCTATCTGAATGTGTTTGGATGATAAAGCTCTGAACCATAGAGGATATGTTTTACGACATTCTTTAAAACTATCTTCCTCAAAAATACCTTTTAGTGAGCAGTCAGGTGTCTGTACAATGATTTTGTTTGATTTCACTATTGTCTCTGTAGCTTTAATTGCATAGTAAACACTTAGCAGTTGCTTTACACCTGACTCAAAAGTTTTTTCCAAAAATGATAAAACTCTGGAGAAATAGGCAATTATTTTCTCCTTACCTTCTTGTAATTGAGACAACGTTACTGAGATGGCATTCTCAGATACATGAGTTTTCAAAACAAAAGATGCTTCAGAACAAACCTCTATTGTACTTAATGCTGGAGCATTCTGCAAATCTTTTTTCAACATTTCAAAAGCATTTTTCTCATTTGGACCCCATTGGTCAACTATATTACCTTTATTCCTCAAAAGATTATATAGTGGATTAACCTTTTCTGCGAAACAGTGTACAAAGTCTTTGCAATGATTTATTTTATGCAAAAATTGATGCAATGCCTTATGAGTTGTTGGAGGTGGGATTGCAGTTATCTCTCTAACTGTTTCTTGCAACAGTTGTCTCTTTCCTTGACTAATTTGCATGTGAAGGTATTTCACTTGACTTTTCATCAGCTGGACTTTTGTCGTGTTTAATTTTAAACCTTCAGCCTGTAACATCATAAACAACTCAGACAAAAGAGCAATATGTTCATCGATATTCTGAGTACTCAGCAGAATCGTATCCACATGCTGACAAATGCATTCTGGCCTAGAAAATTTTGAAAGTATTTTTGCTATAGATTCATGAACTATACCATCACCAATACCTAGGCCAGGTATTAATCGAGTGAACGTATAAGTCTCTTTTCTGAATGTGAATGTGAATTTGTACTGGCTGCTATTCGCTAAAGAAAGGGAAAAATGACTATTCATAATTTTTAATACAGAGAACACTTTGTCCTCAGCATTCAAATTTAACTTTAAGTTAGATTTATCAGGAAGAACTGGGTTATTTGTGATATGTTTATTCAATGTCCTTAAGTCAACTGATAAAGAATATGAATTATCAGTATTTTTTATAGGCCAAATACAGTTATTTACCACTGATTTAGCTTTCTTTACAATTCCAAGTTGTACAAACTCTTGAATAATGGCAGAAAGTGGACCAATTGATTCTAGTGGTAACTCATACTGATTAAGGGGTTCTGGATCTTTTCCCTCAATATTCAATTCAGTATTTTTCAAAGTTCCAATGTCATTTTTGAACTTTGACCACAAACTTGGAAAACGTTGTACCACTTCCTTTAAAGCACAATTACCATCAACATCAGGCCACTTTTGTTCTGTAGACATATTGGTAATGGAACCAACTTTACTGTATACAGAGGGATCAATAAGCACTGATTTGGGCCTAGATGGATCTTTCCAAATACTTTTATTAGCCAAATCGATCACCCATTTTTGTTCCTTGATTACATCAATGCCGAGTATATTCTCTGCTTTGTGACATACCCAAATGTTAATGTTAGTTTTCACTAATCCAGGTACTTCAAATGTTACATTAGATACCTGTCTATCAGTGGAATTACCTATATTATTAAAACCCACTATATTACACATAGGAGAATTTGGTTTCACAGGTATGTTTTCTTTGGTAAGGCTAATCTCAGATCCACTATCAATGAGACAATTAATATTTTTACCATTAAGCAAACATTGTATATATGGCCTACCATTCTCATCCAAAATAATTGGTGCTACATATTGTAATGGCAGAGAAATTGAATCCTGATGTGATTCTATTTTTGGCAATGGCAATAAACCCTCTCTTTCAGTGACAGTGTTTTCTGAACTGCTGTTAACAGTCAAATTACTGATCTGTTTGACTTCTGTGGCATAAGGCAATTCAGTCAAAATGTTATCTTGACATGAAAAAACGGGTTTTACAAAAGCTGATTTTTCATTCTCCATATCTTTAGTTTTTATTTGCGAATTTCTCTTAAATTTACAGCAATGTTTTCTCATATGACCAGATCTATGACAGTAAAGACACGTGATAGGCTCTCCTTGCCTCACTTGTCTGCACCTGTCCTTGTCATTCCTGCTAAGACCTGTCGTTTCTGACATGTCTGCAGCCTGATTATTTTTGTTACATTGAATTATAGCTATCTCGTGTGTGAGACTGCTTTGATTCAATTGTCTCCTAATTTTATCAATGAAACTTACTACATCATTTACATTTTGATGTTCCTGCGCTATGGCTACTGAAGTTGGGTCAAGGTATTTAAATTTTTTTATGAAAGCTGTTTTTAAACCTGGATCATTGTCATCATCTACTCCAAATATCATTTCATAAACTTTACAAAATTTAATTTTAAAGTCAATTGGACTTTCTTCTGCAGTAGTCTGTAAAAGATCTAACATTTCTATGGTCGGTATTTGCTCACCGGTCATACATAGCAATAATTGTCGCAGTCTATCTGTCGCGTCATTTTGTTTTTCCTGACCTTCGTCATCAATAACAGGTGTGTTAATTCGTTTAGCGAAATTAACAGGAACCCACAACTGAAATATGTAATTGCGTTGATCATTTGACAGATTAAAATGATCCGCAAACATTTCAAATAAATCCCAATTGGAAAATACAGTTGCCTCAGTGTCATAAATAGGAAAATCTTTTAAAACTTTCATAAGTTGGTCATGTATTTGCAACTTTAGTTTTGCAGTTCTACATAATAACTTTTTATGTTTCATTTCTTTTTCATCAGTAGCATCAACATTCTCCATACCCGAACTTTCCGGAATATAAGAGGATTGTTGCTTATATTTAGATTCAGTCTTTTTGTCATCTGTAGTTATTACAGCAATCTGTCTGTTATTTTGTAACTCTGGCAAAATCATTTTTTTAGATTCTAATTGCTCTTCAAGATTCTCTATGTAATTACAAAAAATCTCACAGTTTGGACAATTAAGAGAATCTTGGGACACATTGTCATGTATTCCTGTGTTCTGTACATTGTTAGTTTCTGTCTGCTGTAATGTACACACATTTTTAGCAGGTAAATCAACATTAATAATCATTTTGTTAAATATTCTCACTAAGCTTAATACATTATTTATTTTTTTACGTAATTTATGTACAGTGAACCTGGATTTATCAATCTGTGTATTGGCATTTAAGCATTCATTGTACATATATCTCCACAAGTGACTGTCATTTGGATATAAAGACACATCTTTAAACTCTAGCTTGCTGTCTCTAGCTATTTCATCAATAAATTCCATAACTTTTACTCACCGTATTTAGAAGAATTTCTTGTCTTCAACCGTCTGTTGCTGGACTGTTGTCCACATCTGATGCAACACAAACGCCTCTTGGTTGATAGGTTCTGAACCGTCTTTTTTCTCGAGACTTGAATATTCGCAAAACTGCGCTAATCTCTCTCCCCTCAGCAAGGATCGAGATTTCCGTAAAAATAGAGATATGACGGCAGTTGCTGGCTCGCCAAAATGAAGAATATTATTAATATCTAATATTCTTGTATCTCAAAGGCGCTTCCGGATGAAATAGCATTGATAGCCAAACTGACTTAAAACAAAGTGTGAGTTTATTGTCACACAGTTGGCATCATAAATACAATGTAAAAAGTATAATAGTTCAGTTCAATGTAGGTAAAAATATATGAAATAGAATAAAAAGTTATAAAGCTGTAATAAGCTTATGAAAGCATGTGTGCTTCATGGCTGCTGCCCTCCTGTCTCCATGCTGTCTTGTGTGTCCTCCAAGAAGAAACAGGAAATGACGTTCCTAGTCTTCTGGCAGAATTGACAGCTGTCCCAACTTATCAAAGTGTCATGTGAACATGTCAGTATCTATCCTAGTAGCTGTGTGTGTGTGTCTGTGTGTGTGTGTCTGTCTGTGTGTCTGTGTGTCCTTCAATATGGAAGCATTGGTTTTATATGTTACATGTGAACGTGTGAACGTCATAACCTCACACCAACTTAGAACCTTGTATGGCACATATTCATTTCTGCTAGCTTCAGTATGCATTCATAGTCATATATGGCATACGATTGACAAGCCCACATGTAACACTCCATACTTGAAGTAATATGCTGATCATGTAATGTCATATAACCAAACATCTATATAATATGAACACATATTATCAACTTTACATTAAGTAACTATATACTAGTACTTATTAATATGACTGGAACTACAAAATAACTTAACTTAACAGGATATAATCCACAATGTATATTCCTTTAGCTACGTGGACACGTGTCTATTTTCGTCTTCTCATGACATTCTACACCAAGATACCTTAAATGTCATACTCAAATTGGCTACACCAGAAAAATCCACTAATGCTCAGCTTTAGAAGAAGAATCATGTCAAATCTATTGATCAAGGTCATTCACACATACTCTATTTATCATGATTAATCATAAAACCAAATATGTTTTGCAAGCTTGCCATGAATATAATATAACACCTATAAGTGCCGAATTATGAATTTGGAATAATATTCTAACACTCCCCCAAAACACGTCCCTTGATCCCCCATGATGGCAGCTAGCACATATTGACATTCGTAAATTGGTGTGCATCTTCCAAATTTGAGTTTTCCTGGGGTGACTTCACCCCATCTGAACGCAATATCAAACACAGTTCCTGAATACTCATGTATGATATTGCCTTCAAGTTCTACCTAATGTGAACTTTGTAAGTTCAAGATTTGTGTCTCTCTTGTTGGTTTTACACATGCTTGTTTTATCTTAAATGGACATTTCTACTTTTTCTAATGTGACCCCAAAAATTGTTATACAACAAACATGTTGATTTGTTTTAAAAACCTTTTCTAAATGCACATGTGATTGTGCAGGTATTAAAAAGATTGTTAATCAAGAATGTGTGGATTATTGTCTCAACGCTACAACACTTTTGTGGTGATGTAATTGCTGCTTTCTGTGAAAATGGGGGTTATTTCCTAAGGGCAAATCCACTTTGCACTACAAGTGCAGTTTCAGTGCAGTTTCAAGTGCACTTGTAGTGCAAAGTGTCTTTGCCTTTAGTAAATAACACCCAACAGTGCTTTGTATAAGGTTACATAATCACGCCATTTTCAGGACTCCCCACATTTCTGTCAGGGTCAGCTAAAACAAACACAAGCAGTAAATGTCACCAAAGATTTGTTTTTTGTTTTTTTTTATTTGATAAAGGCTTCACAAATTGTCTGGCATATTGATGGCCCCCCTACCCGCAAAGAACTCAAGGAATCTTAACCGAACATCACGGGCACTCAGGGAGGGCCAGCCAGGACGGCCACTTTCAAGCGCCGTCAGGGTTGTTTCATTTATAATTCCGGCCTCAGGCCCAACTGAGCCAGCATAGTTTGCTGAATGTTGCCGTAAAAAGTTATGTAGAACACAGCACGCCAGGATTATATGATTAAGTTTATACTCCGCCATATGGATGGGTGTAAGAAATAGGTGGAACCGGCTGGCCATGATTCCAAATGTGTTCTCCACCACTCTTCTGGCTCTGGCCAGCCGGTAATTAAAAACACTCTGTTCCGGGGTGAGGGTCCTCATCGGGAATGGCCGCATCAGGTGGTCCCCCAGCGCAAATGCTTCATCCGCAACGAAGACGAATGGGAGTCCTTCCACATTCTCTTCTGGAGGTTGCAAGTCCAAGCTGCCATTCTGGAGACGCCTGTAAAACTCTGTCTGGGCGATGACTCCACCATCGGACATCCGGCCATTCTTCCCCACGTCCACATACAGGAAGTCGTAATTAGCCGACACCACCGCCAACATCACAATACTATTAAACCCCTTGTAATTATAATAGTATGACCCCGAGTTGGGTGGTGGGATGATGTGGACTTGTTTCCCATCAATTGCCCCTCCGCAGTTAGGAAAGTCGCACCGCTGGGCAAAGTGGGAGGCCACAGTCTGCCATTCCTGTGGCGTGGAAGGAAACTGTTGAGGAAAACAAAAAAAACTTAGTATTTTTGCACATAAACATGGAAAGCAGATTAGAAACAAACATTCTTGGCCAATATCCAAATAACTTTTATTAAGGGGAATTTTACAACACCAAAGTATAAGGTACACCTATCATATTCCCCCTCCCCCCCTCTCATGGGCCATTTCTAACATTTTAGGGGGGGGGATCTTGGACAGGTAACCCTCTTCACTTCATTGAGAGATGAATGCCTAAATACAGGGTATTACTTGGAACAGCCCCTCCTTAGTTACACTATTGGCAGCCCACTGGAGAGGTAAGAATTGTCAGAATACAAAGATATAATTACACACTGTACACATTTGAGCACATTTGGACATTCTGCTATTACCTATCAAGATAATAATAGGATACAAAAACTTTAAACAGTACCATTTGAAAGTATACAGGCAGGCCCTTGCACTACATGCTTTGGGGAATTCATCCATACATCTGACCACAAAAGAGAATGGTATAGTGTGTATGGGTTTGGCAAAGTCAGCAGATAGATGATTGAGGATAGATAGAGAATTGGGATTAGCTGACTTAGCAGTTGGGGGGAGGGAGGGTTAATAAAAATGATTTGGGGACACTACAAAAAAAAGCCTCTGGCACTCTGCCTGAATTTAAAGCACAAATCACATTTTTAGACATTTTAGGGGGTGTTTGGGATAAAGCACTACTATGGAGCTGATAAAATACATTGTTAAGTGACTACATGAGGTGAATATAGGGCCAGGAGAGCATGCTGGGGAGGTAAGTGAAGGCAAATATGTATGAAGGACTAAAAAAATAATTACATAAAAATCCAGCATGCATGAGAACAAAGGGGACATTCACAGCATATTCCAATCATGGTAATTAGGGAATGAGGAAAGAAATACAATATATTAGAAAACATTCAATACAATAAAATGTGATATAAAAGGATACAAATCTTACCTTCATATACTCCTTCTGCAGGACCTGGATGATGGCAGAACAGGTCTCTGGGATAATGATCCCCAGAGCCTGGGGGGAGATGCCTGTCGAGAACTTCAAGTCCTGCAGGCTTCTCCTTGTCGCCAAGTACCGCAGGGTAGCCACGAGCCTCTGCTCCGGAGTGATGGCTTGCCTCATGCAGGTATCCTGCCTGCTGATATAGGGGGTCAGCGAAGCCAACAAACGGTGAAATACGGGGTCCGTCATCCTGAGAAAGTTCCTGAAATCATCAGGATTAGTCTTACGGATCTCACGGAGCAAAGGCATATGAGAGAACTGGTCACGCTGAAGCAACCAATTCTTGGTCCATGAACTCCTCCCCACCCTGTTCATAGACTGGACTTGTGTCAAGGTCAGGACCCCAACACCAAGCCCCCACACAGCACGAACTCTACGAGGAGTACGTATACGCAACATGACTAGAAAACAGTCGGCTGCTCAGAACAAAGTAACAGAACGCACTGAAGAACAGCAAGGCCTGTGAAGAGCCACCTGAAAAACAGCAACGAGCGGGCAAGATCGCACAGAAAACTCCGATACGAACTGACTGCACGCACTGAAGAGCAGATACAAACCCACAAGCACAAACTGAACCGCAGAAAGCAATCTGAAAGCCACGAGTGTGAAAAAGCGCGAATCGTCTCTCACCAAACTTTTACTAACATGAGATTAGCAAAAGGAGCCCAAAGGGTGCCGCGCTTGGTTCTGAACTGGCCTTTTCTAGTCTCGTCGTACGTGGTTGACGTCACTGCGTTGTTGGAAATTCCGACAACTTTGTGCGACTGTGTGTACGCAAAACAAGTTTGAGCCAACATCCGTCGGAAAAAATCCTAGGATTTTGTTGTCGGAATGTCCGATCAATGTCCGACCGTGTGTACGGGGCATAATACCAAAACATTTGTCCAAAATCCTGGTGCTTCGCCAATAGCCAATTTCACCCGTGTCCCAACTGCTGATGTGGTTTGCCCTCCCAAACTTTCTACATAAATCAATTCTCCTTTGTGATGGGAAGGATTTCTTTGCAAAAGTGTAACTTCAGCTCCAGTATTAACAAAAGCCATTACATGTGTAGGAGAAGATGGCTTCCCCCACAATACAGTGACAGGTGCATATGGGCGTCGGTCTCCTGCTGTCACTGTCCTTACTGCTATTACAGGAGACCCACCTTCCCTTCATAAAGGACAATGAACCTCTCAATCCCCTTTTCTGAGTCTCTCTAACTCCTCCCCAGGATAAAGGGATTTGTGTTTGAGTTCATGTGCAGTGTTGGGAATTGGTTTGGGGCTAACAGGAGCAGTCAGTTCTATTTCCTCTAAGTCTAGGCTGATGTTATCTAGTGTCCTTAACCCTGACATTTTTCCCCACTAAATGTTTCCACCTCTTCAGCAATTCTGCAGTAGAAATCTCATCTATCGGTACTCCTGCCTTTATTAGGTCCACCCACATTTGTTTCCTAGAGATAACTAGCCTGGTTTTCTCTTCACCTCCTGCCTTCTCTAGCCCATTCCCTTTCTTCTCTGTTCTTTTCTGCTTGTTTTCTTCCTGTCTGGCCTTGACCTTATCTAGTGCCCTGACAGGTTTTGTTTTAGTCTCCTCTAGTTCCCCCAACTTGTTTAAGAGGGTAGTGGCTTTATGAATCTTGCTGTTTAATCCCAGGCCTCCCAGCAAAAACAATAAAGGAGCCCTGAGATTAAATGGCGCAGACTTCATCAGCTTAGAGCGCAGAGAAGACGTAAAGGGTTCCCTATACGGACCCATCCATTCTGGAAATGTATTTAATCCGGTTATATGACCCATCTCAAGTATTGTTCTCCATGAGTAGGTATTTTCCAGGACATTAGGACTAGCGCATACCCGGACTATACCATCTCTCACAAGATCTAAAAGTAAAAAAGAAGAAAATATTACAGCGCACACATGCAAAAAAGACATTTACCTCAAGCAAGGCTAGTTTAAAACACCTACATTTTCAAAAAAACATTATCAAAAAATATGGGGATTTGGTCACACCATATTGCTATATGGTGCTAAGCCCACTTACTGCGACAAAGTACCCCATAATCAGTGGGTCCTACACTATCCATGGAGTGGGAGTGTCATGAACAGGTTTGACCAGATTGTGTGGACTGCAAAGAGGAAACCAAAACGCATGTAAAGTGAAATAAGAATAATGTTTATTTAAGATAAGTAATATAAATAAACAAACACCCCAAATATAAATAGTGCTCAACCAACCAACAGAAACCCACAGACAACAGATAATATATACAGCAAGGGGCAATACCGGAATCACAGATGTCAGCCAGGCCAGGGTCATACACAGTAGGCCAGCAGGAACAAGGGATATACCAGAAACATAAACGTTTATCCAAGCCAAGGTCATACACAGGAGATAAGCAACTGAACAGGGGCAGGTTAGGAGAGGGAGATAATGGATGGGATAGGATGCAGGCTCAGGTTCAGGTTCAGATACAGATACAGGTTTACGGGATACGGGATAACAGGTCAGGGCACAAGGAAGAAAGATACCAAGGCAAGCATATGAGGGCTTGCCGGGTATTTATAGGACTGACTATAATTGACTTCAAGTCACACCTGAGCGCAGAGGGTGCTGTTTGCTCCACATTGCTGGAGTGCACCCGCTGGTGGACACCGGTACTACGGCCCAAGGATGCAACAGTGCCACCAGCAGGAGAGACCTCTTACTGCAGGTCCCAGGTGTTGGAAGACACCCGCTGGTGGACACTGGTACTGCGATCCAAGAGGCCGATAGCGCCACCAACGGGTAAACCCTCTCATGACAGTACCCCCCCTAAAGGAGCGGCCTCCGGACGCTCCAACAAGGTGCAATTGTCCAAAGTTCATGGCCTCCAACCGAACAGATGAGGGCACATCAGGCTGGGCATTGGGTACATCAAACTGGACAGTGGGTACATCTGAGAAGACAGCGGGCACATCCGAGCAGACAGCGGGCACATCCGAGATGACAGCGGGCACATCCGAGATGACAGCGGGCACATCCGAGATGACAGCGGGCAGGAATACACCAAGCTAGGCAGCGGGCACTTCGAGCTGGGCAGCAGGCGCATCAGGCTGGGCAGCAAGCATAGGCACTTCGAGCTTGGCAGCAGGCACTTTGAGCTGGGCAGCAGGCACATCAGGCTGGGCAGTGGGCATGGGCACTTCGAGCTGGGCAGCAGGCACATCAGGCTGGGCAGCAGGCATGGGCACTTCGAGCTGGGCAGCAGACACATCAGGCTGGGCAGCAGACATGGGCACTTCGAGCTGGGCAGCAGGCACATCAGGCTGGGCAGCGGGCATGGGCACTTCGAGCTGGGCAGCAGGCACATCAGGCTGGGCAGCAGACACGGGCACTTCGAGCTTGGCAGCAGGCACTTCGAGCTGGGCAGCAGGCACATCAGGCTGGGCAGTGGGCATGGGCACTTTGAGCTGAGCAGCAGGCACATCAGACTGGGCAGCAGGCATGGGTACTTCGAGTTGGGCAGCAGGCACATCAGGCTGGGCAGCAGACATGGGCACTTCAAGCAGGGCAGCAGGCACATCAGGCTGGGCAGCAGGCATGGGCACTTCGAGCTGGGCAGCAGGCACGTCAGTCTGCGAAGCTGGCACATCAGTCTGGGAAGCTGGCACATCAGTCTGGGAAGCTGGCACGTCAGTCTGGGAAGCTGGCATGTCAGTCTGGGAAGCTGGCACTGAGACATCAGGCTGGAAGGCAGGCACTGGGACAATAGACTGGGAAGCTGGCACATCAGACTGGGAAGCTGGCACATCAGACTGGGAAGCAAGCTTCGAGACATCAGGTTGGAGGGCAGGCACTGAGACAACAGACTGGGGAACTGGCACATCACACTGGAAGGCAGGCACATCACACTGGAAGGCAGGCACATCACACTGGAAGGCAAGCTTCGAGACATCAGGCTGGGAAGCTGGCACATCAGACTGGGAAGCTGGCACATCAGACTGGGAAGCTGGCACATCAGACTGGGAAGCTGGCACATCAGAGTGGGAAGCTGGCACATCAGAGTGGGAAGCTGGCACATCAGACTGGGAAGCTGACACATCAGACTGGGAAGCTGACACATCAGACTGGGAAGCTGGCACATCAGACTGGGAAGCTGGCACATCAGACTGGGAAGCTGGCACATCAGACTGGGAAACTGGAACATCAGACTGGGAAGCTGGCACATCAGACTGGGAAGCTGGCACATCCGTCTGGGAAGCTGGCACATCAGACTGAAAGGCAGGCACATCAGGCTGGTAGGCAGGCATCGAGACATCAGGCGGGGAAGCTGGCACATCAGACTGGGAAGTTGGCACATCAGACTGGAAGGTAGGCATCGAGACATCCGGCTGGAAGGCAGGCATCGGGACATCCAGCTGGAAGGCAGGCATCGGGACATCCGGCTGGAAGGCAGGCATCGGGACATCCGGCTGGAAGGCAGGCATCGGGACATCCGGCTGGAAGGCAGGCATCAGAACATCCGGCTGGAATGCAGGCACATCAGACTGGATAGCAGGTGCATTAGACTGGAGAGCGGGTGCATCAGACTGGAAGGTGGGCACATCAGACTGGAAGGTGGGCGCACCAGACTGGAAGGCAGAGACATCAAGCTGGAAGGCAGAGACATCCGGCTGGGAGGCAGGCATCGGGACATCCAGCTGGAAGGCAGGCATCGGGACATCCGGCTGGAAGGCAGGCATCGGGACATCCGGCTGGAAGGCAGGCATCGGGACATCCGGCAGGAAGGCAGGCATCGGAACATCTGGCTGGAAGGCAGGCACATCAGACTGGATAGCAGGTGCATTAGACTGGAGAGCGGGTGCATCAGACTGGAAGGTGGGCACATCAGACTGGAAGGTGGGCACACCAGACTGGAGAGTGGGAGCAGGTTGGGTTACTGGCAGGATTGTGTGATTGGGGAAGAACTTCCGTTTCTTCTTTGGCTTAACTGCTGGAGATCTGTAGGTGGCTGTAGGACTGTAGACAGGAGGTGAGGCATACTGAAAGGAAGGGCTGGGATATAGCAAGGAAGGGGGAACAGCGGCCAGAGGGAGTTCTTGTGGGGAAGTTGCAGGTATTAGAGAAGAGGCAGGTGGGTTAAAGGCAGAATAGGTGCAGGAAGTAGAAACAGGGCATTGATACTTGGTGGGGAGCAGGGTATATTGGACTGCAGCTGAGGTTGCCAGGGGTGATGGGAGAAAGGACATCTGAGCAGGCAGGTATTTAGTAGCAGGTCTGGTTTGTGGAGAACTGACAGAAGCTGGGCATAACAGGTCTAACCATGCCTGAAGTACAGGTAGCACAAAAGTGGCCTCACATTCCCTCTGTCTGACCAGCGACTGCACTTCATCTATACAATCCTTCAACAACTGTTTGGGACAAACCGAATAATGCTCAAAAAAGGATGCAGAGTCATCCTCCAACAGCCATACTAAGGACGCAACCTGGTTAATGCTGAAGGGGGGAGAAAAGTCATCATGGCCCTTTGGGATACAAGGCAGAGCCAGCTCTGTACACATTCCAATCAAAGGCTGAACATCCTCAAACCGTATACTGCCCTGATCGACCACAGAGTGAGCTAAACGGATAATCTCCAGCAGCTGATCACTGGACCACCCTTCCAATGTCTGGCGGAGATATTCAGAACTCTCTGTTGCCAGCAGAGCATAATAAGCAATTATATCTGAATTCATCCCAGTAATGTGCAACAGAACCGAGATGGTTCCCCTGTGCAGCCACTTCTGGTCAGAGATGGCCTTGGTATACTGTCATGAACAGGTTTGACCAGATTGTGTGGACTGCAAAGAGGAAACCAAAACGCATGTAAAGTGAAATAAGAATAATGTTTATTTAAGATAAGTAATATAAATAAACAAACACCCCAAATATAAATAGTGCTCAACCAACCAACAGAAACCCACAGACAACAGATAATATATACAGCAAGGGGCAATACCGGAATCACAGATGTCAGCCAGGCCAGGGTCATACACAGTAGGTCAGCAGGAACAAGGGATATACCAGAAACATAAACGTTTATCCAAGCCAAGGTCATACACAGGAGATAAGCAACTGAACAGGGGCAGGTTAGGAGAGGGAGATAATGGATGGGATAGGATGCAGGCTCAGGTTCAGGTTCAGATACAGATACAGGTTTACGGGATACGGGATAACAGGTCAGGGCACAAGGAAGAAAGATACCAAGGCAAGCATATGAGGGCTTGCCGGGTATTTATAGGACTGACTATAATTGACTTCAAGTCACACCTGAGCGCAGAGGGTGCTGTTTGCTCCACATTGCTGGAGTGCACCCGCTGGTGGACACCGGTACTACGGCCCAAGGATGCAACAGTGCCACCAGCAGGAGAGACCTCTTACTGCAGGTCCCAGGTGTTGGAAGACACCCGCTGGTGGACACTGGTACTGCGATCCAAGAGGCCGATAGCGCCACCAACGGGTAAACCCTCTCATGACAGGGAGAACCTGCATCTCTGAACCATGAGAGCATTACACTCTTCTAAATGGGAGAATCATAAGGTCTCCACCCATGACACAAGTGGACACTAATTAAAGGTACTTATGTGAAGGAGTGAGGTGCTCCGCACCCAAAGGGATTTGGTCAGAATCCATACAATATACAAACAAGATATTTGGGGGGCACACTCTAAAAGATGCATTAAAGATGGTGCAGCCATAAGACCATACAGTAGAAGAAAATATTACAGCGCACACATGCAAAAAAGACATTTACCTCAAGCAAGGCTAGTTTAAAACACCTACATTTTCAAAAAAAACATTATCGAAAAATATGGGAATTTGGTCACACCATATTGCTATATGGTGCTAAGCCCACTTACTGCGACAAAGTACCCCATAATCAGTGGGTCCTACACTATCCATGGAGTGGGAGAACCTGCATCTCTGAACCATGAGAGCATTACACTCTTCTAAATAGGAGAATCATAAGGTCTCCACCCATGACACAAGAAAAAAAAGTAAAAAATTCACACTAAACTCTTGGGCTATTTGCATGGCCTGACATAATTTTGGATCATGGGTTAACACTCCCATAGCCATAGTTTCTCCAGCTCATGACATTCAGTTTGTGTAACCTCCCGTACTTCTTCAAATTCAACCATCTCTGGGGTTGCAATAATTCATCTCCACATCTGCCATATTCTCTCTATCATGTTGCCTTTTCTTATGTTTAGTAATGAGAGGTCTGGCATAATTTTTTCTTCACAATCCCAGTTTTGGGATGTGACAATGGCACATACCCTGGCTTTACTAACAGGTTTATGGTCCTTCCTTTTCCTTATGGTGTTAATTGATTTGGTCATTAGGGCTGCACACTGCCTTTGCAAATCATCAGCCCGACTAGCATTTGAACAAACACACTCTGTAGCAACTGCTAGCTGGTCTTTTAATGCCTTCATTTCTGCCTCTGCATTATCCCTTCTCTGTGATTCAGTATAGAGAGCATGAGGAAAGTACCAACCCACTGTGAACACTGTCCTGTTCTCTGCTTTACTTAAATCCAACCCCTTAAGGCTAAAATCTACAAAATAATCTGAGACTTTATCACCCCAAGTCTTATTCAAGGAAGAAGCATAATTTACAAATTCTTTAGCAAGATGCTCCCACTCTATTGGATTGATTTAATAAAGGCAAATAGACTGTGCATTTTTGAAAGTGCAGTTGCTCCAGAGCTTAGTAAATGAGCAAAAGCTTTGCTGACTTCCATCATTCAATCATGTGCAAGCAAAAATTATGTTTTTTTATATTTTCCTTGCATGTGATTGGGTACTCTTTGCAAAGTGAAGCTTTACCTCATTTACTAAGCTCTGTAGCAACTGCTCTTGCTGAGTACATGTGCACTTTCAAAAGTGCACAGTCTATTTGCCTTTAGTAAATCAGCCCGTTGTCTCTGGCCCAGATAGGTAAGCTGCACACTCCCCTCTGGACACCAGAACCCTCTGCTGCCTTGCTTTTCCTAAACAGCTTACGCAGAATTTTTACCTAGCACAAGCTACACAACACACCACAGAAATCAGATACTCGATTTCCAACAACTGCTTAAGAAGCCTGAGTCCTAGTTGTCAACTGACATCATGAACACACAGTAACCAGAGTTAAGTTACTTTTAAGCTTATTTCTACTGTTTGCAGACCATAGTTTCTGTGTATTTGCTAGGCATCTTGCTTGATATACTGTATCTGTCAGTCTTGATCTGTATTCCTAATATTGTAATAGTTTTGTATGTACAGCATTTTTGTATAGCGAAAGCATATTTACATATTGCAGAGGTCTCAGTTTGTGTAGCCTTGCTAGATAGATGCAAGCAAAACACCCCCCAAACACATCACTGCCCCCTTACAGCACTCCCCACACACAAACAGCACCCCCCTTTACATCACCACCCACACAGAACTACCCCCCTTTACATCACCCCCAACACACACATCACTACCCCCTTTAAATCACCCCTGTCACACACATCACTGCCCCCTTTTCATCACCCCCCCACACACAGTACTGCCCCTTTTTACATCAACCCCAAACACACATTACAGGACAATTCTGGACTGAGAACAGGAGGTTAACTTCTTATATTAACAAGATGGTGATTGGTTGCTATGACCATTCCCTGCATCCCCAATCACCTGCTGTTTAGCTTGGAAAGTTAACTCAGGCAGCTCCCACTCCTGCACTCCATCCAGTGCCCCCTGCCCCAAGTCCAGAATTGTCCTGCCTCCTGCTCTCCTCTCTGCACAGCTAATGACAGTGGTGGAGGCTGGGAGAAAAAAGTGGCTTCTAAATGGCACAATTGCGGTGAGCTGGATGGGACAGTGGCACTTTACTCTTCACACCCCCCGCACAGCACTCCCCCCCCTTACATCACTCACCCACACACATCACTGCCCCCTTACATCACTCACCCACACACATCACTGCCCCCTTTACATCACCCCCTACACATGCCCCCATTTACATTACCCCCACACACACATCACTGCCACCCTTTACATCACCTCCCCATGCACATCACTGCCCCTCTTTACATCACCCCCACCCCCTCATACTTCACAGCTATGACCTCTGCCTCACTCTCCTACCTTACACATAGTGGATAGCAGACATCACTGCCCCTCTTTACATTACCCCCCCACACACACACAGTACTGCCCCCTTTCACATCTCTCACATTGTACATCGTACCCCCCCCACAGCACTGCCCCTCTTAACAACACCCCCACCCCCTCATACTTCACAGCTATGACCTCTGCCTCACTCTCCTACCTTACACATAGTGGATAGCAGAAGGTGGGACAATTCTGGACTGAGGGCAAGAGGCACAGCAGCACTAGATAGAGGGCAGGAGTTCTGGGGTTAACTTTTCATAGTAGCAAGTTGGTGATTGGTTGCTAGGACAACCTCCTGCATCCTTGCAACCAATCACCTGCTGTTAAATTTGAAGTTAACTCAGGCAGGTTCTGCTCCCACCCTCCATCCAGTGGTGCTCCTGCCCCCAGTCCGGAATTTTTCTGCCTCCCACTGTCCGCTCTGCTCTGCTAATGACAGTGGCAGAGGAAAGTGTCTCTTAATCGTGGCAATCCAGATGTGGACCACAGTCCACCATTTAGAGATGCTTACACTAGAAGCTGGACCTACTATAAATACATATATTTTTGTACAGTGACTTGACATCTTTAGACCACATACAAATGATCTCTGTTTAAATTATTATTATTAATTATCTGACTTTGGAAATAGCAGCATCAGTGAAGATGTAGGTTTTATCATTTAAAAGGATGTGTATATTTAAATAAATCTTGTTTTTTTTTTTTTTTTATTGGAATCAATTTAAATCATTTAGCAGAGATCTTTTTTTCACCTTGACTGTAACAAGTTTATTTATATTTCTCTGTTTAAAAATGTTGGTAAGTGTAAAAAAAGTACGATTAAATGACAATAAAAATGAAAACTTAAAGTGGTTGTTAAGCCACTTAGTAAATTACACGCAATACCCTCTGTTAGAAAGAGCCATATGCTGCAGTGTATGCACTTCCCTATTTCTACCTGAATTCACAGCTCCGCGCTCATGTGACTCCTCGCTGCTCCCTCTCCCAATCTGATCAAATTTTTTATTTATTTTCCATTATATACATTACTTCATACTTTGAATCTACAATATTCAAGTTCATCCAAATAGACACGTTTTCAAGCACAAAAACCCCCCCAAAAAAAAAAAACAATAAAATGTAAACACCTTCCCCCTTCCTTATTTCTCCCACCCCTGCACCAGTAGTGCTCCCTCCCACAGTCGTCTCATCTCTTCCTCCAAATATAGTGTTTCCATTGTGCTCCACACTTCCCTTCCAAATCCACAAAATTGAAAAGTCATTCTGTCCTTGTGATAGAGAAAAAAAACAAAACAAAACAAAAAATAACAAAAACCCTCAGCCTGTACAAAAAAGTTCTGTTTAGGAGGCTACTAAGCCAATTCAAATCACTCTTAAGCATCAACCTTATTATCCCCCCCAAAAAAATAGAGAGAACTATATGAGGCTTCTATGAGCCATACATCCTTCATAATCAGTGAGTAAATATGCCCTCTTCCCTTTACTATATCTGTTCAAACTATCCCTTCTCTTCTGTGCCCCCCTTCCTCCCTAAGTCTTCTATCCCATCCCATTTCCCCACCTCTTATCCCTTCCCCGTATTCAACCCCAGGTGAAAGGTAAAAAAAAACTAATAAGGGAGAAGAGGAAAAAAAAAAAATTAATTATACCCCCCCCCCCCCCCCCCCCGGGACACCCACAATGGAACCCAGAGACCACACTGCTCTTTACAACTTTGTTCTATCTAACCTCTTTCAAGCAGCACACCCATCCTGCCCATGTTTCAATGTTTTTATCTTTCTTGTCTTTTGCTGCATGCACCCATCTTTCGGCCTCCATTATTAAGTTAACCTCTTTCTTCCAGTCCGCCAAGGTTGGACTTCTAGTTTGTTTCCATAGCCTAGGTATTAATGATTTGGCAGCATTTAGTAAGTGTGGAATAACACTATTCTTATAAGCTCTAACAGACATTGAAGTTCCATGAAACAAAAAGTTCCAGGGCGTCACCTCTATTGGTCCGGGGGATAACATTTCAACCCAAGAAGCGATTGCTTCCCAGAACACCTTAATCTTAGGGCAAGACCACCATAGGTGGAGAAAGGTGCCTTCCTGTCTGCACCTCTCCAACATCTGGCGTCTGCCGTCGGGAACATCTTTGCTATCTTAACTGGGGTCCAATACCACCTAGTCAAAAATTGATATGACATTTCTTGAAGCTGAGAGCTTATAGACTGAGAGTGCGTCAAATTAAATAGTTTCTTAATTTGTGCTGTGGTAAGATTATGACCTAGTTCTTCTTCCCATTCTCTAATAAAGTATTGAACTGTTTGATTTTGTGTCGCGAGAATCAGTCTATACATCTGTGACATCAAGTGTCTTTCAGTGGGTATATTTACACACATGGATTCAAAAGCAGTAAGAGAACTCACTGGTCTCATCCCGGGTTTCAGACCCTTGAAAAAGCACCCCAATTGATGGCATCTCCACTCCTCCATAGGTATCCTCCCCATTTTCGATGTCAAATCTCGCAGGGGGGTTAATGTTCCATGAGGGGCAAATTTGCCACATGTCGTATGCCCATCCCTCCCCCAGGCTCCAAAAAATCCCACCTCCTCCCCTGGAGGAAACCATGGGTACCCCTCCAATGGGGTCAGAGGGGATATCCGAGGAGCATAGTCTCCTGATTGATTTAATTTATCCCAAATTAAGAGTGTGCTCTTTGTTAATGGTGACGTCCATTTTGAGAGACCCCTGTCTATACTCGGAATCCACGGGATTCCGGCCAGCTTCCTGCCTGCCATAATCTGCTCTATGGAGACCCATATTTTCTTTGCGGAGTCGTGGCACCAGTTCAGGATCCGCACTAAAGACATTGCTCTATAATATAAAGCTACATCTGGTAGTCCCATTCCTCCTTCCAATTTGCCTCTATGCAAAACATCATACGCCAATCTGGGATGTTTATCACTCCATACAAATGCTATGAAGGCCTTACGTAAGGTTTTAAAAAAACTTTGTGGGAGTGTAATTGGCACTGTGTGGAAAAGATAAATTATTTTGGGTAGTACACTCATCTTTATGGCGCTGACCCTTCCAAACCACGTTATTAACCGGCCCCTCCATTTCTGCAGGTCCCCATTACCCCCTTCATTAAGGGACCATAGTTTAAATCATACAGTAGTTTAGGATCTGCTGTGATATGTATTCCCAAATATGCCAAAGAGTTTTTGTTCCAAATAAAGGGATAAGAATTTTGCAAAATCGTTTTCATCCCTAAGGGGACATGACTAGGTAACAGTACAGACTTTTCAAAATTTATTTTGAAGTTAGATAAGTCTCTGAACTTAGAGACCTCTGCCATCAAAGCCAGTAGTGATGTCTGTGGGGATGAAAGATAGAATAATAAGTCGTCGGCATATGCCGAGACTTTATATTCAACTGATCCGACCCGTACCCTCTGAATTTCAATGTTTCCCCTCACTTTGCAAAGAAATGGTTCTAATATCATAGCGAACAATAGCGGGGATAATGGACACCCTTGTCTTGTACCATTACGTATTTGGAAATAATCCGATAGTGTGCCATTTACTTTGACTCTCGCTCTCGGTGTCGCATATAATGCTGCAACCCAGCCCATCATGCGTTCCCCCAGACCCATCCCCCTTAGCACCTCCGTCATGAAACCCCAGTTCACGCTGTCAAACGCCTTTTCGGCATCCATTGACAATATCACTCTTGGGGCCTTGTCCGGGCCGCGTTGCATCCAATGAAGGGTGTGTAATGCCCAAATGGTATTTTCTCTGGCCTCACGGCCCTTCATAAATCCCGTCTGATCAGAGTGAACTAGTTTCACTATATGATCCTGTAACCGAAGAGCCAAAATTTTTGCCAAAACCTTAGTGTCTGAGTTTAACAAGGAGATGGGTCTGTAGTTTGTGCACTGCTGAGTATCTTTCCCTGGTTTAGGAAGTATCGTTTTGTATGCCAACAAGGCCTCTGGAGGTAATGGATTGGAGGCATTAATTGAATTAAAGTAGCTACATAACGGGCCTCCTAATCTGATAATAAATTTCTTATAATAGGAATTGGTGAGCCCATCTGGTCCTGGGCTTTTACCTTTTGGCAGACTCGATATTACTTTGTTTAATTCATTAATAGAAATTGGTCTATCTAATTCCTCGATTATCGTGGGCAGCAGCGAGGGCAGCGCTGCATTTTCTATATACTCTCGAATTTCTAATTTACGCTGTTCTCCCGTCGCATTCGGCGAAACAGTATGAATATTATATAAAGCATTATAAAATTTGTGAAATTCCGCTGCAATGGCTTGAGATTCCACTATCTTTTTATTTTGGACTATTAGGCTATGCACATGCCTGGATTCTTGCTGTTTTTTAAGCTGTCTATCAAGTAGCCGACCACATTTATTGCCCTGCTCATAAAACCAATGCGCATAGTATCTATGCTTGTTTTTAGCTTTGCGGTCTAGGCGTTGTGCTAAGTTATGTCTCAGGTCCTCCAATTGTTGGGAATCTGCTGGGTCCAAGTGTCTTTTATGTTTGATTTCTAATTCAATAATCTCTTTCAATAAATCTACTATTTCTTTTTGTTTCTCTTTTTTAATCCGTGACCCGTGTGCTATCAGTTCCCCCCTAATCACTGATTTGTGGGCTTCCCAAACAGCCTGCTCTGAAATTTCTCCAGGCATATTTGTTTCAAAATATGTTTTAATCTTACAAGATAAAGCCTCCACCACTTTATTATCATCCAGTAAGGATTCATTCAACCGCCAAGTTCGTTCCAGGTGGCCTGCAGAAATTGGAAGGAAAGTCACAGTAATCGGAGCATGGTCTGAAATTGTTATTGGTTCTATAGTGAAAGAATGGGTCCTTTCAAGATAGAACTGGTCCACCAAAAAAATATCTAGGCGAGAATAAGTATCGTGTATTTTGGAATAATAACTATAATCCCTTTTCCCATAATGTGTTACACGCCATCCATCCACCAAGTGAAAGGAACGTGAGAGCTGTTTTAGATGCTTTAACGCTTTAAAAGATATGTGAGTTTTGCCCATAGACGTATCTATCTTTGAATCTAGGGTAAGGTTAAAATCTCCCCCCAGCATCAAAAGGCTCTCCCTGAATTTCTCCAACAGCTTCAGAGTCTTTACAAGGAAGTTGACCGTTCCGGTGTTTGGCGCATATATTGATGCAAATGTATAGCCTCTCACGTTATATCGTTATATGAAATCACCTTTATTGGGGCTGCCATATCCGATAATACTATTGCCCAATATAATCATCCAGTAGCTAGAGTGTCTCTTTGCTCCCAGCAGGTGTCCCGGGGGGGGGTGAAAAGAAAACAAAAAGGGAAGAATTCCAAAAAGAGAAGTAAACCCCCCCCCACACACCATCCCCCCCTCCCACCCACTCTCCTCCACCTCAATATTCCACTTTAGGGAATATGTACTAAACGATAAAGAACTCTGAGAGGGGGTGTCTCCCCCCCTAGACCTCTCCACCTTCCTGCTACACCGCAGGATATCAAGTCCCTTATATCGGACCTGGCCTACTGGGCGACCTATACCCATCCTCCCACGCATTAGTATATATCCCTCCCCCCCGGGCATCATAAT
Organism: Lithobates septentrionalis; assembly: GCA_037952835.1. Taxonomy (NCBI): domain Eukaryota; kingdom Metazoa; phylum Chordata; class Amphibia; order Anura; family Ranidae; genus Lithobates; species Lithobates septentrionalis. Next base: position 4,528,082 of record JBBDGP010000969.1, on the reverse strand, counting down.
ATATTCCCCTTTATTTATAACTGCATCTGGCTATTTGTCCCCTCTATAGAGACCTTCCCTATCATCCCTCTTACTCATATACACTATGCGGGGTATATATATATATATATATATATATATATATATATATATACACACATACACATAGGTGTGCCACAACGCACAATCACAGAGGAACATATGAACAAATGAAGAAGTGCTATCTATCACCAACCGTGTGTAAGGAATGTGTGCTCACATACATATACATATCTCGTGTGCATATTTTTATATGAGATCCACCAGATCTCCGTTGTTGTATATGCAATAGGTATATCATGAAATCACATACACTCCAAAGGGTGTATACGTGAGCCCATGTACACACACATACACACACAAACACAATCCCTGTTTGCACACTTAACTGTGAACGTAGACCCCAAATACAAGTAATCAGTTAAATCTAAAAAAAAAACAAAATTAAAGAAATTAGCCCTCAAACCATTCCCTTTCCTATTCCCCTCCCCCCTCTATCTCAATTTCCCCACAAAGTGAACCCCATCACGTCTATCTATTGGGCATTTGTTGCCATTGGGCAGGGCGTTGTAGGGGGTTCATAAAATGATTCCTCCTCCAGTCCACAAAGTCAATTGGGGGTAAATCTAAAGTCTCTACAAACACTTGCAAATCATCCTTAGTGCACAGGGTTGCTGTCTTGCCATTTCGAGAGGCTGTGACACTAAACGGGAACCCCCATCGATAGTTTCTACTGCGTGTAGAGCCTCTAACAGAGGTTTAACAGTCCGTCATTGCATTAAGGTCCTACGTGATAAGTCAGGGTACAGAGATACATGTACTCCGTCCAAAATAATTTCAGATTTTCTTCGAGTTATTTTCATAATTGATTCCGTAACAGTATATTTATGTAATTTGCATATAGTATCTCTTGGCTTCATTACATTAGGGGGGACACGGTGAACCCTATCCACCTCAATGCTCTCTGGTGATGAGTCCCCCATTATCTGGCGGAATAGTCTTTGAACAGTTGGGAGCAATTCAGGTGACCGAATCGTTTCAAGTAATCCTTTTATTCAAATATTTTGTCTACGATCTCTATTTTCATAAACGTCCAACTGGTCCCTGTAGAAATTCAGGGCTTCCTCATGATGTTTTACAGTGTCTTGAATGTCTGCTACTGCTTGTACCACTGCTTCATGACTATTTTCTAGTGACTCTACCCTGTGACCAATTGCACGTGTATCCTCTCTGAGGTTTTCAACTGCTTGTTGACACGACTGTTCCACCGCTGATATCAGTTCCTGGATATCTGATTTAGTGGGAAGGGCTCTTAAAAGCTCTCTAATGTCCAGCTCCAGACCCTCTAGACCCCCACCTGTCCCTACAGACAGTTTATCTCCATATTGTATTGGGACAAAGCTAGGGGTTTTGGTCTGTGCTACTGATCCCTCTCCAGGGGAGCCTGGTCCATCCACATTCTTTCCCATATCAGCCCCCACACTTTCTTCCTCCGACCCTGGGGGAGTCCTATCCTTTGTGGATACTTTCTCACTGAGGTTCAATATTGTCCTGTCTCCCCCGTTCGTACTAACCACTTGGGTCTTTAATAGGGATGAGCTTCGAGTTCGAGTCGAACTCATGTTCGACTCGAACATTGGCTGTTCGCAAGTTCGCCGAACAGCGAACAATTTGGGGTGTTTGCGGCAAATTCGAATGCCGCGGAACACCCTTTAAAAGTCTATGGGAGAAATCAAAAGTGCTAATTTTAAAGGCTTATATGCAAGTTATTGTCATAAAAAGTGTTTGGGGACCTGGGTCCTGCCCCAGGGGACATGGATCAATGCAAAAAAAAAGTTTTAAAAACGGCCGTTTTTTCAGGAGCAGTGATTTTAATAATGCTTAAAGTCAAACAATAAAAGTGTAATATCCCTTTAAATTTCGTACCTGGGGGGTGTCTATAGTATGTCTGACAGCAAAATGACATTTCGAAGGAAAAAAAGCCATTTAAAACTACCCGCGGCTATTGCATTGCCGACAATACACATAGAAGTTCATTGATAAAAACGGCATGGGAATTCCCCACAGGGCAACCCCGAACCAAAATTAAAAAAAAAAAAAATGACGTGGGAGACCCCCTAAATTCCATACCAGGCCCTTCAGGTCTGGTATGGATATTAAGGGGAACCCCAGCCAAAATTTAAAAAAAAAATGACGTGGGGTTCCCCCTATATTCCATACCAGACCCTTCAGGTCTGGTATGGATTTTAAGGGGAACCCCGCGCCAAAAAAAAAAAAAAACGGCGTGGGGTCCCCCCAAAAATCCATACCAGACCCTTATCCAAGCACGCAACCTGGCAGGCCGCAGGAAAAGAGGGGGGGACGAGAGTGCAGCCCCCCCTCCTGAACCGTACCAGGCCACATGCCCTCAACATTGGGAGGGTGCTTTGGGGTAGCCCCCCAAAACACCTTGTCCCCATGTTGATGAGGACAAGGGCCTCATCCCCACAACCCTGGCCGGTGGTTGTGGGGGTCTGCGGGCGGGGGGCTTATCGGAATCTGGAAGCCCCCTTTAACAAGGGGACCCCCAGATCCCGGCCCCCACCTGTGTGAAATGGTAAGGGGGTACTTACCCCTACCATTTCACTAAAAAACTGTCAAAAATGTTAAAAATGACAAGAGACAGTTTTTGACAATTCCTTTATTTAAATGCTTCTTCTTTCTTCCCTCATCTTCTTCTGGTTCTTCTGGCTCTTCTGGTTCTTCCTCCAGCGTTCTCGTCCAGCATCTCCTCCGCGGCGTCTTCTATCTTCTTCTCCTCTGGCCGCTCCGCACCCATGGCATGAGGGGAGGCTCCCGCTCTTCTCTTCATCTTCTTATTCATCCTCTTCTCTTCTTTCTTCTTCTCTTCTTCATTTTCTTCTCCGGGCCGCTCCTCACCCATGCTGGCATGGAGGGAGGCTCCCGCTGTGTGACGGCGTCTCTTCGTCTGACGGCTCTTAAATAACGGGGGGCGGGAAGAAAGAAGAAGCATTTAAATAAAGGAATTGTCAAAAACTGTCTCTTGTCATTTTTAACATTTTTGACAGTTTTTTAGTGAAATGGTAGGGGTAAGTACCCCCTTACCATTTCACACAGGGGGGGGCGGGATCTGGGGGTCCCCTTGTTAAAGGGGGCTTCCAGATTCCGATAAGCCCCCCGCCCGCAGACCCCCGCAACCACCGGCCAGGGTTGTGGGGATGAGGCCCTTGTCCTCATCAACATGGGGACAAGGTGTTTTGGGGGGCTACCCCAAAGCACCCTCCCAATGTTGAGGGCATGTGGCCTGGTACGGTTCAGGAGGGGGGGCGCACTCTCGTCCCCCCTCTTTTCCTGCGGCCTGCCAGGTTGCGTGCTCGGATAAGGGTCTGGTATGGATTTTTGGGGGGACCCCACACCATTTTTTTTTTTGGCGCAGGGTTCCCCTTAAAATCCATACCAGACCTGAAGGGTCTGGTATGGAATTTAGGGGGAACCCCATGTCATTTTTTTTTAAATTTTGGCCGGGGTTCCCCTTAATATCCATACCAGACCTGAAGGGCCTGGTATGGAATTTAGGGGGTCTCCCACGTCATTTTTTTTTTTTTTTTTAATTTTGGTTCGGGGTTGCCCTGTGGGGAATTCCCATGCCGTTTTTATCAATGAACTTCTATGTGTATTGTCGGCAATGCAATAGCCGCGGGTAGTTTTAAATGGCTTTTTTTCCTTCTAAATGTCATTTTGCTGTCAGACTGTTCTAAACACAGGAAACATGCGCCCCTTTACAGGCATACTATAGACACCCCCCAGGTACGAATTTTAAAGGGATATTACACTTTTATTGTTTGACTTTAAGCATTATTAAAATCACTGCTCCTGAAAAAACGGCCGTTTTTAAAACTTTTTTTTGCATTGATCCTTGTCCCCTGGGGCAGGACCCGGGTCCCCAAACACTTTTTATGACAATAACTTGCATATAAGCCTTTAAAATTAGCACTTTTAAATATTAATGTTCGTGTCCCATAGACTTTAACGGTGTTCGCGTGAACTTTTTCCCTGTTCGCATGTTCTGGTGCGAACCGAACAGGGGGGTGTTCGGCTTATCCCTAGTCTTTAATACAATTTGCTCTTGTACCTAGGAGTCCTGCTGCACTTTAGATGGGCCATCTCTCCTCTCTATTCCAGAGTCCGCTTTCATTGGAGTTTCTCCATATCCCAGACCGCTCCAGCTGGGGGATTGTAGAGCTGTCTCTATCCCTGGGGGGTTCGCACTTTTTACTGTGCTGCCATCTCTGTAAGCCGTCCTTCCCCATCCCAGCCCTGGAGATCTTTGCTCTGCGGTTTGCATACCGCGACCCGGTGTCATCATTCTCTCATCCGTTTTCCTCGGATCTCGACCGCTCACTAAGCGGCTCCCGCCGAGGTCCGCCGTACGTGGAGAGAGGTATGATCTTATTCCTCCATCTTGTTGAGCTTCCTGCTTGCGTGTTGGCATGTCTCTGCTAAGCTCAGTAGGCTGAAGGGCTGGAGCGCTGGGAGGTTCCCAATCAGCCTCACTCACAGCCGTTGCAGATTAGCTCATAGCCCGGGGAGGTGTAGAGTGGAGGGCGTTACTCAGCACATCCACTCACACAGGTGCTGAATCCTCTCCCAATCTGATAGCTAGAGCGGGAGGGGCCAAGAATACCCCATTGAAGTCAGTCGGAAGGAGGGGAGGAGAGAAGAAGAGAGCCAAGATGTCAGCCGGGGAGGGTGGGAGCAGCGAAGAGTCAGGTGACACAGATCGCCTTTGTTCCTTTGTTCCTGTTCAATTTCAACATGTGGACAGGGTAGTTTTAGATGGACTTTTACATAAGCAACTAACAAATTAAAACCTAATTCCATCCAACATTTGTTAAGTTACAGAAACAGTTTGTATTTCCTTTTTGGATAAAGGTTTTACCTAAATAAATATAAGTTGCCAATTGTAAGCACCCCTGTCAGTGTTAAATGGTTTGCTTTAGTATGGGGGGTGGACGCTGCCCTGGGGAACATGTACCAATGCAATAAAAAAATATAAAATACATCCATTCATCCAATTCAGTACTGGATACTTTCACCCCCTTCCTGACCAGGCCAATTTTCAGCGCTGTCACAGTTTAAATTTCAATTACTCAGTCATGCAACACTGTACCCAAATTCAATTTGTATCCTTTTTATATATATAGCTTTCTTTTGGTGTTATTTTGCAAATAAATAATCGTTCTTCATAAATTTATGCCAAAATGTATTCTGCTACATTTCTTTGGTAAAAATAACCCACATCAGTGTATGTTATTTAAATTTTAGACTGTGAAAGTTATAGTCTACAAATTATGGTATATACAGTATCTCACAAAAGTGAGTACACTCCTCACATTTTTGTAAATATTTTATTATATATTTTCATGGGACAACACTGAAGAAATGTGTACAGCTTGAATAACAGTGTAAATTTGCTGTCCCCTCAAAACAACTCAACCGCTAACTCTAAACCACTGGCAACAAAAGTGTGTACACCCCTAAGTGAAAATGTCCAGCCATTTTCCCTCCCCGGTGTCATGTGACTCATTAGTGTTACAAGGTCTCAGGTGTGAATGGGAAGCAGGTGTGTTAAATTTGGTCATATCACTCTCACTCTCTCATACTGGTCACTGGAAGTTCAGCATGGCACCTCATGGCAAAGCACTCTCTGAGGATCTGACAAAAATAATTGTTGCACTACATAAAGATGGCCTAGTCTAAAAGAAGATTGTCAAGACCCTGAAACTGAGCTGCAGCACGGTAACCAAGACCATACAGCGGTTTAACAGGACAGGTTCCACTCAGAACAGGCCTTCTCAGGACGAGAAGTTGAGTGCATGTGCTCATTGTCATATGCAGAAGTTGTCTTTGGGAAATAGACGTGTGAGTGCTGCAAGCATTGCTGCAGAGATTGAAGGGCTGGGGGGTCAGCCTGTCAGTGCTCAGACCATACGCCGCACACTGCATCAAGTTGGTCTGCATGGCTTTTGTCCCAGATGATGATGCACAAGAAAGCAGGCAAACAGTTTGCTGAAGACAAGCAGACTAAGGACATTGATCATTGGAACCATGTCCTGTGGTCTGATGAGACCAAGATAATTGTATTTGGTTCAGCACAAATTTTTTGAGTATAGCCTCATGTAATCGAGAGTAGTAATTTGTTAAAAATGCACCATCATCCAAATTAATATACAAAGGCAAGGAAGAGTGGGATCAAGGGGACAGTGGCTGATGTTGGCCCAAGCGTGCTCCCACCCTGGAAAAGACTGGACTATATCGGTACAGATAAATAACAATGAACAGTTAGGTAAAAGGATTTATTACAAAGACAGAGAATTTACATAGTGTACTTGTTAAAATTGCAAAAACAGAGACTCGGAATTGCCCAAGAGGCATCTGTTATTACAGGGTATAGAATGGTCTGGTTCTCGACTAGTTTCGCGGTATTCAGGGCATAGAACCAGGGGAGGAAAGAGGGGGTAGTAGAGTTACCCGTACACCCGCTGAAACATAAAGGCATACGTTAAAGCTTACCATGGTGAGGAGTGGTAAAGTACCAAGCCACGTAAAGGCTTCTTGTTAGCGCAGGGGTCGGATGGCCCATAGGGAGCAGGAGCACCCACTCTGTCCACCAGATGGGGCATCAGAGGGGGTACACGAGTGCGGGAGCCCAACAGTGTAAGGGGATATCCACAGGGTAATATGGAAGTCTGTTAATAAAACGTATCGCATATAACATGAGATACAGGGTAATATCCGTGAGACGGTATCCATAAAAGATAGCGTGGGGTAAAGGATAATATCCGAGGGTAAAATTGAGGACAAACATACCTGAAGGATCCCCGGTAGGACCACGGAGGCATCCCTTCCATCCAAGCCTACGTGTGCACTTTGTAGTGGGGAGAGCCGCACTGCTCACCCAGAAGGCCCGAGGGCCCACTAAGTGAGCTCCCCAACCCGGAAACGCCCACGACGCCGCCGTCCGGTGGCGTCTGACGTCACCACCTGGCGGTGCCCGACGTTGCCGGGTCAGTTTCTCCGCACTGCGCAGGTGCGCGACCAGCGCTACTGCGCAAGAGCGTTCAAGGCGAGCCAATGGGCGGAGAGCCCTAGGCTCGACGAGAGCAAGCAGGGAATGAACGGTAGACGTCATCCCTGCCAGGAGAGACACAAGTCCGCCGATAAGGGAGGCATAGGCAGCCAGGAACCGCACCAAACACCCAGGGAACGCCACAAAAATACAACAAAACTAAAATAATGGTAAAAAAGAACATAAATAATGTAAACAGTTACAGGTAAACTAGGTATAGGTGGCAGTGTGAATGCCACAATAACAATTACGGTGTTTGGTAAACACTAAGGAAATTGACACTCCATAACGGCACAGATAACAAGGGGAACCCATTAACGGAGGCCATTGTGTGAAGTGAAAGGGATAGTGCACTGGGAATGGTTGTTGGTGGGTGGAAAGGTGAGGAGTCGCAGCCATGGTTGATCACTGGACTGCGACCACACGGCCTCCCCTTTGTAGGTCGTCATTACATCACATCACCCTTATCATCCCTTATGTTCACGGCACACCTTTCCACCCCCAATGCACCCGTTCTAGTATTACTGTCCTTCACTCCCCACTATTCCATTCACTTCATCACTTTCCCAACTGTTTCGTTCACATACTTCCCTTCATCCAGAATATATCCGCAGTCCAGTGATCAACCATGGCTGCGACTCCTCACCTTTCCACCCACACTGCCACCTATACCTAGTTTACCTGTAACTGTTTACATTATTTATGTTCTTTTTTACCATTATTTTAGTTTTGTTGTATTTTTGTGGCGTTCCCTGGGTGTTTGGTGCGGTTCCTGGCTGCCTATGCCTCCCTTATCGGCGGACTTGTGTCTCTCCTGGCAGGGATGACGTCTACCGTTCATTCCCTGCTTGCTCTCGTCGAGCCTAGGGCTCCCCGCCCATTGGCTCGCCTTGAACGCGCTTGCGCAGTAGCGCTGGTCGCGCACCTGCGCAGTGCGGAGAAACTGACCCGGCAACGTCGGGCACCGCCAGGTGGTGACGTCAGACGCCACCGGACGGCGGCGTCGTGGGCGTTTCCGGGTTGGGGAGCTCACTTAGTGGGCCCTCGGGCCTTCTGGGTGAGCAGTGCGGCTCTCCCCACTACAAAGTGCACACGTAGGCTTGGATGGAAGGGATGCCTCCGTGGTCCTACCGGGGATCCTTCAGGTATGTTTGTCCTCAATTTTACCCTCGGATATTATCCTTTACCCCACGCTATCTTTTATGGATACCGTCTCACGGATATTACCCTGTATCTCATGTTATATGCGATACGTTTTATTAACAGACTTCCATATTACCCTGTGGATATCCCCTTACACTGTTGGGCTCCCACACTCGTGTACCCCCTCTGATGCCCCATCTGGTGGACAGAGTGGGTGCTCCTGCTCCCTACGGGCCATCCGACCCCTGCGCTAACAAGAAGCCTTTACGTGGCTTGGTACTTTACCACTCCTCACCATGGTAAGCTTTAACGTATGCCTTTATGTTTCAGCGGGTGTACGGGTAACTCTACTACCCCCCCTTTCCTCCCCTGGTTCTATGCCCTGTCTGTCCCATCTTGCCCCCCTTCCCGTCCTCTCCTTCCCTTCCCCCCCCCTTCCCACCTTCCCCTCCCTTGTTTTCCCTCCCCTTCCCTTTTCCCCCCCTCTCCCCCTTCCCCCCTCCCCTGCCCCCCCCTCTCCCCTCTTTCCCCCCCCTCCCCCCCTCTCCTCCCTTCTCCTCCCCCCCCCCATTTTCCTCCCCCAACACCCCCCCACACCACCCCCCCCCCTTTGCTCCTTCCCCCCTCCTCTCCTCCCCCTTGTTCAACCCCCCCCCCTTTTTCCCCTTTCTCTCCTCCCCCCCCTTCCCCCCCCCCTTTCCCATTTTCCTCCCCTATTTCCCTTCCCCTTCTTACCCCTCTCCTCTTTCCCATTCCTTTCCTTCTCCCCCTTGCCCCCTATTATTTCCCTCGTTTACACTAACTACTATCCTCCCCCCTTGTTACCCCCAACCAGCCAACATATTGGACCCCTCATTTGCCATTTTGTTATCCATTCAGGGAATTTCGCACAATCCCCCTTGTCCCCCGCGGGGGAGTTATGTTTGGGCAGCTGGTTGCCGCAAATATTCACCTAGATATAGGGTAAGCCACTTCTTTATTTACCTCTTATGTTGTTTTTTCTACATGCTGTATTATGATTGTTGTCTGCATATTGTCTGCATTATTATGTATTATTTTTTCATAGATTGGTCCTCCTGAGGAAGCGGTAATACCGCGAAACTAGTCGAGAACCAGACCATTCTATACCCAGTAATAACAGATGCCTCTTGGGCAATTCCGAGTCTCTGTTTTTGCAATTTTAACAAGTACACTATGTAATTTCTCTGTCTTTGTAATAAATCCTTTTACCTAACTGTTCATTGTTATTTATCTGTACCGATATAGTCCAGTCTTTTCCAGGGTGGGAGCACGCTTGGGCCAACATCAGCCACTGTCCCCTTGATCCCACTCTTCCTTGCCTTTGTATATTAATTTGGATGATGGTACGTTTTTAACAAATTATTACTCTCGATTACATGAGGCTATACTCAAAAAATTTGTGCATATTCATTGGGTGGATAACACACCCCTTTTTCTTTCCCCTGAGTGCCTCTAATCTTAAGTTTACTTCCCTTATTTGTATCCATTACCGATTACGTTGGTAGTTGCCCCTCCTACACGGTTCAGACATGTGGGCCTTCCCATCACGGTTCAGGCGGACCTACCATCCCCATACAGCCACTCTTCTAGCCCTTTTATTATATCAAGGTTGGACTCTAGGTTTCAACTTACTATGTTTCTTTAGTTGGGTCATTCAGCTTTAACTCACTACCTGTACCCAAGAGTATGTGTTTTATGGACCGGTAACCTCCCGGCCCAACTGAGATTGTCTATGTTACCCACATTTATAATCTCTAGCTGAATTTCACCCACGGTAACTTCTTTTAAATTCTACTCATTATACTATTATATCATGGCATTTTGCAATTATATCTGTATACCACCGTGAATGTAGTACTGTATGGTGATACCTGCCTCCTGTGTCATTGCATCCCCAATTTGATCTCTTTGAGATACCCTTCACCAATTAAACCACACGGCCTCCCCTTTGTAGGTCGTCATTACATCACATCACCCTTATCATCCCTTATGTTCACGGCACACCTTTCCACCCCCAATGCACCCGTTCTAGTATTACTGTCCTTCACTCCCCACTATTCCATTCACTTCATCACTTTCCCAACTGTTTCGTTCACATACTTCCCTTCATCCAGAATATATCCGCAGTCCAGTGATCAACCATGGCTGCGACTCCTCACCTTTCCACCCACCAACAACCATTCCCATTCCCCTTTCCCTTTCACTTCACACAATGGCCTCCGTTAATGGGTTCCCCTTGTTATCTGTGCCGTTATGGAGTGTCAATTTCCTTAGTGTTTACCAAACACCGTAATTGTTATTGTGGCATTCACACTGCCACCTATACCTAGTTTACCTGTAACTGTTTACATTATTTATGTTCTTTTTTACCATTTTTTTAGTTTTGTTGTATTTTTGTGGCGTTCCCTGGGTGTTTGGTGCGGTTCCTGGCTGCCTATGCCTCCCTTATCGGCGGACTTGTGTCTCTCCTGGCAGGGATGACGTCTACCGTTCATTCCCTGCTTGCTCTCGTCGAGCCTAGGGCTCTCCGCCCATTGGCTCGCCTTGAACGCGCTTGCGCAGTAGCGCTGGTCGCGCACCTGCGCAGTGCGGAGAAACTGACCCGGCAACGTCGGGCACCGCCAGGTGGTGACGTCAGACGCCACCGGACGGCGGCGTCGTGGGCGTTTCCGGGTTGGGGAGCTCACTTAGTGGGCCCTCGGGCCTTCTGGGTGAGCAGTGCGGCTCTCCCCACTACAAAGTGCACACATAGGCTTGGATGGAAGGGATGCCTCCGTGGTCCTACCGGGGATCCTTCAGGTATGTTTGTCCTCAATTTTACCCTCGGATATTATCCTTTACCCCACGCTATCTTTTATGGATACCGTCTCACGGATATTACCCTGTATCTCATGTTATATGCGATACGTTTTATTAACAGACTTCCATATTACCCTGTGGATATCCCCTTACACTGTTGGGCTCCCACACTCGTGTACCCCCTCTGATGCCCCATCTGGTGGACAGAGTGGGTGCTCCTGCTCCCTACGGGCCATCCGACCCCTGCGCTAACAAGAAGCCTTTACGTGGCTTGGTACTTTACCACTCCTCACCATGGTAAGCTTTAACATATGCCTTTATGTTTCAGCGGGTGTACGGGTAACTCTACTACCCCCCTTTCCTCCCCTGGTTCTATGCCCTGTCTGTCCCAGCTTGCCCCCTTCCCGTCCTCTCCTTCCCTTCCCCCCCCCTTCCCACCTTCCCCTCCCTTGTTTTCCCTCCCCTTCCCTTTTCCCCCCTCTCCCCCTTCCCCCCTCCCCTGCCCCCCCTCTCCCCTCTTTCCCCCCCTCTCCTCCCTTCTCCTTTCCCCCCCCATTTTCCTCCCCCAACACCCCCCCACACCACCCCCCCCCTTTTGCCCCTTCCCCCCTCCTCTCCTCCCCCTTGTTCAACCCCCCCTTTTTCCCCTTTCTCTCCCCCCCCCTTCCCCCCCCTTTCCCATTTTCCTCCCCTATTTCCCTTCCCCCTTCTTACCCCTCTCCTCTTTCCCATTCCTTTCCTTCTCCCCCTTGCCCCCTATTATTTCCCTCGTTTACACTAACTACTATCCTCCCCCCTTGTTACCCCCAACCAGCCAACATATTGGACCCCTCATTTGCCATTTTGTTATCCATTCAGGGAATTTCGCACAATCCCCCTTGTCCGCCGCGGGGGAGTTATGTTTGGGCAGCTGGTTGCCGCACATATTCACCTAGATATAGGGTAAGCCACTTCTTTATTTACCTCTTATGTTGTTTTTTCTACATGCTGTATTATGATTGTTGTCTGCATATTGTCTGCATTATTATGTATTATTTTTTCATAGATTGGTCCTCCTGAGGAAGCGGTAATACCGCGAAACTAGTCGAGAACCAGACCATTCTATACCCTGTAATAACAGATGCCTCTTGGGCAATTCCGAGTCTCTGTTTTTGCAATTTTAACAAGTACACTATGTAATTTCTCTGTCTTTGTAATAAATCCTTTTACCTAACTGTTCATTGTTATTTATCTGTACCGATATAGTCCAGTCTTTTCCAGGGTGGGAGCACGCTTGGGCCAACATCAGCCACTGTCCCCTTGATCCCACTCTTCCTTGCCTTTGTATTTGGTTCAGATGGTATCAAGCGTGTGTGGTGAAAACCCGGGTGGAACCCGGTGAGGAGTACTAAGACAAGTGTGTCTTGCCTACAGTCAAGCGTGTTGGTGGGAGTGTCATGGTCTGGGGCTGCATGAGTGCTGCCAGCACTGGGGAGCTACAGTTCATTGAGGGAACCATGAATGCCAACATGTACTGTGACATACTGAAGCAGAACATGGTCATTATACTGCCCTGGGCCGCAGGGCAGTATAATGACCCCAAACACACCTCCAAGACAACCAATGCCTTGCTAAAGACGCTAAGGGTAAAGGTAATGGACTGGCCAAGCATGTCTCCAGACCTAAACCTTATTGAGCATCTATGGGGCATCCTCAAATGGAAGGTGGAGGAGCGCAAGGTCACTATTTTACATTGTAGCAAAGTATAATTTCTTCAGTGCTTCAGAGCTGTCACATGAAAAGATATAATAAAATATTTACAAAAATGTGAGGGGTGTACTCATTTTTGTATATTTGAAAATTGATCAATCCTGATGTACTGACTGCTTATCTCATTTCTTGAGTTCCTAAAATGCCATGACAGTACAAATACCCCCAAATAACCCCTTTTTGGAAAGTAAATAGTCCAAGGTATTTATTAAGAGGCATAGTGTGTTTTTTGAGGTTTTCTTTATTTTGTCACAATTTTTTGTGAAAATGAAGAAATGAAATAAAATTTGTTTTTATTTCCCCCTTTCTTTCTTAACATACTGTCACCGGAGCAGTACAGCATCATTGTATGGTGTGGCAGTGATCAGGGACATTGATTGTTCACAGTATGTAAGAAAAAAAAAGAAAAGAAAAGAAAAGAAAAGAAAAGAAAAGAAAAGAAAAGAAAAAAATATTCTTTTTTTTACTATTATTTTTTCCTTTTTAAATATTGTGACACTATACTGCTCTGGGGAGGTGAACAGGATTTATTTTCACTATGATTGCTTGATACAGTGATGATCTGATCACTGTTATAGGCAATCATTTTTATGAATGGCATCCATTCATGTGCCATTGTGTATTATTGTAATAGCTGTGATTGGCCCCTGTACCATGTGATCACTGTGACCAACCACACAAATCACAATAGTATACAATTAATGGCTATGAATGAAAGCCATTGTGTACTATTGGCTCGTGATTGCTGTGATTAGTACAATGATCTATCTTCCACTGGGGTTTACTAAAACTGGAGAGTGCAAAATCTGGTGCATCTGTGCATGGTAGCCAATCAGCTTCTAACTTCAACTTGTTCAATTAAGCTTTGCCAAAAAAAAAAACTGGCAGCTGATTGGTTTCTATGCAGAGCTGCACCAGATTTTGCACGCTCCAGTTTTAGTAAATAAACCCCACCGTGTCTGGTGAAAAACAGGGTGACAGATTGCACTGCTCTGTGCCCCCTATGTCATATGACGGCCTCTCAGGATAATAGTGGAAGTGGTTAAATGCTTCAAGTGAAATATTAAAAATGTCCAACTCCTTTAAATAACATGCCTGGGGGGTGCCCTCATACAGCCTGTAACGGGGCAGATATCTGTGATATACAGAAAGTAGACACGTGCAATTTGTTTTGGTCTGAATATAAATTTGAATGAATTTTTAATTATTTGGAGATTGGTATGTATTCGTTGAAATTCGTTTAATTTCGTATATTCTAATGAATTCCAAATTTTCAGAACGATTCAAATTCGGATTAGTCAACAAATGATTGATTGATTTGAATTCCTTGTGAAGAATAGCTGTTTTTTAAGGAGAGGGCCAGGAATCCGGCCACCGTGTCCTTAACCACTTGCCGACCGCCTCACGCCGATATACGTCGGCAGAATGGCACGGGCAGGCAGAATCACGTACCCATACGTGATTTGCCTCCTGCGGGCGGGGGGTCCGATCGGACCCCCCCGGTGCCAGCGGCGGTCGGCTTGTGACTGGGAGTGTTTAGAGATGAGGGGGAGGCCATCGGATCGTGCCCCCCCCCCCCGTGATCGCTCCCAGCCAATGACAATCATCCCCTGCCTCTGTGTAGTACACAGAGGCTGAGGATGTGATGTCATCTCTCCTCGGCTCGGCAGTTTCCATTCCAGCGCCGAGGAGAGAATACATGTGAGTGCACAACACACACACACACACTGCATTACTGCATGGTGTCAGTTTGTGACAGTTAGAAGTGGTAGGGCAGTGAGTGTTAGCCCCCTGTAGGTCTAGGGTACCCCCCCTAATAAAGTTTTAACCCCTTGATCACCCCCGTCACCAGTGTCACTAAGCGATCATTTTTCTGATCGCTGTATAAGTGTCGCTGGTGACGCTAGTTAGGGAAGTAAATATTTAGGTTCACCGTCAGCATTTTATAGCGTCAGGGACCCCCATATACTACCTAATAAAGGTTTTAACCCCTTGATTGCCCCCTAGTTAACCCTTTCACCACTGATCACTGTATAACTGTTACGGTTGACGCTGGTTAGTTTGTTTATTTTTTATAGTGTCAGGGCACCCGCCGTTTATTACCGAATAAATGTTTAGCCCCCTGATCGCCCGGCGGTGATATGCGTCGCCCCAGGCAGCGTCAGATTAGCGCCAGTACCGCTAACACCCACGCACGCAGCATATGCCTCCCTTAGTGCTATAGTATCTGAACGCATCAATATCTGATCCAATCAGAACTAGCGTCCCCAGCAGTTTAGGGTTCCCAAAAATGCAGTGTTAGCGGGATCAGCCCAGATACCTGCTACCACCTGCGTTTTTCCCCTCCGCCCGGCCCAGCCCAGCCCACCCAAGTGCAGTATCGATCGATCACTGTCACTTACAAAACACTAAACGCATAACTGCAGCGTTCGCAGAGTCAGGCCTGATCCCTGCGATCGCTAACAGTTTTCTTGGTAGTGTTTTGGTGAACTGGCAAGCACCAGCCCCAGGCAGCGTCAGATTAGCGCCAGTACCACTAACATCCACGCACGCACCGTACACATCCCTTAGTGGTATAGTATCTGAACGGATCAATATCTGATCCGATCAGATCTATACTGGCGTCCCCAGCAGTTTAGGGTTCCACTAAACGCATAACTGCAGCGTTCGCAGAGTCAGGCCTGATCCCTGCGATCGCTAACAGTTTTTTTGGTAGCGTTTTGGTGAACTGGCAAGCACCAGAGCCCTAGTACACCCCGGTCATAGTCAAACCAGCACTGCAGTAACACTTGGTGACGTGGCGAGTCCCATAAGTGCAGTTCAAGCTGGTGAGGTGGCAAGCACAAGTAGTGTCCCGCTGCCACCAAAAAGACAAACACAGGCCCGTCGTGCCCATAGTGCCCTTCCTGCTGCATTCGCCAATCCTAATTGGGAACCCACCGCTTCTGCAGCGCCTGTACTTCCTCCATTCACATCCCCAACCAAATGCAGTCAGCTGCATGAGAGGCATTTTCTTTATGTCCTCCCGAGTACCCCTACCCAACGAACCCCCCCAAAAAAGATGTGTCTGCAGCAAGCGTGGATATAGTCGTGACACCCGCTATTATTGTCTCTCCTGTCCTGACAATCCTGGTCTTTGCATTGGTGAATGTTTTGAACGCTACCATACACTAGTTGAGTATTAGCGTAGGGTACAGCATTGCACAGACTAGGCGCACTTTCACAGGGTCTCCCAATATGCCATCGCATTTTGAGAGACCCGAACCTGGAACCGGTTACAGTTATAAAAGTTACAGTTACAAAAAAAAGTGTAAAAAAATAAAAACACAAACAAAAATATAAAAAAAAAAAAAAAATAGTTGTCGTTTTATTGTTCTCTCTCTCTCTATTCTCTCTCTATTGTTCTGCTCTTTTTTTTACTGTATTCTATTCTGCAATGTTTTATTGTTATTATGCTTTATCATGTTTGCTTTTTTTCAGGTATGCAATTTTTTATACTTTACTGTTTACTGTGCTTTATTGTTAACCATTTTTTTGTCTTCAGGTACGCCATTCACGACTTTGAGTGGTTATACCAGAATGATGCCTGCAGGTTTAGGTATCATCTTGGTATCATTCTTTTCAGCCAGCGGTCGGCTTTCATGTAAAAGCAATCCTAGTGGCTAATTAGCCTCTAGACTGCTTTTACAAGCAGTGGGAGGGAATGCCCCCCCACCGTCTTCCGTGTTTTTCTCTGGCTCTCCTGTCTCAACAGGGAACCTGAGAATGCAGCCGGTGATTCAGCCAGCTGACCATAGAGCTGATCAGAGACCAGAGTGGCTCCAAACATCTCTATGACCTAAGAAACCGGAAGCTATGAGCATTTTATGACTTAGATTTCGCCGGATGTAAACAGCGCCATTGGGAAATTGGGAAAGCATTTTATCACACCGATCTTGGTGTGGTCAGATGCTTTGAGGGCAGAGGAGAAATCTAGGGTCTAATAGACCCCAATTTTTTCAAAAAAGAGTACCTGTCACTACCTATTGCTATCATAGGGGATATTTACATTCCCTGAGATAACAATAAAAATGATTTTAAAAAAATGAAAGTAACAGTTTAAAAATAAGATAAAAAAGCAAAAAAATAATAAAAAAAAAAAAAAAAAAAAGCACCCCTGTCCCCCCTGCTCTCGCGCTAAGGCGAACGCAAGCGTCGGTCTGGCGTCAAATGTAAACAGCAATTGCACCATGCATGTGAGGTATCACCGCAAAGGTCAGATCGAGGGCAGTAATTTTAGCAGTAGACCTCCTCGGTAAATCTAAAGTGGTAACCTGTAAAGGCTTTTAAAGGCTTTTAAAAATGTATTTAGTTTGTCGCCACTGCACGTTTGTGCGCAATTTTAAAGCATGTCATGTTTGGTATCCATGTACTCGGCCTAAGATCATCTTTTTTATTTCATCAAACATTTGGGCAATATAGTGTGTTTTAGTGCATTCAAATTTAAAAAAGTGTGTTTTTACCCCAAAAAATGCGTTTGAAAAATCGCTGCGCAAATACTGTGTGAAAAAAAAATGAAACACCCACCATTTTAATCTGTAGGGCATTTGCTTTAAAAAAATATATAATGTGTGGGGGTTCAAAATAATTTTCTTGCAAAAAAAAATAATTTTTTCCTGTAATCAAAAAGTGTCAGAAAGGGCTTTGTCTTCAAGTGGTTAGAAGAGTGGGTGATGTGTGACATAAGCTTCTAAATGTTGTGCATAAAATGCCAGGACAGTTCAAACCCCCCCCCCCAAATGACCCCATTTTGGAAAGTAGACACCCCAAGCTATTTGCTGAGAGGCATGTCGAGTCCATGGAATATTTTATATTGTGACACAAGTTGCTGGAAAGAGACATTTTTTTTTTTTTTTGCACAAAGTTGTCACTAAATGATATATTGCTCAAACATGCCATGGGAATATGTGAAATTACACCCCAAAATACATTTTGTTGCTTCTCCTGAGTACGGGAATACCACATGTGTGGGACTTTTTGGGAGCCTAGCAGCGCACAGGACCCCGAAAACCAAGCACCGCCTTCAGGCTTTCTAAGGGCGTAAATTTTTGATTTCACACTTCACTGCCTATCACAGTTTCGGAGGCCATGGAATGCCCAGGTGGCAAAAAAAAACCCCAAATGACCCCATTTTGGAAAGTAGACACCCCAAGCTATTTGCTGAGAGGTATAGTGAGTATTTTGCAGACCTCACTTTTTGTCACAAAGTTTTGAAAATTGAAAAAAGAAAAAAAAAATGTTTTTCTTGTCTTTCTTTATTTTCAAAAACAAATGAGAGCTCCAAAATACTCACCATGCCTCTCAGCAAATAGCTTGGGGTGTCTACTTTCCAAAATGGGGTCATTTGGGGTGGGGGGGTTGTGCCACCTGGGTATTCCATGGCCTCCGAAACTGTGATAGGCAGTGAAGAGTGAAATCAAAAATTTTCACCCTTAGAATCCTGAAGGCAGTGATTGGTTTTCGGGGCCCCGTACGCGGCTAGGCTCCTAAAAAGTCCCACACATGTGGTATCCCCATACTCAGGAGAAGCAGCTAAATGTATTTTGGGGTGCAATTCCACATATGCCCATGGCCTGTGTGAGCAATATATCATTTAGTGACAACTTTGTGCAAAAAAAAAAAAAATTGTCACTTTCCCGCAACTTGTGTCAAAATATAAAACATTCCATGGACTCAACATGCCTCAATGCAAATAGCTTGGGGTGTCTACTTTCCAAAATGGGGTCATTTGGGGGGGGGGGGTTATGCCATCTGGGCATTTTATGGCCTTCAAAACTGTGATAGGTAGTGAGTAATAAAATCAAAAATGTACGCCCTTAGAAATCCTGAAGGCAGTGATTGGCTTTCGGGGCCCCGTGCGCGGCTAGGCTCCCAAAAAGTCCCACACATGTGGTATCCCCATACTCAGGAGAAGCAGCTAAATGTATTTTAGGGTGCAATTCCACATATGCCCATGGCCTGTGTGAGCAATATATCATTTAGTGACAACTTTTTGTAATTTTATTTTTTGTCATTATTCAATCACTTGGGACAAAAAAAATGAATATTCAATGGGCTCAACATGCCTCTCAGCAATTTCCTTGGGGTGTCTACTTTCCTAAATGGGGTAATTTGTGGGGGTTTTGTACTGCCCTGCCATTTTAGCACCTCAAGAAATGACATAGGCAGTCATAAATTAAAGCCTGTGTAAATTCCAGAAAATGTACCCTAGTTTGTAGGCGCTATAACTTTTGCGCAAACCAACAAATATACATATTATTGACATTTTTTTTACCAAAGACATGTGGCCAAATACATTTTGGCCTAGATGTGTGACTAAAATTGAGTTTATTGGATTTTTTTTTAGAACAAAAATTAGAAAATATCATTTTTTTTCAAAATTTTCGGTCTTTTTCCGTGTATAGCACAAAAAATAAAAACGGCAGAGGTGATCAAATACCATCAAAAGAAAGCACTATTTATGGGAAGAAAAGGACGCAAATTCCGTTTGGGTACAGCATTGCATGACCGCGCAATTAGCAGTTAAAGCGACGCAGTGCCAAATTGTAAAAAGTGCTCTGGTCAAGAAGGGGGTAAATCCTTCCGGGGCTGAAGTGGTTAACAATCAATGACTCATCAGCTATCAGCTGGCTTCCCTGCTGACAGCTGAATGTAAATGTAGAATTGCTGGCAAATACAAATAAAAAAAAGCAAAAAAACAGCGTAGGGTCCCCCCAATTCATTCCAGGTCCTTCAGGTCTGGTATGGATTTTAGGGAGAACCCAACACCAATTTTTTTTTTAAAGTGCATCCTTAACAGGCTCTTATCCAAGCATGCAATCTGGCAGGACAGGAAAAGGGGGGAACTAGCAAACAGCCCCCTCTCTTGAACCATACCAGGCCACATGCCCTCAACAGGGGGGGGTGCTTGATGAGGACAAGGGCCTCTTCCCCACAACTCTGGCCCGGAGGTTGTGGAGGTGAGGGGGGTTACTTATCAGAAACTGGAAGACCCCTTTAACAAAAAAAGTGTAAAAAGTAAATAAAGACACAAAAACTGTCCCCCGAAGTAGATCCAATGTCAATCATGATGCCTGCCTTTTAATAAAGGACTTGTCAAAAACTGTTGTGTTTTTATTTACATTTTACACTTTTTTGGTAAATGAGTAGGGGTACTACGTACCCCTACTTATTCACATGGGGGGGATCTGAGAGGCCCCTTGTTAAAGGGGGCTTCCAGATTTCAATAAGTCACCCCCGCACCCCCACAACCACCAGCTATGGTTGTGGGGAAGAGGCCCTTGTCCATATCAACATGGGGACAAGGTGCTCTGGGGGGAGAGCTCCCCTGCCCCAAAGCACCCTCCATGTTGAGGGCATGTGGCCTTGTCTGGTTTGGGAGGTGCTCGCCTGCCAGGCTGCATGCTCGGATGCTGGTATGGAATGGGGGGACCCCGTGCTGTTTTTTTTCAGAATTTTTATTTCCTGGCAATTCTGTTTACATTCAGGTGTCAGCAGAGAAGCCTGCTGACAGCTGAGAAGTCATCGGTTGTGCGGCCGGCTTCGCAGCTTGCTCCTTAACAACCAGCTATTCTTCACACAGAATTTGAATTAGTCGATCATTTTTCAACCAATCTGAATTAGAATCATTCTGAAAATTTGGAATTAGTTAGAAAATTAATAAACAAAATTAAACAAAACTAAACGCATTCTGAAACAAATCATCAAATTGAATCAACAAAATAAATGAACAAAACAATGAAACATAACAAATCTATCCGAAACCAAACTAAACACATTTTTTCGTTCTGCACATGTCTAACAGAAAGTATTGCAACAGCGTTGAAAATTCTGACAAATTACTTTGACAGCTGTCATTGCCAACTTTTATGTTTTTAAAAAACAGCACGCAGACTCCTCCAAGGGTCTGCTATGTATTTTGGGAAATGTTTAGATAGGGTTGTGTGTTTTTTTTAATTTTTTTTTATAGAAGTTGTCAATGTATGTAATTTGCCCACAATTTAAACTGTATCATTGTTTCTCAATTTTTTAAATGTCATTTTGCTGTAGCATATCTTACAGCACGAATGAAAGAAATAGCATAGACTCTGCGCAACAATACATACCAGTCATACAAAAAAAATCCATATGTTGATGAGGACAAAGGCCTCTTCCCCACAATCCTTGCCTGGTGGTTGTGGGTGTCAGTGGGTGAGGGACACCTTACTCATTCACGAAAAAAGCTGTAACCTACACACATGATTTCAAAAAAGCAGAGTGGAACTTTATTCACAAAGCTTAAAAATGTTACCATATATAAAAAAGCTAACAATCAAATACATCAATGGTTATCTGCATCATATATATTTTCCATCAATAAAGACATCTTTAATGGCAGTTTGAGAAACCTCAACGTGTTTCAGCTCGTAAAGAGTCTTCATCAGAGAGAACAGTCTCTTCTGAAATGTAAATATATATGAGTACCAATATCAGATATTACAGTCATATGCATGGCGGCCTGGCGGGACATTCATCATTCTAGGTGGATGTTATATGACATCCTCCTGGAATGCACCTTGCACATGCCTCACGGGCTGCGCTGTGGCACAGTCTATCGCTGGCTGTGTCCACCAGACACAGTCGATGACTGATCAGTGTACCGCCCCGCTGCTAGTACCATGTGATCGTTATGACCAATCACAGCAGATCACATGGCAATTGTAAACAATGAATGGCTTTGATTCATGCCATTCATTGTGTACAATTGTGTTGCTAGCTGTGATTGGTCACAGTGACCACTTGGTACAGACTGGGCCCTTCACAGCCCATCTGTACCACATGATTAGTTGTGGCCAATCACAGCTAATCACAATACACACTGAATGAATCAATTTCATTCAGAAAAATGGTTTCTTAAACCAATGAAATTCACTGGTACAAGCTATCATAATGTGTAAAAAAATATCCTCAAATTTTATAACAGAAACGACAACAAAATATTTTTGTTTTTTTTCTGTCTAATTTGGTTTATTTAGCAAAAAATAAAAAACCCAGAGGTGATTAAATACCACCAAAAGAAGGTTCTATTTGTGTGAAAAAATAATTAAACTATTTCATATGGATAAAGCGTTCCATGACCGCACAAGTGTGTGGTTCCCACTATAAAATAAATATTTTCCTTGTGTAAAATAAATATTTTGTAAAATGTTTTGTTGCTTCTCTTGAAGACTTTGTCTCAAGTCACCATTTGTTGTTTAAAGAAATAGCCTTGGTTATTGGCTGTCCTCTCTGAACTTGGTTTCCTGAACCTAGCGCATAGGGAAAATATGTGGCCACAATGTGGTGTGTGAAATTAAATCATATTAAAATGTAGGTCTTTCTACTTGTTCTTTCTTTTTTATGATCACAGTAAGAACTTGATGACCCATATGAAATCACTGTCATTTTCAGCTCACCAAAAAAATGCTTTAAGGCAAAGTTGTGGATTACATTTGGTATACCTCATATATACTAGCAGCTTAATGCAAGCTGGGAAATATATAGTTAATTGCTGCTAATTTAATTTGTGGCACCCTGTCCTCCCATATTACCTGGAAAATGCATCCTTTCAGAAGGTTATGGATAGTGATAACCCCGATGTTCGAGTGAAATGTAAGTGTGACTCGAACATGGGTGTTCACCCGTTTGCCAAATTTAGAACATTATGAGGCGTTCATGGGAAGTTTGAGCACCCATGGAACACCACATAATGAACGGCGAGACTGTCAATGCACTGCAAGATCGCAGTGCATTGACGGCTGCTGATTGGCCGAAGCATGCACCTGACCTGCTGCTTTGGCTAATCATGGCTCAGGGGGCTGAGTCCACACCCCACACTATGTAAGGCTGCTTACATAGCAGCCGTACATAGTTTTATGAAAATTATATTTCTAAAGGAAAAAATGTAATTTAAAACTGCTTGCGGCTGTAATGTATTGCCGGATCCCGGCAATATAGATAAAAATCATTGAAAATAATGGCATGGGATCAAAAAAGGCCCTTTGGATCTGGTATGAATATTAAGGGGAACCCCGTGCCAAAATAAAAAAAATGGTGTGGGGGTCCCTCCTAAAATCCATACCAGGCCCTTTAGGTCTGGTATGGATTTTAAGGGAACCCTGTGCCAAAATAAAAAAATGGCATGGGGGTCCACCCGAAATCCATACCAGGCCCTTCAGGTCTGGTATGGATTTTAAGGGGAACCCCGTGCCAAAATAAAAAGAAATGGCGTGGGGGTCCCCAAGATCCATACCAGACCCTTATCCGAGCACGCAACCTGGCAGGCCACAGAAAAAGGGGGGGACAAGAGATTTCCCAATGGGAGGCTCCCGCCGACTGCAGCCTTTTTGCAATGACAGCTGTTATATAGCTGAGGGCAGAGCCATCGGTGATGTAAACAGGTGACCCCGCCCCCCCTTTGAAGTTACATGACGTCACATGTCATGTGTGACCCCGCCCATAGCTATATAAGAGCTGTCAGTGCAAAAAGGTGGGAGCCTCCCATCGAGGCAGAGTTTTTTTTGTTTTTTTCTCAGGTCATCGGCACTGTGATCAAAGATAAATGGACATCGCGGGACTTTTTTTTTTTTTCAATAAAGGAATTGTCCCAAACTGTCTACTGTCATTTTTATTTTTTTGACACTTTTTTGTTCAATGTACCCTATACCCATTCACATGGGGGGTGGGATCTGGGGGTCCCCTTGTTAAAGGGGGCTTCCGGGTTCCAATAAGCCCCCCGCCCGCAGACCCCCACAACCACCAGGCAAGGGTTGTAGGGAAGAGGCCCTTGTCCCCATCAACATGGGACAAGGTGTTTTGGGGGGACACCCAAAACACCCTCCCCATGATGAGGGCATGTGGCTTGGTACAGTTCAGGAGGGGGGGCACTCTCTCACCCCCCTCTTTTCCTGTGGCCTGCCAGGTTGCGTGCTCGGAATAAGGGTCTGGTATGAATTTGGGGGGACTCCCACACCATTTTTTTTAAATATTGGCTCGGGGTTCCCCTTAAAATCCATACCAGACCTGAAGGGCCTGGTATGGATTTTGGGGGGACTGCCACGCCTTTTTTTTAAATATTGGCTCGGGGTAATGGGCCTGGTAATGGACTGGGGGGGACCTATGCCGTTTTTTAAAAAAATCATTTTTATCTATATTGCAGGGATCTGACAATCCAGCCTCGAGCAGTTTTAAATTACATTTTTTCCTTTAGAAATGTCATTTTGCTGTGGTACTGTTATAAGCATGGGAAAGATGTGCTACTTTGCAGGCAGACTAAGGACACCCCCCAGGCGCGATATTTAAAGGAATATTTCATTTTTATTGTTCCATTTTAAGCATTATTAAAATCACTGCTTCTGAAAAAACATTTGTTTTTTAAAACTTTTTTTTAGCATTGATACATGGCCCCTGGGGCAGGACCTGGTCCCCAAACACTTTTTATGGCAATAACATGCATATAAGTCTTTGAATTGAGCACTTTTGATTTTTCATGTTCGTGTCCCATAGACTTTAACCACTTGCCTACAGGGCACTTACACCCCCTTCCTGCCCAGGCCATCTTTCAGCGCTGTCGCACTTTGAATGACAATTGCACGGTCATGCTACACTGTACCGAGATTAAATTTTTATAATTTTCTTCACACAAATAGAGCTTTCTTTTTGTGGCATTAATCACTGCTGGGCTTTTTATTTTTTATAATAAAAAAGACCAAAAAATGTGAAAAACAAAATATTTTTACTTAGTTTCTGTCAGTAAATTTTGTAATTACGTAATTTTTCTCCTTCACTGATGTGCTCTGATGAGGCGGCACTGATGGGCACTGATGGCTGAACTGGTGGGCATTGATGAGGTGGCACTTATGGGCACTAATTAGGTGACACTGATGAGGAGGCACTAATATGCCATACTTATAGGCACTGATATGTGGCACTGATGAGCACTGATAGGCGGAACTGATGGGCACTGATGGGCACTAATAGGTGGCACTGATTGGCACTAATAGGCTGCACTGGTGGGCACTGATAGGTGGCACAGATAGGCAGTACTGATGGGCATTAATGGGTAGCACTGATGGGCGACACTGATGGACATTGATGGACAGCAGTGATGGGTATTGATGGGCAGCACTGATAGGCGGGACTGATAGTCAGGACAGACTGACATCACTAATGGGCACTGATTGGTGGCACTTGTGGGCAGTGGTGGGCACTGATTGCTGGCAGTGTTGGACACTGATTGCTGGCACTGGTGGGCACTCATCACTGGCACTGATTTGTGGCACTGTGTCACTATTGTAATCAGGGCACTGATGACCAGTGCCCTGATTACATATGTAGATGTCTCCTGTGAGGAGATGCAGCTGATCGTCTCTCCTCGCCACACGCTCTGTCAGTGTGAGGCGAGGAGCACCGATTACTGGCAGCTCTGTGTTTACATGTGACCGGCTGTGATTGGACATGGGGGGGTGTTCGGCTTATCCCTAGTTATGGACCTTGTGCAATGTCATTACTTCATTTGATTTTTTTCCCTACGTTTTTTCACTGTTTTTCACAGTTTACATCTGTGAGCACACCATGATGTTGCTTGTCATATTTCTTACATTGATCCTACTGTCCAATATTTATATTTGTTAAAAATTGTTTTTATTTAATGTTTAATAAGAGTAAAAACTACAACCTATAGATACACTAAATCATTTGAAAAACACACAGAAGGAATGGGTGGAAATATGAAAAAAATGCAATGGCAATCTCAATATTACAGGAATGATTTACCAATGTGTTGTAAAAAAGGATGAGCCAAACACCCCCGGGTTCGGTTCGCACCAGAACTTGCGAACAGGCAAAAAATTCAGACAAACACACGAACACTGTTAAAATCTATGGGACACGAACATGAAAAATCAAAAGTGCTCATTTTAAGGGCTTGTATGCAAGTTATTTTCATAAAAAGTGTTTGGGGACTCGGGTCCTGCCCCAGGGGACCTGTATCAATGTCCCCTTACGTTTAAGTTTACCAGTCCATTGCCAGGCCCTGTGGGTCTGGTATGAATATTAAGGGGAACCCCAACCAAGATGTAACAAAAAATTTGCATACCAGGCATGTGGCCTGGTACGGTTCAGGAGGGGGGGTGCTCTCTCATCTGCCCTCTTTTCCTGTGGCCTGCCAGGTTGCGTGCTCAGATAAGGGTCTGGTATGGATTTTGGGGGGACCCCTACTCCATTTTTTTTAAAATTTTGGCGCAGGGTTCCCTTTAAAATCCATACCAGACCTAAAGGGTCCGGTATGGATTTTGGGGAGACCCCTACGCCATTTTTTTTTTTTACATTTTGGTTCGGGGTTCCCCTTAATATTCATACCAGACCCAAAGGACCCGGTAATGGACTGGGGGGAACCCATGCTGTATTTTTCAATGAGTTTTATCTATATTGCTGAGACCCGACAATTCATTACAGCCACGATCAGTTTAGAAATGTCATTTTGCTCTGGTACTGTTCTAAACATGGAAAACTGTGCCACTTTACAGGCATACTAAAGACACTCTCCAGGCATGATATTTAAAGGAATATTTCATTTTTATTGTTTCACTTTAAGTATTATTAAAATCACTGCTCCTGAAAAAACTGACATTTTTAAAACTTTTTTTGCATTCATACATGTTCCCTGGGGCAGAACCCGGGTCCCCAAACACTTTTTTTGACAATAACTTTCATATAAGCCTTTAAACTGAGAACTTTTTGTTTTTCATTTTAGTGTCCCATAGACTTTAACGGTGTTCCGCAGCTTTCGAATTTGCAGCAAACACCGCACAATTTTTGCTGTTCAGCGAACAGGCGAACATTGGGCTCATCCCTAATAGTTCATACCAGAACTTTCAAACACCGCAAAAGTTCGGACCCGAATTACGAACCCCATTAAAGTCAATGGGACCTGAACGTCAAAAATCAAAAGTGCTCATTTTGAAGGCTTATATGCAATTAATTGGGCATACAATGATTATAGGGGTCCGGGTCCTGCCCTGGGGGACATGTATCGATGAAAAAAAGTTTGTGAAAAACATCATTTTTAAATGAGCAGTGATTTTTTTATTTTTAAAGTGAAAGCATAAAAATGAAAAATTCTTTCCAATATAGTGCCTGGGGGGGCTGGGATCCCCTTAGTCTACCTGTAAAGTGGCAGATTTGTACCATGTCTAGAATCTGCTGCAGCAATAATTTAATTTATAAAGCCCAAAAAAATTAAATTTTCCGTGTAAGCTGCCTTTATTTTGCTCAGCAACAGCTGGGGAGCCAGTGTGTATGATAAGGCCACAATGTAGTGCACTGGGAACACGATTTGAGATTTTTTGGATACATTGTGGTGTCACTTTGACTTTGGGTAGAAGTAACGGGTGCGTAAAAATTGGTCTTTGGGTGTCGGTGGCGCCTTCCCACCGTAACCCTATAGAGGGTAATCTTAATGAAAGCAAGAATTGGCCTTGCTGTAAGAAATTGCAATGATATGCACCTGTCAAACAGGTGCAGAAAAAATGTTTTTTGGGTGTCGGTGGCGCCTTCCCACTGTAACCCTATAGAGGTGCTCTTGATGAAGGCAAAAAAAATTGCAATGATATGCACCTGTCAAACAGGTGCGCAACAATTGGTCTCTGTGTGTTAATTGTGCACATGAAAACATTCTTCCAGATTAAATGATTGAAAACCCTCAAAGCTAGGTAGCCTTGAAGTCCTGCTGAGATTCCACAATCCCAAAAAGACTTAATCAGTGACATCGGCATCAGGGGCTTCATAGCTGATAATCCAGGACTGATTCATTTTTACAAAAGTCAAACGGTCCATGGAGTCTGTGGACAGACACGTTCTATGATCAGTAACAAAACTTTCTGCAGCACTGAATGCCCATTCTGAAAGCACACTGGATGCAGGGCAGCCCAACAACTCAATAGCATACTGGGCAAGTTCTGACCAGTGGTCTATTCTCATGACCCAGTAAATCAGTGGATCTTCAGCTGGAAAGATCTCCATCTCTGTTTTGGCCCCAAGGTAATCGTCCACAATGTGATGCAGACTCTGCCGATGGGATGTGGAAGCTGACAGCCCTGGGCGGCGAAGTAAAAAAAAAATTCCGAAGTGCCTCACTTAGGCGGACGCCTTCTACAAGGCTCCTCTCTTGACCAACAGAAAACTCAAAATTACGCTTTCCACGAGATTATAACCTACTGGAGTCAGGAAAATTGTTCAATAAAATCCTCTTTAACGTGTCTAATGCTGCGTACACACGGTCGGACTTTCCGGCATACTTGGTCCGGCGGACCAGAGTGTGCCGGACAATCCGCCCGTGTGTAGGCACCGGCGGACTTTTCCGGCAGACTTTTTCCCAAAAGCCTGCCGGACCTAGATTTGAAAAAAGTTTTAAATCTTTCCGCCGGACTCAGTTTCGGGCGGAAAGTCCGCTCGTGTGTGTGCTCGTCTGACGGAAAGCCCGCTCGTCTGTATGCTGGTCCGACGGACCAGATACAACACGAGGGCAGGGTATTGCATCTCGCGCTCGCTGCAATAGGAAAAACAAATTTTCCTATTGCGGCGAGCGCGGGTCATACCAGGCCCTTAGGTCTGGTATGGATTATAAAGGGAACCCCCTACGCCGAAAAAACGGCGTGGGGTCCCCCCTAAAATCCATACCAGACCCCGATCCGAGCACGCAGCCTGGCCGGTCAGGAAAGGGGGTGGGGACGAGCGAGCGCCCCCCCTCCTGAACCGTACCAGGCTGTGACGTTTTAGGGGGCGTGGTCACTGGGTGATGTTGACCACGCCCCCTAAAACGTCACAGTCCCAGCATGCCCAGGGACTGTGACATCAAAAGGGGGCGGGGTCTCCGCCTATATAAGTCACAACGCAGCCCTCGGAGAGCAGTCCAGCCGGAGAGAGCGTCGTGTCAACATCTGGAGAAGAGAAGAGAAGACAAGAAGCCCAGAAGTCCGGACCTCTGCTGGCAAGAGAGCTACCTGAAAACAGCAGAGGAGCTGGCCAAAGAACTGGAGAGAAGAGAGCGGAGAAGAACCAACCGGACGCCGGGAGAAGATGAAGCGGAGGGACCCCCGAAGCCGAAAGAAGACCCCCGAAGCAGGAGGAAGATCCCCCCCGGAGCTGTTTAATAAAATATTTTAAAAACCTGTGTAGTGTGTTTTATTACTTACACTTTTTCCCTAGGTGAATGGGTAGGGGTACCATGTACCCCATACTCATTCACATAGGGTGGGGGGCTGGGATCTGGGGGCCCCCTTATTAAAGGGGGCTCCCAGATTCCGATAAGCCCCCGCCCGCAGACCCCGACAACCAACGGCCAGGGTTGTCGGGAAGAGGCCCTTGTCCTCATCAACATGGGGACAAGGTGCTTTGGGGTGGGGGGGCCCGCAGGGCGCCCCCCTCCCCCAAAGCACCCACCCCCCATGTTGAGGGCATGCGGCCTGGTACGGTTCAGGAGGGGGGGGGCGCTCGCTCGTCCCCACCCCCTTTCCTGACCGGCCAGGCTGCGTGCTCGGATCGGGGTCTGGTATGGATTTTAGGGGGGACCCCACGCCGTTTTTTCGGCGTAGGGGGTTCCCTTTATAATCCATACCAGACCTAAGGGCCTGGTATGACCCGCGACGATAAAAGCGGCAAGATTGACATCCTTTTCTAGTCCCGTCGCACCTGAGTCACGTTCAAAATGAACGGACTTGTCCGTGTGTGGGCAAGTCCGTTCATTCTGAAAGTCCGCCGGAGCTCCGGCGAAAGTCCGTCGGAAAGACGGGCGGACTTAGCCCGCCGGAAAGTCTGGGCGTGTGTGGGCAAGTCCGTCCGTTTTAAAGTCCGGCGCACCTGGCGGACAAAGTCCGTCGGAAAGTGTGCCGGACCAAGTAGGATAGAAAGTCCGACCGTGTGTACGCGGCATAAGAGATTTTATCTTCTGCACTCTCTGTGGGGATGGGATGAGTTCTGAGACCTTCTCCTTATAACGGTGGTCAAGGAGGGTTGCCAACCAGTAATCATCCTTCTCCTTTATGCCACGTATTCTTGGGTCCTTTCGCAAGCACAAGGTTGCCCATGTGCCTCAAATTTGCGGAGGCTTGAGAAGCAGACTCCTCGGGGTCACTCAGGATGACAGCATCTGGAACCTCCTCCTCCCAGCCACATACTACTTCCAAGGGTCCTGAGGTTGGAAAGCCATCGCTTACAGATTGACGCATAACTTACTTTTCTTTGATGCCTATGAAAGTGCCAAAATCCTCCTCCTCATCCTCCTCCCTTCTCTCCTCATGTGTGTTCTGTGACATAGGAATGATGGTGTCTGGATAAAGTGGGCCTTGAGAGGAAAGGAAGTCCTCCTCTTCCTCCTGCTGTTCTACCTCCAGTACCCTGTCCATAATGCCATGCAGAGTCTGCTCCAGCAGGAACACAACAGGGATTGTGTCACTGATGCATGCACTGTCATGGCTCACCATCCTTGTGGCCTCCTAAATGGTGACATGGCTACAGACTTCTGGCCAGCTTTAGCACATCTTGCAACCCTGGGTACGTATTTAGGAAACACTGCACCACCAAATTGAGGACATGTGCCAGGCATGGCACATGTGTCAACTTTCCCTGTCTAAGGGCGGACAGGGGGTTTAAGCCATTATCGCACACCACCATTCCTGGCTTCAGCTGGCATGGTGTGAACCACCTCTGGGCCTGTCCCTGCAGAGCTGCAAGAAACTTTGCTCCGTTGTGGTTCCTGTCCCCTAAACACACCAGCTAAAGCACTGCAAGGCACCTTTTAGCCTGACTCTGGAAATAGCCCTTTGAATGCTTAGGGGGTACCTGATGTTCATAGAACAATTCTGCAGAGGAGGGCATGGAGGTGGCAGAGGAGGAGGATGGGGTAGAGCTCCCAGGTCTGGCATCATCACCACCAGCTGCATGGAGACATGGGGGCACAGCAAGCTGCAGAACCGAGCCCTGTCCTGCATCCTTTCGAGTTGCAAGCAGCGTTACCCAGTGTGCTGTGAATGAAATATATTGTCCCTGCCGATGCTTGCTGGACCACCTTTCAGCAGTAGGGTGTTTTTTACGACTGACTGCCTTGCCCAATGATGCCAGAACATTCCCTTCCACCTGATGGTAGAGAGATGGAGCGGCCTTACGTGAAAAGTAGTAGCATCTGGGAACCTGTCATTGTGGTACAGCACATTGTGCAAATTCACAGAAGGGGGCAGAATCCACCAGGCTGTAAGGCAGAAGTTGGAGAGCCAACAGCTTTGACAAGCTTGTATGTAGATGCTGGGCATGTGGGTGGCAGGGACTTTATTTTTTTTCTGCTGCAGCAGATGGGGCAGAGAAATTTGCCGGCTACAGTCTACAGCTGGTGGTGTGCTGCTGGCAGATGTGCTGCTAGGACCTGGGACACCCTGTGCTATACCATCATCCCTGTCAGTGGAGGCTGCTGAAAGGTAATGACTCGGTATAGCAGGGGCAGACTGAAGTGGGTAAGGAGGAGGAGTAGAAGGGACAGATTTGTGCCCCTTTTGTGTGGCTTTTAGGTGCTCTTGCCAACAAGCTGAGTGGTTGGACATTAAATGCCTTGTTAAGCATGTGGTACCCAAATGGTTGGTGTTTTTGCCACGTTTGATGTGCCTGAGACACAGTTTGCAGATAGCAACAGTGTGATCTGCTGCAGATGTGCTGAAAAAGGCCCAGACAGCTGAGCTTTGGGGAGTGGGCCGGGAGATAACAGCTGCAGAATGTGATGGAATACGGTGGCTGCTCTCTACTCTTTCTTGATGTCGGCCTCCTTGTGGTTGTTCCGCCTCACCTTCAGTTTCCTCCCCTGCTCTATCTGACTCCTAAGTCGCATCAGTGACCTCGTCGTAATCATCATCATCATCTCCACCTCCTCTATTTTCATCATTATCACTAGAGACAACTTGGCAATACGCTGCGGCTTGGGGAACATGAATGCCAATTTGTCTACCAGTGATCCTCCCTCTCTCTAGGCTCATGTTCCTGTCATCCTCAACCTCAGAACCAACATCCGAATCCAGTAATGGCTGGGCATCATCAAGGAGCAAGTGGCTGATGCTGTGGTCAAATAACTCAGCTGACTCCTCAATGGCTGATGTTGGGGCTATGGCAGAAATAGATTTGGACAAGAAGGCAGGTTTATCCACTCTGGCAACTGCAGGGGACGGCACACTTGTCTCTCCTTGCGTGACAGAGGATGAGGAGGATGAGGAAGGTTTAGTAAGCCAGTCCACCACCTCCTCTGCATGCTGTGGCTAGATAGTATGGGCAAACTCACTAAACAGAGGAAATGATGCCCTGCCTGAGGACTGACCACCACATCCATCTTTGCCTGTGGACACATTTGTTGCTGGCCCCCTTACAGTGCTAAGGGAACATCTGCCTCTCCTTGTTGTCCCCCCAGACATTATTGGGAGGGAGGGGGTGGTGCTTATAAGCAAATGTAAAGAAAAAGTTGAAATCTGTACGTAAATGCACTTTAATCAATATAAAAAGGTGTTTGGTGCACTTTAATTTGAGTACTCACACTACACAGACACACTCCACGGATACACTATAATATACTGTAATATAATGTGCCAAACATACAGTGATGCACAGAACTATATGGAGTTAAACTGGCAATAACGCACACAGAAGTAAATGGCATTAAACTGGCAGTAGTGCACAAAATTATATGGCGTTAAACTGGCAGTAACGCACACAGAATTATATGATGTTAAACTGGCAGTAACGCACAAAACTATATGGTGTTAAACTGGCAGTAACGCACATAGAACTATATGGCGTTAAACTGGCAGTAACGTACACAAAACTATATGGCGTTAAACTGGCAGTAACGCACACAGAACTATATGGTGTTAAACTGGCAGTAACGCACAAAATGATATGGTGTAAACTGGCAGTAACGCACACAGAACTATATAGTGTTAAACTGGCAGTAATGCACACAGAAGTAAATGATGTTAACCTGACAGTAACGCACAAAACGATATGGCGTTAAACTGGCAGTAATGCACACATAAGTAAATGGCGTTAAACTGGCAGTAACGCACACAGAACTATATAGCGTTAAACTGGCAGTAACACACACAAAACTATATGGCGTTAAACTGGCAGTAATGCACACAAAACTATATGGTGTTAAACTGGCAGTAATGCACACAGAATTATATGGTGTTAAACTGGCAGTAATGCAGAAAACTATATGGCGTTAAACTGGCAGTAACACACACAGAAGTAAATGGCGTTAAACTGGCAGTAACGCAATCAAATAGATGGTGTTCAACCGTCACTACGTTGGTGCTATCTGAACTGTCCCTACTCTAGCTATACACTGATGTAAAGATTACTGACACGGTCTCCCTACACTACACTGAAACTATCTGAGCTGTCCCTACTCTAGCTGCACACTATGCAAAGCTGTATGATGGTCTCCTCACTACACTCACACTATCCCTAGACTGACACTAAACTAATATTCCACACTGAAAATTGAAGCAAAATAGCACAGTATAGCACACTAAATAACTAATAGCACTGAACAAAGCCCTGTTCTATCTCTCTCCATGCCAAAATCACACTGAAAATGCCTGCCATTGAAATAATACTTTTATACTGTGGGGCGGGAATGAGCCATGATTGGATAAAGTCATGATGACAGTGTCCAATCATGACTCTGACAGTGCTCTGTGCCCTGATTGGCTGAAGCTTTCACTTCTTCAGCCAATCAGGGCTTGCAATGCACTGTTCAGTGCTGCATTGTGGTTGGTTCGGGGGTCAAACAAACGGTCGAATGACCTGTTTGTTTCGGATGTTCACCAAACGACCGAACAACGAAAGTTCGGCCCAAATTCATGCTCGGGCCGAACCGTTCGTCTATCCCTACTAACTGACACTGATGGCATTAGTGACACTAATACAGTGATTCATGATAATACTGTACACCGACACTGTACTAATGACACTACTGTAGCTGGGAAGGGGTTAATATCTAGGGCCGATCAAAGGGTAAACTGTGTGCCTAACAATGCATAATGTGTGTAATATGTGCTGCTTTTACTTTCTGATCTGGCTGTTGTTTTCTCCCTGCTTTTCAGGGAGAAGAAACAGCTAGATCCCCTTTCATAAATCTGTGTGTGATTGGACTCAGTTTGTCAGCAGGTTTTACCTGAAATCATTGGTTGAAATTGGCTGTCAAACTTGTGTCCAATCACAGCACGGGTTGGCACATGCACGCCCCAAACTCAGATGAAGTCTGTCATGCATATGTATGTGATTGTGCCTGCACCTTCCTACCACTCGCAGTATATTTACTGTGAGCGGTCGGCAGGTGGTTAAGATACTCCAACCCTCTCATCCATTTACTGTAATAGGGGTAGATTTTAATCCAATTATGTTTGATTTAATGATCAATTTACTTTCTTTATTAGCAAAGTGTATTGCTTAAACCAAATAGTACACACGCTGCGCTTATCAAAATAAAAATGTAAGAAATTTCTACTAAAATATTAAAAAAGTGATATTGTGCTTAACATACAAAATATACAAAATCTATTAATACTATACATTAATGTGCAATAAACTTCAATGAATGAATAAATAGGCAAAAGTGCTCCAATCAGCCTGTGTATTGCAAATATTCCACAAAGCTTGTGCAATTTTCAAACATTAATAGATAATTCAAAACAAACATCCATGCGATTTAGTGTTGCATCCATGCATTTCAGTGCTGCATCTATGCAATATGGTGTTAGTGCAATGTTCAAACAATAAAAAGTTAAAAAATACAAAAAAATGCTTCCATGCAATTTGGTGCTACATCCATGTGATTCTATGCAATTCAGTGCTATGTTGCTGTGCAATAATCAAATTAACAGTCCGATTTAGTGTTGCATCCATGCATTTAAGTGCTGCATCTATGCAATATGGTGTTAGTGCAATGTTCAAACAATAAAAAATTAAAAAATACAAAAAAAGCATCCATGCGATTTGGTGCTGCATCCATGTGATTCTGTACAATTCAGTGCTGTGTTGCTGTGCAATGATCAAATTAACAGTCCACAGATCTTACACAATCCATTCATGTGTTATTGTGAACACAAACTAAAAGTGCTGTGTGCTCATACAAGTGCTCCCCCCCAGGTGATAGCCCCTCACCTTAGGGCGTGTGACCTTGCAATTAAGCTTGGTCCAAATGCGCCTTAGAACCTCTATGGGTTCGATGGTATATGCAGGGTCCTGGATAGCTTTGCACTGGTGCCTCTGTTACTCACAGCAGTCCCATTTGCAACTCAATATATCAACACAAAAAGGACTTCATGGTGCAGTATGTACTAAATTTATTAAAATCATAAACAAATCCCGCAATTGGTACTCACAGTAACGAGGCGCTTAATTATGGTATACCTACACTTATAACACTTATGCCCTGTACACACAATCGGACATTGATCGGACATTCTGACAACAAAATCCATGGATTTTTTCCACGGATGTTGGCTCAAACTTGTTATGCATACACACGGTCGCACAAAGTTGTCGGAATTTCCGATCGCCAAGAACGCGGTCACGTACACCACGTACGACGAGAATAAAAAAGGGCAGTTCCCAACCAAGCGCGACACCCTTTGGGCTCCTTTTGCTAATCTCGTGTTAGTAAAAGTTTGGTGAGAGACGATTTGCGCTTTTTCAGACTCATGGTTTTCAGATCGTTTTCTGCTGTTCAGTTTGTGCTTGTGGGTTTGTATCTGGTCTTCAGTGCGTGCAGCGAATACAATTGACTTGTCGTTGTGTTCGTTCGTTACTGATTTTCAGGTTGCTCTTCACAGGCCTTGCTGTTCTTCAGTGCGTTCTGTTACTTCGTTCTGAGCAGCCGACCGTTTTCTAGCCATGTTGCGTATACGTACTCCTCGTAGAGTTTGTGCTGTGCGGGGGCTTGGTGTTGGGGCCCTGACCTTGACACAAGTCCAGTCTATGAACAGGGTGGGGAGGAGTTCATGGACCAAGAATTGGTTGCTTCAGCGTGACCAGTTCTCTCATATGCCTTTGCTCCGTGAGATCCGTAAGACTAATCCTGATGATTTCAGGAACTTTCTCAGGATGACGGACCCCGTATTTCACCGTTTGTTGGCTTCGGCGTCTCCCCACACATGTGCTTCCACGGTGGGACCCATTTTTGTTTGGGCCACTTGAGGGAGCTCCCCTCCATGCCGGCGGCGTTCCTGGATCACCCCGGACGTTTAGGGGGTTTCGCGCGTGCGAGGTTTGACCTGTGCACGCGTGAAATGTCATGACGTCACGCATATTGCGTCGGGGATGACGGCTGTCGCCGGGGCATCGCCTTCCGGAACGCCAAGGGGGCCACGCCAATACCGTCAATCTGCGGTTGGGTCTCCAGTTGCAGGGGGAGGATGTGGGGGGGGAGATGAGCACCTGGGATTAAGAGGCAATTAACTCTATTAAATAAAGGTGCAGCTTCCTGAGGATCTTGAGGTGATCCCTGGATGGCTGCCAACACATGCAGGAAGGGTCAGAACCAACAAGTAAGTGCTTGTACTGAATGAGTCCTGTCAGCCGCAGCTCACACAGTATGGAATACATTCATATTTTTTATGATTTAGGTTTCTTAATACATCTATCGCATTGACATCTTATACACATAGCCCAATAATAAGTAATAATAACAGTATTATCATTTTAACCACCTGTTTATAACCTTGGATATTCTTTTATTAGGCACTTCACATTACTTCACCTTGTATAGATTGTTTTCACCATCACACATCACTAGCCTTCTTAGTTCTTTTCTCTTTTTCACATATTTGTTATATTTTTTTACAAGTTTTTGTTTGTTTTTTGTTTTTGGCACACATCAACAACACTTTATCATGCTATATTTCATTACACAGACCCCATGCTTTTGGCACTGGTCAACAACAATTTATTTATGTCAAACACCTTATCACATAGATCCCTTCACTTAGTTTTTTTACACACACTACCCCACCACCCAGTATTATCACCTTTGTAAGGTGAGGCATGAAACTATAGAGCTTGTTTAAAGTGATATATATATATATTTTTTTTCCATCAAGTACTCTATACACTTAGTTCAACTTATCATACATTCACATATCACAATTTAGATCTAAAAATTATTAAAATATGAGCAAAGGGACAATATTAGTCGAGACCACTCTATTAATTGTTTTGAATATTAAGCAGTCTGGCTATATAGGACAATACGGAACACCCACCCGACACCCGCTGACTATATACTAATTTTTACAAATCTCAAATTACAGGTGCCTCGCCCTACACCTTCCCCACTGGGTCCAAATGCGTGGCTCCTTGCAAGCCCCGTGGACTATGGACGCGCCCAGAGGCGACAGAGGGAATGAGCAAACATTGTGGGACCACCGCACGCAACGATTTTTAAAACTATGCGACACAAGCCCACTTTCCTATTCCCAAATGGTAAATACTTCGCCATATGTATGGAGATGTACTTTCAAAAACTTTCAAAATATCACAAAATGATCTGTTATGTTTTATATATTGTAGAAAATCCTAATGGAATTTTTTGATGTATCTCTTTAGAAAGTAAAACCCCCCCTGAAGAAGACCAGAAAAGGATAAAGGGTCGAAATGCATTGGGGTATTCATGGGGATTCATATTGATAGCATTGATACAAT
This sequence comes from Lithobates septentrionalis, assembly GCA_037952835.1. Lineage (NCBI taxonomy): Eukaryota > Metazoa > Chordata > Amphibia > Anura > Ranidae > Lithobates > Lithobates septentrionalis. The sequence goes on along the minus strand of JBBDGP010000969.1, from coordinate 4,490,431 downwards.
GTAACTGTACAATTATGAACTTTTTCGATGAATTGATTGCCATGGGAGATGGTCCTTTGTTGTTGCTGATGTCGACTACTGGAAATTTTATGTGATATTGATTGTATTTATGTAATGCATTCTATGTCTGAATTAAATAATATTTTTACTAAACATGGTTACTAAACATTGTTTCAGAAATATTTTGCTGCTTAAAAGCCCCCTGGGGAAATTTTTCCACTACGGTAATTTTGCAATGCTTTTTTGGGGTGTGCAGCTGTGTCAACTCTTGCATGTGTTACTTTACTTTGGTGTTGGGGTCCTTACCTTGACACAAGTCCAGTCCATGAACAGGGTGGGGAGGAGTTCATGGACCAAGAATTGGTTGCTCCAGCGTGACCAGTTCTGTCATATGCCTTTGCTCCGTGAGATCCGTGAGAATAATCCTGATGATTTCAGAAACTTTCTCCGGATGACGGACCCCATATCTCACCCGTTTGTTGGCATTGCTGACCCCCTATATCAGCAGGCAGGATACCTGCATGAGGCAAGCCATCATTCCGGAGCAGAGGCTAGTCGCCACCCTGCGGTACTTGGCGACGGGAAGAAGCCTGCAGGACCTCAAGTTCTCGACAGGCATCTCCCCCCAGGCTCTGGGGATCATTATCCCAGAGACCTGTTCTGCCGTCATCCAGGTCCTGCAGAAGGAATATATTAAGGTAAGATTTTTATCCTTTAACATCACATTTTATTGTATTTAATGTTTGATAATGTATCGTATTTCTTTCCTCATTCCATAATTACCATGATTGTAATATGCTGTGAATATCCCCTTTGTCCTCATGCATGCTGTTTTTTTTTTTTAATTCTATTGCCCTTCATACATATTTGCCTTCACTTACCTCCCCAGCATGCTCTCCTGGCCCTATATTCACCTTGTGTAGTCACTTAACAATGTATTTTGTCAGCTCCATAGTAGTGCTTTACCCCAAACACCCCCTAAAATGTGTAAAAATGTGATTTGTGCTTTAAATTCAGGCAGAGTGGCAAAGGCTTTTTTTTGGTGTCCCAAAATCATCTGGAACCCTCCCCCCAACTGCTAACTCAGCTGATAACAATCCTGTATCTGCTGACTTTGCCAAACCCATACACACTATACCCACCTCTTTAGTGGTCAGATTTATGGATGAATTCCCCAAAGCATGTAGTGCACGGGCCTGCCTGAATACTTTAAAATGGTACTGTTTAAAGTTTTTGTATCCTATTATTATCTTGATAGGTAATATCAGAATGTAAAAATGTGCTAAAATGTGTACAGTGTGTATTTATCTCTTTGTATTATGACACTTCTTACCTGTCCAGTGGGCTGCCAATAGTGTAAAGTAATGAGGGGCTGGCCAAAGTAATACACATTATTTAGGCATTCATCTCTCAATGAAGTGGAGATGGTTACCTGTCCAAAACCTCCCCCCCCATAGAATTTTACAAATGGCCTATGAGAGGGGGGGAGAAGGAATCTGATAGGTGGACCTTATACCTTGGTCTTTAAATACTTCCTAAAATAAATGTTATGCTGATGTTGGCCAAGAATGTTTGTGTCCAATCTGCTTTCCCTGTTTACGTGCAAAATGATTAATTTATTTTTCTTGTTTGACTCCACAGTTTCCTTCCAACCCACAGGAATGGCAGACTGTGGCCTCCCACTTTGCCCAGCGGTGGGACTTTCCTAACTGGGGAGGGGCAATTGATGGGAAACACGTCCACATCGTCCCACCACCCAACTCGGGGTCATACTATTATAATTATAAGGGATTCAATAGTATTGTGATGTTGGCAGTGGTGTCGGCTACTTATGAGTTCCTGTATGTGGACGTGGGGAAGAATGGCTGGATGTCCGATGGTGGAGTCATCGCCCAGATGAAGTTCTACAGGCGTCTCCAGAATGGCAGCTTGGACTTGCCACCTCCAGAAGACAATGTGGAAGGACTCCCATTCGTCTTCGTTGCTGATGAAGTGTTTGCGCTGGGGGACCATCTTATGAGGCCATTCCCGATGAGGACCCTCACCCCGGACGGGAGGGTTTTTAATTACCGGCTGGCCAGAGCCAGAAGAGTGGTGGAGAACACATTTGGAATCATGGCCAGCAGGTTCAGGCTAATTTTAACACCCATACACATGGTGGAGTATAAACTGAATCATATCATCCTGGCGTGCTGTGTTCTACACAACTTTTTAAGGCGAAATTCTGCCAACTATGCTGCCTGAGTTGGGCCTGACGCCGGAATTCAAGTAAATGAACCAACCCTGACGGTGCTTGAAAGTGCCCACGAGGTCCGTCTTAGATACCTTGATTACTTTGTGGGTAGGGGGGCCATCAATATGCCAGACAATGTCTGATACGTTTAGAAAATAAAAAAATCATTTTAACTACTAAAATCTTTGGTGACATTTACTGCTTGTCTTTCTTTTAGCTGACCCTGACAGAAATGTGGGGAGTCCTGAAAATGTTGTGATTGTGTATCCTTAAAAAGCCTTGTTGGGTGTTATTTACTAAAGGAAAATACACTTTGCACTACAAGTGCACTTGAGCCTGTACTGAAACTGCACTTGTAGTGCAAAGTGGATTTGCCCTTAGGAAATAACCCCCATTGTCACTGAAAACACCAATTTTAGCTTAACAAAATTTTAGGAGCATTGAAACAATAATCCACACATTCTTGAGTATCAATCATGTTTGTTGTATAACAATTTTTTCAGTCACATTAATAAAAGTAGAAATGTCCATTTACGGTAAAACAGGCATGTTTCAAACAAACAAGAAATACACAAATCTGGAACTTACACAGTTAAACTTTTGTAGAAATTGAAGGCAATATCAGACATGAGTATTTAGAAACTGTGTTTGATATTGCGTTCAGATGGGGTGAAGTCACTCCTGGAAAAGCCACATTT